>ML685952.1:1937274-1982681 GCA_007922175.1 Pelusios castaneus | reverse complement strand
TCCGCTGGCTCCGCCACACCGCCCGCTGGTCACACCTGCTGTCCGCTCTTGGTGATTTCAGCTTGCTGGAAAGTTTCTGCTTCCCTAGTGATTTCAGCTCGCTGGGAAGTTTCTGCTTCCCTAGTGATTTCAGCTCCTCATCAGTGATTTCAGCTCACTGGGAAGTTTCTGCTTCCCTAGTGATTTCAGCTCGCTGGGAAGTTTCTGTTTCCCTGGTGATTTCAGCTCAATCAAAGTAACAATAGAGCCTCTACAAGGAATCTTTAGGTCTATTCTTTAACAATAGGTGGGGAAATAGGTGTTGACTTAAGGCACAGCTCCAGCAGAGCTAGTGCTCACACCCCTCCCCACCTGGTTTTACAAGTCTGAAAACTAGGGTTGCTCACTTTTCCAAGTTCTCTAATTGCTGATGGTGACTTTTCCATCAGCTCCTTGGTCAATAACAGATATACAATCAAAGGGTGGCATATCATGAAAGAACAATATTTCCTTTCCCCCTTCTGATAAAACACCAGATTTAGAGGATTTGAACCAGTCACACATACCAACTCCCATCATGCCCAGCCTCTGGGTGAAATTATGCTGAGTGTCATGCAAATACCAAGCACAGGTAAATCAGTGGCCCCCCTCCCTACTTAGCTGCTAAGCAAGAGAGGCTCTCAGATTCCTAACCTTGCTTACATCCTTACATCAATAATTAGGTTTAGAAACAATTTTTAAGAATAAGTATTAAACTGCTTTTTCTATTAAAATATTTTTTTAATATTCACAATAAACGTGGTAATATTGCCGTCTCCTAAGATCCTGATAGTTTTTATTTTATAAGTACAACAAGGCAACGCAGATCGACTGTGGTGCCAATTGATACAGGGCCGCACAGGCCTCGTCTGGAGAGCGGGCAATTGGTGCCTGCGTCTCCTGTGACGATGAGAGGCAGCACCATATCAGAGATCCCAGTGTAAGCTTGTCTCTTGACAGTGGGCCTTTCTTCCTTTTGGTGCCATGGGATGAAGAGGCGTAAACAAAGGCCTGGCCAAGGAGGCTCTCACAGCCTCAAACACCTTGGGTGTTGATGCTTCCAACTCTGTCAATGTCTATACACTGCCTGGTGTCGGTTGTGGAGCCCATGGGGATGAAGCCAGAGGGCCACTCTCTTCTACACCCTGCTGTTGTGCTTCACTTGATGCCACCTTCCTGGCTGGTATCGGGGAATGACCTCCATCAGTCCATGACTTCCTCTTCTTAGCCGGTCTGGATGGCAATCAGTGCTGATTGGGCACCCTGAGTCAATGAGGTCGGCACTGAAGTCAACCATGGCAGCTCAGAGGATCGTCTTAACAACGCTTCCATGAGCAAAACCTTTAGCCAAATATCTCTGTCCTTTTGAGTCCTTGGTTTGAAGGACTTGCAAATCTGGCACTTATTTGATCTGCAAACTTCCGCCGGGCACTTCAGGTACTTGTTATGGTGGCTCCTCTGTGGGAAGGCCTTTCCTCAAGCTACACATGGCTTGAAGCCTAGAGACTGAGGCATAGCCTCCAGAAAGGAATAATTTACAGCAGTGGTTTTCAAACTTTTTTTCTTGGGACCCAGTTGAAAAAAAAAATCATTTATGCCCGTGACCCAACAATTACATCTCTGAGCAATACATTCCAGTCTTTTGGTGGTGGCAGCGGGGAATGCTGTGACCCAACACTGGGTCCCGAACCATGGTTTGCAAACCACTGCCTTACAGGACTTAACAGTCTTTAACAGCTACTCTAACTGTACTATCCAACTTACTACGCTACCTAACAGAATGATAACAGCAAACAAGCAGAGTTCAATAGGCACTTGTGAATAGCAAAAGAAGGAAAGCAGTTCCAGCAACTGACATGAGTGGAAAGAAGGAACTGAGGAAGCACAAGGCCAGCTGCACCTCATGTACTGTGGCATGTGCGGAGGACTGCAAGGGGCGCTGAGACTGGCCCTATGGATTATCCTAAGGGCCACAAGTTTTCCAGTGACTGTCGAGGGAGGGGCTTGCACACCTAACTGGGAATGAAGATGAGCAAGCACTCGAAGAACAAATATTTCTGTGAGATGGTTCAATCATTACGATCAGGCCACCCTTCACCCAGCAGGGCAGACATTACTGGAAGGTTACTGGAGAAGGAAATTGGTTAATCAGAGTCTTGTTGGGTGGAGCAACAAGGATTCTGTAATAGGTCCTTGTGTGACAACGGAAGTTGGGGTTATTTTACAGAAACAACTGAGAAACTGATTGGAAGTTGAAAAAGCAGGAACATTTATTTGTCTTTCTCTCCCCGTCTACGAATAAAAATGATGGGGGAGGGGATAAGCGCTATTAGTTTAAGAATTGTAAAGGACAGTCAAAGTAATTTACGAAACAAAGTAACTTGTCTCACATTCAAGAGAGTTAAGTGAGTGGGAACTTAAACTCCAGTCACTTTCGTTTAGGCATATTTGAAAATGTTCCCAGTCTGACCTGAACTAATCTGTTAAGTTCCAAAGGGGTAGCCATGTTAGTCTATTGTAGAAAGACAACAGAGTCCTGTGGCACTTTTAAAGACTAACAGATTTATTTATCGCATGAGCTTTCATGGGAGAAAATCCCACTTCGTCAGACTCTTTGAGGATGGGAAATTTACAGAATGGGAGGAAATTAAATGCAGGGAAGTGTATGACATAGGATCAGGTCAGGCTGTAACAGCAAATCAAAATAGGTGTTAGGATTCAAACACTGGGGAGCAGCACATAGAGGAAGGTGAGGTCAAATCACCTGTTGTAATGAGAGAAAAATGCATAGTCCCTGTTTAACCCCAAGGCAACTGAGTCAAATGTGCATATAAGTTCGAGTTCTGCAGTTTCTCTTTGAAGCTGTGATTTGTTCAAAAGTGCCACAGGACTCTGTTGTCTAATCAGTTAAATTCATTGATTACAGTAATCTCTCTGTTCCTTTAAGAAATTCTGTAGTTGTAAATGTGAAACATGCTTAAATAAAAGACATTTATGTTTTCAAAACCTTTGAGGTTGTTTCATTAAACATATATATGACATTTTGTGTGATTAATTGAATTCCAGCTACAATCCTAAATACAGCTTGACACAAATCATGATAAAAAAGTTAATCATCGAGTAAATGAGTAATATAGTCACATTTTTAACATAATAAAATATACAATTAATAAGAATAAAAAAATATGAAGCTATATAACTGCTTCTATAAATACATATAGTAATAGTGTATTAGGTAGCAAAAAAAGTAACATGGCTACCCCTTTGGAATTTGACAAATGAGTAAGTTGATTCAAATCAATTATTTAAATTAATACTTTCCACTTGGTGATTTAAATCATGGTTTACATAATTGATATAAGTCTCTAACTTAAAATCAATCCACCCTGCAGGGTGGATAACTAATACCTAGTTATTTTCTAGGAGTTGTACTTCACTTCTTTCGGAACCAGGTCCTCAAGCTCTTATTCGTCTCAGCAACCACAGAGAAAGCCAAGGGATCAATCTGTTTGAATCCTGCCCTGGCTGAGAGAGAAGACTGAATATTAGCTGCTTTGGTCAGGAAGGCCTAACCTTGGGGCTCCTCAGGGAAGCTAGCTGTGAATTGATAATGGAAAGAGTACATTATACCTTGTGAGATATCTCAATTTGATTTCGGACATTCTTCCAAAGGATCAGAATAATCCGGAATGCAGAATAATCGGCACCAAAGGCCAAACAAAATATGCCCCAGGAGAGGTTTATGATTCAAACACCTGTGCTAGTGTGGCCACTAGAGTGACTCTCCAGTATGTTCATGATTCAAGTTGTTTGGCCTCACGTCTGAGGCCCACTCAAGGATTGAGGAGTTACTATTCAGCTCCAAAACAACGATGTCTTAAAAAAGATGAAGCCCGCCCACCCACCAGACCTTACTGCTCATTCTCTCAGACTATTCCAGTCCTCCACAGACAGAAGAAAAATGGAGATGTACCCAATTGTCTGCTACCAGAGGCAGTTATGTGCTTGGAAAGACGATAGATTCCACCAATGGAAGTCCCAGTCCCAAGTCTCAGTTCCATTCAGCATACCTGGCTAGGGAACAGACCCAAACAAGGCCATCTTGACTCTAGTAGAAACCCTGCATCATCTGCTTGCTGTCTACAGGTTCAATGGGATTGTAGAGATCTATGTGCCAGAAACCCATCTATCTGTGCCCCCTCCTCTTGGAGGTCACCTCTCCCCTTACTTTGATGCCTCATGGATGATTATCACTGATCCAGGGGTGCTAGACATCATTAAAAATGGTTCTAACATCCAACTCCACAATAGACTTCTTCCCAAATCTCCTCCCACTTCAAGGATCCTTTTCATGAGAAAGCGCTTCTAGAGGAATCTCTCCTCACAAAAGAGGCAATACAGGAGAGCCTACAAAGATGCCTGCAGAGAGGTACTTTCTGAGCGCCAAGAAGGTAGATGGCCTTCATCCAACTTAGATCTTCAGGGATTAAATAAATACATATAGATTTTCAAGTTTAGGATGCTAATCTTTGGAATCACCACCCCTTTCCTCTCCCAAGGAGACTGGTACATGACCCTGAACCTCAAGGATATCTACTATCACATAGCTGTCCGTTACTCACACCGCAGTTATCTGACGTTCTGTGTGGGACAGACACACTGCTAGAACAAAGTGCTATTCTTTTCCCTCTCCACAGCCCTGCGGAGTATTTTTTTAGAACACACAAGGCCTCAGGCTACAGTGGCTGCAGAGGAGTAGCTCCAGGAATTATTGCACCTCAGAGATCCATCCCGCTCTGAGGTACAATTCCCCCTCTTGTCCTCTGGCTCAAAGGGGAGGAAAGTAGGTCACTGTAATACTTGGAAGGGTGCAGCTCACTTCTCTGTGGGGTTTTATTCAGCATACACAGATATGCTGACACTGTAATAGATTTTTCCAGCATACACAGAAATGATGACACTGTAATTGGAAGCTCACAGCCAGGTCGGACAAGGATACTTTATCTCAAATGGCGTACTGCCATATTAGCCTAGGCGCCTCAGTGTTCAGAATTTTATCACACTCTCCTGGGAATCAAGGACAAGAAAGGTAGTAAACAGAAAAATAAATCCTGGAATTGTGTAATGTGTTATAGACCAATAGTTTAAAAGTTTGCTTTGCACAACAATATATGTACCAATCATTTGCCCTGTCAAAATTGGTGGTGGGATTAAAGAAAAGTATATAAATCTTTACTTATGTATCAATAAATGTTCTTGCTTGCAATCATATTGGTTGTTTACGCTTGAGCCGGCCCGCCACAGACTCGACACTTCTCATCTCATACTTGGCCCCTCTGAGTACAGTAGATGAATCCAAGGATCATCCCTTCACTTGCACCTCTTCTCTTGCCTAAAAAGGGGGGGGTTATGCAGAGACCAGGGCCACACCAGACCCAAGATCTGGATAGATTTTACTTAGAGAAGCCAGGGGAGAACTTGGTCATACTCCCCCTTGCTCACCGGCCCCACCAAGCAAGACAAGGGCTAGATTCATTTTTTTAAAAATATCTCACTCACACTGAATAGTCCCTCACCCTAGGAACAGCCCCTGTAATAAGGTGGCTGCCTTCAGAACACCCATTGGTGGTCTACCACAGCCTTACAGTACCCCACCTCAGTTTCCCTTCAGAGGTTTCCATCTCTCCTTGGGATTCATATGGTTCAGCCCTCTAACTGGGTCACTCTCTGAGTTCAACCTCCTTCCTGGGTACTCAAAGTCCAAAATAAACATCACCTTTGACAACAGCCCCAAGTTAACAAACTAAAGGTATTTTGCTCCCTCTTGGGGTCAACTCACAGTTCTTTTCACTCTTACCAAAGTGCTGATCCTCCTGGTTTTTCCTCACTGGCAATCCAAGTACAGCATAAACCAAAGTGGTCTTCCACCTCTCCTGGGACCCACACCCTTAAACAATGTTTCACCCTTAAATAAAACTCAATGCTTTTCTCCCAGTGGCAACCTCCCCTTTTCCAGAGCCAGGATATAGCTCCCCACTGTCTGGATTAGTTCACCACTGACAGCCCATTTCTCAGGCAGCCTGTCAGAAAATAGAGGATTCCACAAACTGATGGCATGTCCTACAAATAGATTTTGCCAAACCAGTGCCAAATGTGAACTACTAGATTACTATACCAGACTTACCATCGAGTCAGACGGTCCCCTTAGCCTCTCCAATCTATCTTGCCACCCAGACAAACTGGACTTTATGATAAAAGAGTATTTAAACCAAAAAGCATACCACTTGAGCTTGCTTATAGGCCCAAGAGACCAGTCAGTTATCCCAGATAAATTGGTCTTATCCCCAGATCTTACACCAAAGACAATGCTGGTAGCCAATTCTATAGTAAGCTAACTCTAGGTTTATTGACTAAGAAAAGAAAATGAGAGTTGCTGAGAGGTTAAAGCAGTAAAACATTAACAGATGAGTCAAAGTTCATAATTCCAAATGGTGGCAGTGATGTAATAAACTGTCAGTTCCCCAAAAGTCTTTCAGAGTGCCCAGATTGTCTCTAGAGATCTTGGCTTTGCATCTTCCCTGTAGGAGTCCAAACAGTCAGCGATAAAGGATCTTTTCATTAATTCAATGTATAACCTCTCTCAGAAACCAATCCAACAGTATCCTTATCCACATGGGCTTTTACTTTGATGTCACTGAGGGAGGAATGCAGTTAGAGTCTTTGCCTTCACTCACCACACACAATGACCATTTGCTCTGAAATTAGCATTTTCTCTTGCAGTTCTTCATTTGCATTTCAGAAGGATGCGTTCTCCTTCGGTGAGTTATTTTGTTACAGGGGTATACACAATGTAAATGTTTGCCAGTACATGATAATGGGATATAGACACTGGGAAAACAATGTAAATAATGTCCCATTAGTTTTCATGAAGCTAAAGCACCCGATACAGTCATATATCTAACTGTTACTTTGATCTGTACTAATACACAAGTGGCTTGGCATGTGGCGCTCGCACGCATTGGTCTGTCAATGGCACACCCCTGATTTTGTCCCAGCACTGGACAGGAGTTAAAATAGGTAAAAAGAGGACTATCCGGTTTAAAACTGGACAAGTGATCTCCCTACTAGAGCAAAAGTATCTCCTAATGAACTAAGCACCATACTGGGACTCCTGAGTTATGATCCAGACTCACTGTGTGACCTGCTGTGGGCCAGCCTCTGACATCCTTCCTCATGCTGTATAGTGCCTTCTTCCTACAGTAGATCCACTGATTTCAATGGAGCTAATGAAGGATTCAGATATGATTCCATGTGAGTAAAGCTCTTATGATCAGTCCCTTTGTGCCTCATCTATAGGGAGGCCATTTTTTTCAGGATTGAACCCTCTTTTGGGGGGGTTTGAGCCCTTTCTTGTACTGAAACAAAAGTATATGTGGTTTTGTTAGACACCAAATGGCAGATGCCTCTTAGAAGAGAGAATCTGGTCTTTAGTTACTGGTGGAGAGCCAAACTCCTTGGGCTGCATTGTTCCATTCAGCCACTCTCAGGGCACTGTACAGCAAAGGGTCCCTTCCTAAGCACCGTCACTTCCTTCCTGCTCTGAGTGGGGAAATAATTATTGCAGTCCTTAAAAGGAAACAGCTAACTTTCCTACAGTGGCTGGCCAGCTACTCAGCCAGGGGCAGGTAGCTGGCAGAGACAAGCGAGCTGTCTTCACTGATGGTGGCAAATTTGCCACCGACAGATCGATCTTTCCAATTGACTGGGTCTGTGAAGACCCGCTCAGCCGATCAGGAAGTCAATCTCTGAAGACCAACCTGGTAAGTGGAGTAGCGCTGAGTCAGAGGGAGGGCATTTCCCTTCGACTCAGCACACTGAAGACACTGCAGTAAATAGGCAGTTGGCAGTCGGAGAGAGATACTTTGCCACTGTTTGTTTTCCAGACCTTGTGATGTGTGCCATTGGAAGGGAAGCACTGCTAAACCATGTCATCTACTGGGCTCTTACACAACGTGTTGCGACTGAAGACTTTCCTGGTTTTCTGAAGCTTAAGTTTAATCATTCTCCACATTCTGGAAGGGCATAAGACAGCGCTGGGCAACTTTAGCTGTGTTGAAGTAGTTTTGGGGCCTTTGATAATTAAAGAGGAACAGCTGACCAGGGACAAGAAGCAACAGGGATTTTAATTCCCCTACATCTCCAATTTTAACCTGGCTGGAAAGAATAATCTTTTCTTTGAGCACAGGTATAATCTTAACCATTTCTAAGGCTATGTACACACGATCACTTTATTGCGCGTTAAGGCTCCTTACCACGCAATAAAGCCAATAGCATACACACGATCAATTTCTCTGTTGCACGGCAACACCCTCTTGCTGCGCAACAGTTAAACCACTCAAAACGAGAGTGGTAGCATTATTGCAAAACAGCTGTTCCGCGGTAATGCTCGTGTGTATTCATTTTGCGCAATAGACAGCCTCCGGAAATGTCCCAGAGTGCCAATCGAGGCCACTCTGGGACATTGGAGCTGTCAAATATGTCAATTTCACTGCTCTAGCTGAGCAGTGAAATTGAGTATTTTGGGGAGCTGCCCGGTTTGGCAGCTCCCCTGGACTGAGCTAGGGGGCTGGCCCGAACCAGCTGCCCACGCCGGTTCGAGCCAGCCCCCCAGCTCAGCTCCTGGGCTTCGGGTGCCGGCAGGCACTCCGGCGCTTAAGCACCGCGGCGCCTGCTGACTCCCGAAGCCCGGGAGCTGAGCTGGGGGGCCAGCTCGAACCCTCGCTGGTTCAGACCAGCCCCCAGCTCAGCCTCGGGGCTTCGGGTGACAGCAGGGGCTGGCAACGCAGTCCCCGCTGCCACCAGAAGCCCTGCAGCTGGGCTAGGGGGCTGGCTGTGGGCAGTGCATGGTGGGACAGGTGCCCACCATGCACTGCTCTTGTTTCGCAAAGGAGCATACACATGGTGAATGCTCCTTTGCGAAAGAAACAGCACGTGTGTACACAAGAAAGCGCTATATTTATAGCACTTTCCTTGTCCCACAATAACTTATTGCGGGACAAGTGTTCTCGTGTGTACATAACCTAAGCATCAACATGAGTCCTAAGAGGCATGGACATGCAGAAGCCCTTCTCTTCTGGGAATCATCGGGACTATTTCAGCTGTATATTACTGTTCATCTGAGGCAGACATTAGCCAACACAGGCAGTGTGATTATTCTGAAAGAATTAAGGGATGGGGGCTCATTGTTACCCTGATCAGCTACTGTTCCTCTGCCAAAACCAGTCAGGCTGGTTGCAGGTGGTTAGTCAGAACCACACGCCCGCCTCATTACGTGCATTCCAAATGAACAGAGCATAAGATGTTCATTTGACATTTATGATACTACATTACATGACTATTGCTGCTCTCCCAGTTTATTATGAAATCGATCCACAATGCCCTGAGCACCATGGCAGGTAAGGTCAGGCGCTTTATAAATAGTGTGATTATTTATTATCTTGTAGCAGAAGGAGGCTACTCCTCATGCAAAGAATTTAGGAAAATGTGGCAAGGGTCACAGCAAGTTGGTTGTTCTAAGGATTTCGTTTTTTTGGACACAGGGCATTCTACTTCTGGCCCATTTAAAGGAATTCAGTCCTGGAGTGACAGCCCTAAGAACTGAAGTCCTATCAACAGAATAAATATCAGCACAGGCTTCCCACATGCCAGTCTGCTAATGTGCCTTAATCCAGACAGGAAGAGCCATGTTTAGGAGTTAAAAAGAATTCAGTGTCCATGCCTCATTAAACAATCGGCTTCTCTGCAAAGACAGTCACCACCCTGTTATTTATGGGGGTGATTTTATGACACTGGCATCTGTCTATTAAAACTGGACCAAATTTTCCAATGCCTTTCACATGGGGGCCAGCAATTTGCATCTGAGAGGATATTATTTTCAGCCCTTACTAACCTGGAGTGCATCTACACTTGTAAATTAAGTCGACTTAAGCTTGCTTAAATTGACTTAATTTACTCTGCATCTACACTATAGTTTCCTTAAGTCGACTTAAGCAAGTTGCTTAAGTCGACTTAAGCAAGTTGCTTAAGTCGACTTAAGGAAAATAATGTCAACTTAATGAAAATTAAGTCGATTTTATTAAACCTACTTTTAGTTCGACTTTAGGCTTAAGTTGACTTTTTAAAGTCAACTTAAGCCATTGTAGACCTGGAGTACCCCTAAGTCGACTTAGGGCTCTCCAAGACTCCCTCACTGCCCTCCCTGCCGGGGGGGACACAGGGGGAGCCTGGCATGCCCCCCCACAGGGCAGGGCAGAGCCCTGCCCACCCTGCCCCTATGCCCTGCCAGGGTCCCTGTCCCCCTTTGCCCCATTGTACCCTGGTACAATGGGGCAAAGGCTGAGCCCCCTGGCACTGGGCAAGGGGTGCCCCCCCTGGCACCGTGGACCTGCCCAAGATCCCCCTAGCCCCTAGAAGTCGACCTAGGCATCCAGTGTGGACACTCTACATCAACTTTGTAAGTTCCCCCCTAAGTCGACTTAGCTAAAGTCGACCTAAATTTACAAGTGTAGACATAGCCCTGAAGACTAGGGAACTTATCTGTGACAGACTTTATATACCATTATGAATCTCTCTGGGTATCTATGCTCTGTGTACATTTTATTTTGATTTTTGGCTTTGCCAAATAGATCAAAAGGTAGAAACATTATTAAACAAATAGGTGAAAGCCCCTTTTTCTTCCATCACCTAATAACTATCACTGTTACACAGGTATAAATAGCTGTTCTGAGAGACACAGAAAATATACTACAGGACGGACTGTGGGTTACTCTCTCTCTAATACACTGACTTGGGATCTGCACAACTTTCTCAATACTGACAGAAGAAATACAGATTCCAGAGGGGGAGCCGTGTTAGTCTAGGCCAGCAAAACAAATGAGGAGTCATAGAAGTTTTCCATTTTCAAGCATCTGACGAAGTGGAATTTCTCCCATGGAAGCTCATGCGATAAATAAATTTGTTAGAAGAAATACAGAGGCTCTCCAAAGCCATTTACATTCCCTCCCTTCTAACAATATGCAGCTCTGAGGTGTTTTAAGCAAGACTTACTCGTTTCACAGAAAATAAGTAAGTCTTCATTTTTGCTGTAATCACTAACTACATCACATTGGGATCCGGGACATGCACTCAGCAGTTTAAGTCACGTAGTCTATTTCATATATCCGTGATTGACTTAGCATTCCTACTTTCCACACACCAATTAAAGACGTATGAATGCTAAAAGCAGCCCAAGAGCATGATGTTGAGCCTAATGGCAAAGAATTCCCCTCACGAACGCTGAGCAATAATTCCCAAAGGAGGAGAGCCCAATAGCCAGATGTGGCAGGGGAGAACAGACCTCCCATAGTGAAATAGCCACAGAACAATTTCCTCCCCCTTTTGTTTCCAAAAGCAGATAAAGACTGTATAGTACCTCCAGAAAACGATCTGACCCAGCGAAGCCATGGTAAGGGACTGGTTCACACAGGGAAAGAGTAGGGTGCACAATAATCCAATGCACTATTCAGTGCAGCCTCTCTTCCTTTGAGACACATTCTTCTAACTTCCAGCTACTCTGCTTAAATAGCTGAGCTCACCTGAGGAGTGGTAACTCCAGGTAGGGAAAGCTCAGGTATGAGGAAGCCATTGGAACATGATCATGCTTCCCATCAGACACAAACACAGCAACAAAGCAGAGATTTCTCAATATTCTAGGCCAGGAGCCTTCACCCTTGTGTTAAGCTTGCCTAACATATCCAATTTTTTTTTTTTGAGGAACTCGTAGAGCCTGCAAAACTTGCAAAAAGGCTGCGAAACTTGGAAGGGGAATAGTCCTGGAGTCAGAGAGGGACCTTTTGCTACTGCCATGCAAATCCATTCAGATAAGGCCAAGTTATAAAAAAGCAAAAATTACCATGGGGGGGGGGGGGCGACAATTATACTCAGTAGTTTGCTAGAGACTTGCTGCTAAAATCAACAGATGTTCAGTCTACACTGAGCATGCTCCTCATCCCCATTTTGTGTCCAGCTGCGCTGAGCATGCGCCACAGGATCTGCCTATGTTATGCTACAGCAATCATGAGGCCTCACAGGCTCTATCCTGGTAGAGAGTGGTAGACATTCTCCCTCTGACACCCAACTTTTTTCCTCCTTGGTAATCTCCCAACTCTGCCCACTCGTCTGGGGACTTAAAATCCAATGGCAACTTCTTATTTCCCTAAGACCTTCACTTTTGCTGTTGCTCTTCTCCATTTAATGTCCTGGACTAAACCATTTTCTGTTTCCCACCCCCTTCCCATCCTGGCCCTGCTGCACTGCAGCCTGCAGAGTCCACAAAGGCTAGCATGCAGCACAGTCCCTGCTACACTTTCTCCTTCTGCTCTGCCATGGAGGGGCAGTTCTCAGAGGCAAAGAGGGAGAGGGGAGAGGAAAGAGAAGACCTGTGGGGTGAGCAGGTGTGCAAGCTGCTTGTGTCAGGTAGGAGAGCCTGCATTTGCATGTGGGACTGTCTCTCTTGTCCATGGGAGCCCCTGTGAGTGTGGAATTGGGGGAAGCCAGCATGCGCGTATAAAATGAGGAGGCTAATACATGTCCATACACTGCTCTGTGGTGCTGTGATGAGAGATTAGTTAATGTCTGCACAGGGTTTTCCTGCACAGAGGTAAAGGACAGGGAACTTTCCTGTGCCTTGCCCAGCCGAACAGAAACTGCCATTTCCTGTGTGCCAACACAGCTCCAAATCAGGGCTCCTAGTCATATAGCCCCCCAAGACACGAGGTGCTCAGAGCAGCACAACTCTTCCAGGGAGTACGTGGTGCGGGGCAGAGATCACACGGGATAAAAAAGCCTAACTGGAGTTGAGGGTGTGATGTCCCTGAGGGACTCTTCAGGATAGAGGGTGAAAAGGGTCACAGCGCGGGTGTGACTCTAACAATCAACTTGAGTGGAAGCAAATAACTTGAGGCTAACGTGACCCGGTGCGAAATGCACTTAGAGAAACCTCCTGTTGCTCTCAGTGACAACTGAATGAAAATTGCCACTTGCAGATCAGGGTTCTCACTGTAGAGCTAATCAGACAACTGGGCAGGGGGAGGGTCAAGATTACAGCACACTTTACATCACTTGGCAAAGCCAGGCCCTTCAACGAGCAGGTCATAGTTCACTTCCCAAATACAGTGGAGTGCCTCCTATGCTCCATTATTAACGGTTCTCACTCTTTATACTGAACTGTCAGTCACAGAGCCTCTACGAGGGACATTTACACTGCCAGCGGCTACTTTTCAGGGTGGAAGGCAGTCCCCTCTTTGTATATTGAATGGCAGACACACATATATTTTTATCTTCATAAACTACCAATTTCCCACTATAACACAATCGAGTTACAAAGGGGTAGCCGTGTTAGTCTATTGCAGAGAAACAAACAGAGTCCTGTGGCACTTTTAAAAACTAACAGATTTATTATCTCATGAGCTTTCGTGGGAGAAAATCCCACTTCGTCAGATGCTTTGAAGATGGGGAACTTACAGAATGGGAGGAAATTAAATGCAGGGAAGTGTATGACACAGGATCAGGTCAGGTTGTAACAGCAAATCCAACCTTAAGCAGATACTCACCAGCAACTAGAGATCAAACAGAAACATTAAAGCAGGAACATGTCCCTGCAACAAACCACGCTGCCAACTTTGCCCTCATATCTACACTGAAGACACCACCACAGGACCAAATCAAGCCACCTACTCCATCAAGGGCTCATTCATCTGCTCATCCATCAATGTGATTTATGCCATCATGTGCCAGAAATGCCCCTCTGCCTTATATATTGGACAGACAGGACAGTCTCTGCGCAAAAGAATAAATGGACACAAATCTGACATCAGAAATTGCAACACTCAAAAACCAATAGGGGAAACACTTCTATTGCCCTGCTCACTCCATTGACGACTTGCTAATAGCTGTGCTGAAACAGATAAATAACACATCACAGCTTCAAAGAGAAATTGCAGAACTCAAATTTATATGCAAATTCGACTCAGTTGCCTTGGGTTAAACAAGGACTATGGATTTTTTTCTCATTACAGCAGATGATTTAGACCCCTCACCTTCCTCTATATGTTGTTCCCCAGTGTTTGAATCCTAACATCTATTTTGATTTGCTGTTACAGCCTGACCTGATCCTATGTCATACACTCCCCTGCATTTAATTTCCTCCCATTCTGTAAATTTCCCATCTTCAAAGCGTCTGATGAAGTGGGATTTTCTCCCACAAAAGCTCATCCAATCATAAATCTGTTAGGGTGTGTCTATACTTACAAATTAAGTCGATTTAAGCTTGCTTAATTCGACTTAATTTAATCTGCGTCTACACTACATTTTCCTTAAGTCGACTTAATTAAAACTCGTTTTAAATCTACTTTGCTGGCTAAGTCAACTTTATTAAGTCGACTTAGCCAGTGTGGATGCAGAGTAGCCCTAAGTTGACTTTGTCGACTTAAAGGGCTTCAGGGCTTCCCCACTGCCCTCCCTGCCAGGGTGGCTGGCACAGGTAGAGCCTCGCGTGCCCACCCACAGGGAAGGACAGAGCCCTGCCCACCCTGCTCCTATGCCCTGCCAGTGTCCTGTCTGACTCAGTCCCCATTGTACCCACGTACAATGGGGTAAATGCTGAGCCTCCTGGCACTTGGCAAGGGGTGCCCCCCCTGCCATCGTGGACCTGTCCCAGGTCCATCTAGCCCCTACAAGTCGACTTAGGCATCCAGTGTGGACACTCTAAGTCGATTTGGCAGGGACCCCTTTAAGTCGACTTCATTTTTGAGTGGGGACATGCTAAGTCAACTTAAAAGTCGACTTTGTTAAGTCGACTTAACTAAGTTGACTTAAATTAACAAGTGTAGACATAGCCTTAGTCTTTAAAAGTGCCACAGGACTCTGTTTGTTTCTCTACAATAGAGTTCTTCATCTCTGTGGCAAGGCCTTGTCATGCCCCAGGGCCAATGGTTCTTGCCTGAGACATGGATGGTAGATATGAGCAGTAGGAGAAGAACCAGGAGAGGACAGAGTCATGAAAAGTCAAGGGATGGCAGGATTTCAAGAAGTTATCAACAAGGCAGCCGATACATGGAGGAGGAGGGGGATGGAGAACTGGCCCTGAAGTTTGATCAGGATGAAATTTTTAGAACTATTGGAGGTTGTTAGAGACTACTGCATCTCCTCCTCTCCTCCCAGCCTCTTCCTCCCAGCCTTTGGGTGCGTGTGTGGAAAGAGACTCTCTGCTGACACCCCTTGCCTAAGGGTGAGGAAAGTCCCAGCTACTCCTCTCCCCAAGTGAGTAAAGGGTGTGTGAAGAAACTCCCAGCTGGCCCCATATCATCTCAACCTTAGCCAGCACCAGAAGGTACAGAGGAAGGCAGAGAGAGTCCTAACTGTGGGGGACCAAGGTAAACCTGGGATCTCAGCAAAGAAAGGAGTAGGAGCTGGCTGGGTGTGAACTGCTGGAAATTATTCAGGAACATGTACTCAAAACCTCCCAACGACCTCCCAGGTTTGGCCCTGAATCTTCATGTCTGCTCCCTTCCATTTGCTTTTCATAAAATTTTGTGCTAGTTCAATTTTGTCAGCAAGAACATTTATAAAAAGGGAAAGTGTCATGGCAGGCTGTGTGAATATGTGTCCACTGGAGCATTTGCTTCTGCAGTATCACACAGCCATTTTGAAACCTCTTTGTGGGCTCGGGAGCCATCCACTCAGGGAACAGAACAAAGCCACTTGGATGAGATGGCCAACCATACAGGCCACATGGCTAATTAGGAACAGTGACCACTTGAAGCAATAACAGTGACAAAAAGTTTGCGAACAACCCGTTGGCTGAAATATATTTGCGGAAAACACGCATTTGTCAAACCATTTGAACAATGCACGCCAAACGAAGTCTGTTTCCAAATAATTTGTGAACAAAAAAAGGGTCTAAATTCAATTAACTGTATGTATGGAACACAGTGTTTCTATTCACTAGCAGCCCCATCTACCCTGCTAGGGTATGCAGGCCAACAACTCAGTCACTGGCACTGAATGCAACTGACAAGTTTAAAATAATTGGCATGGACACCTGATCCCGAGAGCAAATCATGAACCAGTGCTCTGCAAACCCTAGACCATATCCAGCTCTAAACCCAAATTGACTGTAGCTCTGGAGGTTTATACATGGAGCAAAATCCACAAACAGCGCCTTGAAGAGCATCAGTGACAGCTGTGTACATGACACCAAATAAAAAGAAAATATACTGTCCATCTGCAAGGCTCATTAACTTAAGATCAAACAGAAGTGAAGACTCCCGATGAGAGCCCCAATGTGCATGTCTCTCCTCGGTAACAAGGTGGGGACAAAATGGCGCCCAGGCAGGGTGCTTAGAAATGTAAAGAAATAATAACCAGAAAATAAAAGGCATCACTGTTTCCTGGCTACATGCAGCCAAGGTAAGGTTACCTTTTCTAGGGTAGGGTACTTACTTTGGAAGGGAGACGAACTAATCACTTTTAATTTTGTCAAAGGTGCTCAAACCAAACCTTTACTCACAGCCATCAGAGTTAGCCATTTGCAGATTAAGACAGACTGACCAGCATGGTTCCCAGAGCTGATCCTTTGGCTTGTTTGGTAGAGGAAATGCCTCTTTGGATGAGTAATGGAGAGATATGAACACTTTCTGAAGAGGGATTCCCATCCCATTATCTTCAGCTGGGAGAATGGCGGCCGCAAAATCCACTTCATAGAAGGAAAGGAGGAAAAAATAACGGAGACTCCTCAAGGCTTGGGTGAGCAGGCACTATGAATGTCCAGCAATGCCTGGATATTTATTATTGTTCCGGCTATTGATAATAAACAAGAACATTATTATTATTATTATTGAAACTAATGCATAGTCCCCGTTTCAAGACAGCTGGGAGGCTGATCTCCACCTGTGCTCCAACACCCCCCATCTCAATCCCTAAAAGGAGTAGGCTGAGCCTAGCTCCATCTGTGCTGGGCACCACATAAGGCTGCTGTGTGCAATGAAGCTAGGGTGCAGCGAGCCTTGATTGTGGCAGACTGTACAGACCATGGCATGGAACATACCCACTTCCGAGCGTGCAACAGCTCAAGGGCTAGATCCAGCAGAAGGACAGATGGCAATTTTTGGATTTACTGGCGCAGGAGGGGAATTAGTTGTGTGTGGGAGCAGTTGACCACAAGAAAGTGCAGCATCGCACACATCGGGAGCACTAAAGAACAGTCGCAAGCGCCAGTATAAATCAGACATGTGTTGGAGGCCAGAGAAAACGCCCTGGTCTTTCAGTTGATTTAAAAAGAAAACAAACAGACAAAACTCTGATAACTTAGCTGAAGTGGCTAAGTGATGAGAATGTTAAAATGTAGTTACTGATTCCTGTGGGCACCAGCTAACCCTAAGCAACGAAACCTATCGAAGTGAACAGTTAAGGAAAATAGATAAAAGTCAAATACATTCACAGTTCCGCCTGTTACATGTGTAAGTGGCAATGATTTTCTGTCACTGCCAACATGGGCTACATTTGAACCAACCACCTCCAAAGAGAAGGTTACATCTCCTAGTCCGTATCACTCAGCTAATTCCCCCAGCTGTCTGGGGGCAGAGTGTGCAGGAGACCCTTTTGTGTACGGAAACCAGGGTGATTTGTAACGGTTCTCTGCCAGTGAAGAACAGACAGAATCGCAGCAGGAAGGTGCCACTCCCAGCATAAGCCCTGGCTCACCACTTGCTTCTATTAATTTCTTCTGCCAACTTTCTGTAGTGCACAAGCTGCTGCTCCCACTTCACCCTCATGAATGCAAACAACAGCGACATGCACTCCTGCCTCTCACCTCACCTCCAGCAGCACAGTGTCCCCTGCCACTACCTTGGAAAAGTGGTTCTCTGCTGACTCAGATGAAAGGACATGCCAGCAGAACCACCACTACCTCTTCCTCTAGCCCTGTGCTGGACAGAGAGGCATCAGAAATACATAACCAGCCAAGCCTTTCCTAAACATGTCTCAACTCCTTCTGGAATGTGACACAACCAGCACGTTTGGCCTCACTGAGAAAGAGAGCGGAGAAGGGAACACTGACCCCATGGAACAAGCTGTGTCTTGACCCCGGAGGAGGTAGCTCCGCGTGCTGGTATCTCCTCTCAGGGCCTGTTCTCCTAGCCATGGAGTTTAGTGACGGACTAGGACAGGGGTAGTCAATAGGCAGCCCACAGTCCAAACCCAGACTACCAGAGGCTTTTCACCACACTGCGGGGCATGCTGGGACTCGGGGCTTCACCCAATGGGAGGTTGCGGGACTGAAGCACTGATGCACCTGGCAGGGCTCCATTTAGGGAGAGCACGAAATTATGAGTTAGCCCCAAGCACCTGCCTGGGCTCTCTCTGTCAGCCCCATGGGAGCAGGGCTCTGTTTAGGGAGGACAGTAGGGGGAGGACATCTGCCAATCTGAGTTACCTATCAGTCCCCAGCACTAGCTCCCAGAAGCTCACCAGCACGTGGACAGTCACTCTTCTACCCACAGTACCCCACACTAACTGCCCATTCTGCCCTCCCCCCCGAGTTTTTTTGTCCAGTCAAAAGACTCTGGTGATCTGGATTTGGCCCACGCTCCACCTATCGACTGCCCTGAGATAGACCCCGGGTATGTTACACAGCACTGTGTGTGTTCGTTGAACAGGGCACTTGCGATGTGAAAATTATTTCTCTGGAGTCTGGACTCAACTGAGAAATTTGGAACTTTGGACAAAAAAATAACTGACTGCCCCCAACCGGTGGAAACCCTCTCCTCACTGTGTAGCAGGCAGGGACATGACTCCTCTGATCGTACATGAAATCACTTTTCCCACACAGCCCCCGGAGGGACGATAAGGCACATTTTTATTTGAACATGTCTCACTTCCCAGTCCACACAGCTGCTCTGTATCTTGGTAAGGTGCTCCCAGCAATCAGTGCCATGTGACAATCCCTGCACTCCTCTTGGTTCAAGCTTGAGTTCCGGCCAGCGGAGACGCTCTGAGCTCCAGAAGGCTCTGCCCGCCACTCAGAGAGCCACCGTTTTGAGCATGCTTCTCTGCAAGTTCTCACCAGGCAGCGCACCTGAGCATTCAGAGTTTTCAACTGTTCTGCCACAGCAGGACCAGTGGGGACAGCCAGGGTGACCTTTGTGACCATGACCACAGCCGTGGTACCCACCTACCCATCACAAGGATAGAGGAGAAACACCATTAGTTCAGCTGAAAATAGCATAGAGACAGTTCCAGCTGCCACTGACTTCCTGAGCCTGCCCCCAACCTGCTGGATGACATCCAGGGGGAGAGCTGTTGGCAGGACACTGGACACACAGTCAGGTACGCCTGTTTGGCAGTGACGGAGTCAGGACCCGACAGTTCCACCACTCAGGGCTGGCGTCCTCTTTTGGCGTTCAATTTCAAGCAATCCCTGGGTGGCAGGTCTGAATTTACCAGATCCTAAGAACCCTGTGGACCAAGATTCAAGACCCGTGATCCCTGAGAAGAATTTATCAATGGTCATGGTGGAATCTCCATCAGTGGCAATTTTTAAACCAAGAATGGCTGTTTTTCTAAAAGTTCTGCTCTAGCAGTTATTTGGGGGAAGTTCTGTGGCTTGTGTTATACAAGAGGTCAGCAAAAGTGATCACAGCGGCCCCCTCTGTGCTTGGAAACTATGAGGATCTGGGCCTTAATGCTTACCTGGCATGGTCCCACCGCAAGCGCAGCGAGCAGCTTTCTGACCTCCGCTGGAGCAGAAGGTGCAGCAGTGAAACACACCACGGTGCCTGCGGAATTTGCTCTTCACAGTCAGAGTGAATGGGGAGCTCTGCGGAGCACAAGAGAACAGAGGCAGTCATATGCCCAGCAAACTTCTAGGACAGTGGGGGTGTCAAATGTATCAACATTTTAAACAACTATTGGGGTGATGCTAGCAATTACAAACCAGGGAACCTGATTTTAATACCAAACCCCCTAAATCAGTGTTTCCAGTCCACACCAGTCACTGAGAGTCAGTCCCTGGGATCTCCCTGATACAGTTTAGGAAGGCAGCAAGCCAGATTGAGAACCACTGCCCTAGATGAACAAGATGGGATGAGGAAAAACTAGCAGGATTTCAGCAAAGGAAAATGCAGCTTCTGCTACCTACTTGAATTCTTTGAGCATACCAAAAGAGCAGATAAAGGAAACCTGAAAACCGTTTGTTTGGGCCTTCAAAATCTCTTTGCAAAATCCCTCACAAAAGGCAATTAAAAAAATTGGTAGCGATAGGTAAGTAATTAGGCATAGAACTAGCCAGGGCTGAGTGGGCAACAGGAGGCAGACCAGGAAATCAACAGCGGGACGCTGCAACAGGAAGTGCAACGCTTGTTATGGTAATAGCTGATGGGTCCTGACGAGGGATGTCAAAATCTGATTAGTTAAGAATCCATTTAAACATTGTAAAAATAGAACGTTTAAATGGTTACATGCATCGGGGGAGGGGGAGCTGTGCTGGGCTTGGCTCCCACTGCCAAGAACTGCCTACCTGCTGCTCCTCCCCCCTGCGCAGGCAAAGCCATAGCTGGGCAGCTCTCACTCACAGGCAGCTGAGTGGGGCCCAGCTGTGGCTTCCTCACGCTCTGCACACGCGGGGGAACCATGCTGGGCTCTGCACCTCTCCCAGAGCAAGAGCTGCCCAGCTGCTCTCTCTCGCAAGGAGCCAAGCCCAGCTGCCAAACCTTCCTCCCCCCAGTTTAAACAGTAATCAGCTGTTTGAAATGTTTATACAGTTGATTACCATTTAAACATTGAGGTTTTACATCCCTAGTCCTGACTCACCAACACCCCTCCTGATGCAATCGGCTACACCAGTGCAGAGAGCGGAAAAGGCTACCTGTACGTGCTGGCCTCTGACACAGATGGAGACAGTGTACGTGCCCAGCTCCTCAGGGATGTAGGAAATGTGGTAAGTCCCATCCCTCCTATCGCACACAGTGGGCTTGATTATACTATAAACACAAGAAGAGAGGGAAGCAAGATCAGAAACATGTAGAACGTTGGTAGTCACTCTGGGGATTAGATTTATAGGTAGGTTCTTGTCCTTTGCACCCACCCTCCCTCCAGTTGAGGAGTCTAAATGCACCCAAACGATAACGAATGGGCTGGAGATTTAACACACACTGCTGTTATCAGAGGCCCCGCTACCATATGAAGGAGATCAAAGAAAGTCAGTTATACTGCAGTGATTTGCAGTGAGTACTGAAAGAGAAGAGGCAGGAAACAGTGGAGCAGATAGATGGAGGACGAAAGGTGCAATGTCAGAGTCATCTGGATTTCAGCCAGTTGTCTCTTCTTTCCTACTTCATGGATGCAAGGGGAAGTGGCAAAGCTCTCGACCTTGAGGAAAACATGGGCTTTTTCGATTCCTAAGGGCAAAGGCTAAAGGCCAGCTCTCACTCTTAGCAGTGAGCCTAGAAACCAGCAAGGCCAGTCCAAAGGATTGGGCATGGGTTGCAAGCTGTATCCACTGTAGGATCTTACAACAAAAATCCCTGCTCAGAGCTGTATCAGCACAGTGCTTGGCTATAACAGTGATGGGGAACATGGGCCATACAGGAGCTAAAGATAGGGATGGAGACATCACCTGCAGTCAGTAAAGGAAAGTTACAGATTTTATTGAGGCGACCACAGAACTTCTCTCCCTGAAAAGAATTCACTGTTCCACTCAATCATGGATGTAATGAACATCAACACTGACATTACATATTAAATCAGCAGGTCTGGATCACTTCTATCCAGGAATTTTAAAAGAGTTGGCTGAGGATCAAGCCAACCAACATGAGTCTGTGGAAAAGATTTTGTCAGATTCATTGATATATTTTTTTAACGAAATTACAAGTTTGGTTGATAAAGGTAACAGAGCTGATGTAATATACTTAAACTTTCATAAGTTATTTGACTCGGTGCCACATGACATTTTAAACAAAAAACTAAAATAAAATTAACATGACACACATTTAAAAACTGGCTAACTGACAGGTCTCAAAATAAGCAGGGAATCATCCTTAAACAGGTGTTTCTAACAAGGTCCTGCTGTGATCAGTTCTTGGCCCTACACCATAACATTTTGATTAATAACCTGCAGGAAAACATAAAATCATCACCGATAAAGTTTGCAGATGACATAAAAATTGGGGGCGTGGTAAACTATGAAGAGAAAAGGTCATTGATGTAGAGTGATCTGCATTGCTTGGTAAACTGGGCACAAGCAATCTATCTGAATTTTATGGGTAAATGTTAACAGCTGGGAACAAAGAATATAGGACAAAATTACAGGATGGGGGACTCTGTCCTGGGAAGCAGTGGCTCTGAAAAAGATTTGGGGGTCATAGTAGATAATCAGATAAACATGAGCTTTCAGTATGATGCTGTGGCAAAAAGAGCTAATGCAGTTTTTGAATAGGGGACTCTTGAGTAGGAGCAGAGAGGTTATTTTATCTCTATTATCTGGGACTGGTGAAACCTCTTTTGGAATACTGTGTCCACTTCTGGGGCCTACAATTCAAGGAGGATGTTGATTAAATTGGGAAGGGTTCAAAGAGCCATGAGAATGATTAAAGGATTAGAAAACACGCCTGATAGATTGAGCTCCTTGAGTCTATCACTATTTATCTTAATAAAGAGAAGGCTAAGGGTTGATTTGATTACCGTCTATAAGCATCTACATGGGGAACAAATATGTAATAAAGAATGCTTCGATCTAGTAGAGAAATATATAACATAATCCAAAGGCTGGAAGTTGAAGCTAGTCACATTCAGACTGGAAATAAGATATAAATATTTAACAGGAAGAGTAATCAACCATTGGAACAACTTATCTAGGACTGTGGTGAATTCTTCATCACTCACACTCTTGAAAACAAGACTGGACTGTCTCTAAAAGCTCTTCTGGAGGAATTCTATGAGGGAAGTTCTATGGCCTGTGTTATGCAAGAGATCAGATTAGATGATCACAATGGTCCCTTCTGGCCTTGGAATCTACGAATCTATCAGTTTTCTCAGACCATGCTCCTGTAGGGATCATTTCACTCTGCAGGACTGCCCCCCCTGCACCTGGGACAACAAGGCACATGCTATCTCAGTGATGGTGTAAACGCTATTTACACCAGATGCCCGAGTCGTGGCTATGCATGCTTCATGAAACCTATGGACTCAGTTAAACTGGTACGTGCTCGCACTTTGAGACACTCTGCAGTTAATCTAGCTTTACAGCTGTTTTGAATCACTGAAGTGGCACACGGCAGTCAAAGTAAATATTTGAATCAGATCTCACGAATACTACGACTACCATCTGAATGTGAAATGGAGGAAGTGTGATAAGAAAAGGGTAAGGGAGGTAAGGAAAGTAGGGTTGTCTTTCTACAATAGACTAACACGGCTACCCCTTTGGAATTTGACTACATAGAGGAAAGATAGATAGAGAAAAGGAAAGATACCTCATCTCATTAGATAAGAGGTGTTGGAAATGGTGTCACTTCTCAATCTCAGAGAGTAGCTGCCTCCAGAACAGCCTGTTAAGAAGCAGCAGGCATGAGAAAGGCAGAGGGCTGAGTCACCTAACCTAAGAACCAAGATGTGGGCTATGACTTTTTCCTTTAACATCCTGACCCTAGTTTTGATCATTATTGGCATACTGTCCCTTTATGAAATTAACCCAACTTTGGTTTCCCAGAGAATCAAGGTGGCAAAAATCCCAATGAAATCGTGGGATAGTCACATAGGAATTGCCATATTCAATCACGCCTGTGGTCCAACTAATCCAGAGCCTGGCTCCACTAGTGGCCAATGCTGTTCTGCTTTCAAGGAAGGTGCAAGAAACTCACAGCAGGCAATTATGGAACAGCCTTCCCAAGGGGGAAAATTTCTTCCTAATCACCATTAATTAGAATTGTTTGTGCCCTGAAGCATGAGAGTTTATAACCATTTCAAAATCTTGGGTTTGGTTTTCCCCTATGGGTTTGATTAAATACAGGTCTACCTGACTTTGTGTCTTTAACTGTGTTGTAAGTATTCCTCTGTACTGCTACATAGCTGTTACATCTCAGCCCAAAAGTGACTGGATTTCAGATCACATACACACAGAAATGAGTCAGCCACCTCTGTCCTTACACAAAATTACTCCCCTCTAAGCACTGGGGTATATACATCTCATTCATCCTGATTGGTGCAGGGTGCAGGAGGAAGGATTGGAGAGGAATCCTCTGACAGTGTTTTTCAATCAACAGATATCTAGATATACAGTGTTGTTTTTCTGTTCTTTATCTGATTTCTCACCATGCTGCAACTGTTGTGGTGTTGCCCTGGATCAAGGCATAAACCCTACATCAGACTATATATGGCAAAAGCTGGAACCCGAACACTAACTGATTTTATTCTTCCCTGTAATACAGAGTGTTAAACTATGTTCTCTTCTACAACAGGGCACCCAAACAATGGCCATGTTGGCAGCTTGACCTGGCTTGCACCTAACTTGCATTAAATGGAGCAGGTTGCATTCTCAAAGGACACCTGCAAAAACCTCTTTTAAATTGGGCGTGTGGCCTCTCTTGCTGTGTTTTGATACCAAGATGGTCTCAAAGCATCTTTCAAAAGAATATTTTTCCCACATTTTTGTTTTTTTATTTTTTGTTTTAGAAATACCTGGAATATCAGCTTTGGGCTTCCTTGTTTTTGATGGCAGGCACCCAAGCTTCCTTTGAGCTCATAACTGAGGAACAAAGATGGCTGATGCTTTAACAAAAGCCTCCTTTGTCCAAAATGTTAAATCGCTTATTTATTTAAATCTGAGTTAACAGAAACAGAAGTCCCAGTTCTCCGTAGTCCTGGATCATGGGCAGAAACCCAGTCCAGAGTAGGCGTAAAATGCTGCCAGATCAGAGTGGGTGATTTACACCCACTATGCCTTTAAAAATGCCCAAATATTGTGATAAAATCATGAGAGGTGGCAGCTCTGTTGTAAATCTCTATAAGGTCATATTTAACCCCATGACTGCTGCACGCTCTTGGATAAAGCACCACGGTGCCATTCTCCCTGGAAATCTTGACCCGTGCACTGCAGCTCTTAACCTGACAGGAGTATGCAGACACAGAGGTACACAGAGACAGGGGTGAGTAACAGAGATTTTAAAGCAGGACAGAAGGCAAACAAAACCACCGTGGCCATCCCAGGGAAGGTACCAACCAGTCCTTCTTGTCTTTGTGGATCATAGTGACCCGGACGGTCTCACCTCCTCTCCCCACTGGCTCGCCTGATGTGTCACGACAGAGCAGAGTAAAGTTGGCCAACTGATTCTGACGGGCACTGTGGAGACCTGAAAGGCAGAGCAAACTGTCTCTTACTGTTCCAAACAGGACTGGAAAGAGGCACCCTTAGCATCAGACAGCTGCTTTCCAACTCTAACCCTCCCCAATATACTTCACTCTATACAATTAGGATTTTACAATGTTCCCCATCACGTCCATGAAAAGTAAAACCAAACACATTTCTAGTGGCCAGCAGGCCAGGCCCTCCCACCTTGATTTGAAGGTGCTGGCTGTACACGCCTTTGCAATCCCTTGGTTTGTGAGCATTGTTGGCGATTGATTCAGTCCTCCGAACAACGACAGCTCTAATTTCTCTCAGCTACAGTAGCTCTGAAGGAACACTGTGACAGATGAAAAGAGCTAGAGTACAGGGACACACCTGTCTCATCTCCTTCCTCAGTTATGCCCCCAACAAGCCCCTATGCATGGCGGGGTGGGACACGGAGCCATTCCAATGGTGCTATCGCTCCATTTCCCGAGATAAAGATATTCTCCAATAGGTTTTCCAGTTCCTTAAGGCCAACGTTGGTGTAAAGGGGCTGCAGCAGAGACCCAGGCTTTTAGGAGGAGTTGCCTCTAGGGGACGCTGGCCTTGCATGGGAATGGCTTTTTGAGTGCAAAGGGCTGGGACAGCCATGGTTCTTCCCCTCCATTTCCCTGCAGAGTTCATGTGCTACAGCTTGCAGCCAAGAGGATCTTAGATTAAGGAACACAGCCTTGGACTTCCTCATGTAGAATGATCACCAGTTTGTTTCAGGAAATGTAACAGCAGTTAGTTCCACCTGTACAAGGTGTGGACAAGAGAGATGTAAAGCTATAGATTAGGGACCGCCTAACTGCTGTCCAGGGCCCAGTACAGCTACCTTCTCCATCTTTAATATGAAGGCATGGACTGTAGATGATACGTCCCACTGTGCAGCGTAACCTACTCAGATCAAGACAGAGCATTACATAGTGGAAGCTGTCATCTTGACTGGCCACACTTCCATCTGCTGTCAATATGGAAGTGACTAAACAGGACAAGCAATTTTTCTTCTCTAATCTAGGCCAAGCTATGAATGACTCTAAGATGCTGCTGTCTGACAGATGCTCCATAGCCTGTATGAAATGCATCCAACAGGCTCCCAAAGTTCTTGGCGGGCTCATGTCTACATTACAATCTGCATTACCTGGTCCTCCTGCGGTCAATTTCAGCAGAGGCCATGGAGACTGAACTACTTACTCAGTCATAGAGTTGGTCTACCCAGTTCAGAGACAAGGGATAATGACAGGAGGCATTGGGAAGGGAGTCTGACCTATTATTGCATGCACTGTACCTACGTCCTGGATAAACTATGGTATTTGGTCTCTAGGGCTGTCTCCTGGGTGGTAATGCAGTCCCTCAGTTAAGCAATGACATTTATAATAGGGGTTTTTGGGGATCACCCCAGTTCTCCCCCACTTTCATTTTACCATTGGTCAAACAGAATCAAGATGTCCCCATACCTTCCCCTTGCAGGACACACTTGGCTGGATCAATTGCCTTATTGAGAATGGTTCCAAAGACCTCATAGCCGCAGCACTGGCCCGCCTTCTCACTGGCAGAAAACTGGATCCTATCTCCCACTCCAGGGCGGACGCTATAATCCACTTTGTTCAGCTTCCTTAGCCGGCTTGCCACCACTCCCTTGGTGTTAAGGATCTCCAGGTCTGAGCCACTGGTCAGCAGATGCTCAGCGAACTCCACTCCAGTCCTCATGTCCATCAGCAGCTGCTCCAGCTGGACTTTCTGTAGGTGCAACAGGGTCTCCTTCTGCACCTTCAAGTCCTCCAGCTGCTTCAGCAACCGGTCCCGGTGTTCTTCAATTGCCCTTATATATCCATCTGCAAATGTGTGGATCTCCCCAGCCACTGTTTCCACATGACTGCAGATGGCACTGCTGACGCCTTCAATGTGGCGAAGGGCCTCTTCTAGGGTGGCCACATGCAGCTGGGTGCTCTTCAGGAGGTCCCGCATGGAATCTCCATGCCTGTGGATGACATTGGCAGCAAAGTCATATGGATGTTGCCGGTGCTCGCCCACCACACAATCCCGACAGACAGGCTGCTCGCACTGCTCACAGAACAGTGTCAAGTCCTCTGAAGGGTGAGAAGGGCACAGGATGGGCTTCCCAGTCTGGCTATAGCCCTTCAGGTCCTCTAGGTCCACCACAGCATGGGAAGCTGTTTTCTTCTGTCTCCTAGAAGGAAGTATAAGAGGTAAACTTGGGCTTCCCGACATGTGAGCTGCAGATTCCTACAGAATAGCTGATGATCTTACACACTGCAACCTGCAGGGACCACAAGCCACAACATGATACTCTAGCCTAACTCAGTAGATGACCACGTTGCCAGATGCAAACTTTAATCTCCTAAAGTCACACCTCCATATAGAAGATGACGACATCTGCAATCTGCCCACTTACGCTAATTAGAGGCTGTTCTCAGGCTCCTGGCACATGGTTAACGCTGTAATCTGAGATGGGAGAACACAAGGGCTAGAGGGGGAGCTGTCCCAACATTACTGGAGGTGGTCTCTCTTTAGAGAGAGAGCCTGACTGAACCAGGGCAGCTACAGTGATCCCAGAGCCCTCCGGGATGAGCACAGCAGGAAGGTGGTGGGTGCCATCAGGTGAGGGCTGGCAGGCAGTGGCATGAGTATGTTTGCTCAGTCACTACCTCTTCCATGGCTGCCTATGGGATGTCCAGCTCCTCACCTGTCAGCCTGGCTCTTTTCACCAGCCTTTTATTGACTCAAACAAAAACTCGCATACCCTGAACGGAGGATGGGAAATCAGGACCAGGCAACAGCCAAATGTGGATCTGTAGTAATGTACTAAATATTCTTAAAGCCAAAGTCCATCTCCTTTCTAGACTCAGGGCTAGACCCTGCTAAGAACTGCTGAGGTGAGGGCCAGCCAGTTGCCAGGCCAGTAACAAGCATGCTGCAAAACAGCCTCATGGTTTTCTATTTTACACTGGCTGCCAACAGCTCTCAGGGGCCACTTAGCTGCCAGGGGGGCCTCAGAACATGAGGGAATCCTAGTTAGACCTCCTTCCACTGGCTGCACCCTCTACACCAATGGGTGTCTGTGCCTGAGGAGAGGTAAGAGATATTAAAATGGCTCCATACCACCCAAGGATTCTCTGATGCAGGGGAAATCCTCCATGAGACAGTAGGATAACTCTAGAGCTGATTTGCACCACCAGAACAGCATAAAATAGCCACAGGGCCAGGCAAGGTGCTCTCTGACTTCTCCTTCTGCCTCATTCTTCACTCTAACTCTCTTCTGGCTCCCACTTGTGATATGTCTGCACAGCTGCCTGGCACCATGTAACATCACTCACATTGACCACTCTTGGATGTCACCTGTGCTGAAATCCCTCACCTATAATAATACTAGGAAGCATGGCAACATCACTCACATCTTCACAGAACTCCATTGGCTCCCTATGACCCATTTCCAGTGGTCATTTGTGGACCTGATTCTAATCTCACACCAGTGTAGACTGGGAATAGCTTCTCTGATGTTAATAGAGTGACCCCACGGTGAAAGCAATATTAGCAGCTGAGACTGGAGCCAGGCCATTTCGGCTCAATTCTCTACCGCCTCGAATGGCTATTCAGATCAGCGTGAAATGATGCCGTTCTGAGGCTCAGTTCCTCATTACCCAGTATCTTATGTAGTCAGACTGGATGTAAGATGTTACCCACACAGAATAGTAACACTTTGCTCTAGTGTAACTGACTGTACAAATTCAAAAGGGGTAGCCGTGTTAGTCTATTGTAGAAAGACAACAGAGTCCTGTGGCACTTTTAAAGACTAACAGATTTATTTATAGCATGAGCTTTCGTGGGAGAAAATCCCACTTCGTCAGACGCTTTGAAGATAGGAAAGTTACAGAGTGGGAGGAAATTAAATGCAGGGGAGTGTATGACATAGCATCAGGTCAGGCTGTAACAGCAAATCAAAATAGGATTTTCTCACATTACAACAAGTGATTTGACCTCCCCCTCCTCTATGTGCTGTTCCCCAGTGTTTTGAATCCTAACACCTATTTTGATTTGCTGTTACAGCCTGACCTGATGCTATGTACAGAACCTGGCCTGAATCTTGGTAGTGCAAAGGGTGCTTTAAATTAAGCATTCTGGTAGTGTAAGAGGGCATTAAACAAGGAAGAAACAAGCCCAGAGCGCTATCCCAGCAGAGACGACTTTCCCGGGCAGTCAGAGCTGGCAGAATGGCTCTAACCTGGGCCCTTTTCCAGTCCCCATCAATCAGGTACATATTCCAGGTAGCCTCACAGATCTCACCTGTCTTCTCTCCCCTAGTACTGCTCTTCTTTCTGTCTCCTCACACAGTCATACCACAGTTGATGCAAGAACCTACTCCTCTGCATCTGTAGCAGCTACCCACATCACCTCTTCAACTTTTTTCAAACCCCGGCTGGAAATGTCTCTCTTCTGCCCTGCCGGCACCTCTTCGGTCTTTGCTCGCACTACTACAGCTTCATTCTACAACTGCCATAAGTGCTGCAAAGCAAAGAGAAACTGCCTGCGTTACAGCTACCGGTTGCCTGACTCGCAGGGCTGTGAAGATAAGTTCATTAATGTTTGTGAGGCATTCAGATGCTTCGGTGATAACAGCCATATACGCATGGATAGAGAGTTGATGGGAAGTAACCCGTGTAGTTAAGCCAACGTCAGGACTTCCACAACACTACCCTTTTCTCCATAACTGATTAATTTGTGGGTTTCAGTATTTGGCAGCGCAGCTGAAACCTCTCAGCCTAACTTCCAAGGGTCTTGTTGAGAAACCACAGCTCCCATTCACTTCCTTTACAGCTGTGGGTACTCAATACTTGCACAAAACCAGAGGCAAATCAGGCACCCTAAGCGGCCAGTTCCGGCCTAAGTGGTGATCATGCATTAGTGGACAAGTGGTGACATTAGTATTAAATATGGTTGTGTAAGACCAGAAACAGCAATGGAGTTTTCATGCCTGGAAAAGGCTTGGTTACAAGTCTGCTGTTTGCCTCTGGTGCTTTCTCCCATACCTGTGAGCTTGGCAGCAGAACTGGCAGAGATTAGCTGTGCAGGTGGGACAGTGCTTCGCTGCTGCCCCATCCACACAGAGGTCACACAGCAGTCCTGGGCCTTGCGCCTGCAGGGTCTCCAGTAGCACCTCATTCATGACCAGGTGGTTCGTGGTCAAGTCCTTAATACCACCGGGTGGTAAATCCACCTCTGTGTCACAGACAGGACAAAGGACGCTGAGCGGCGGCTGCTGCTGCTGCTGCTGATCCTGGAACCACAACCCATCTGAGGTAGAGTCTGAGTCCTCCTTCTGCAAGCCAAGCACTGAAAAGGGTTCCAGCTGCTCAAGGCAGGCCATGCAAAACGTGTGTAGGCAAGGCAGGATTTTGGGGGCCGAGAAGAGCTCCTTGCAGAGTGGGCACCTCGTTCTGGCTAGGCCCCTGACCTCACCCGGGATTTCGGCCATGGCTGGACCTCTTCTGAAAGTCAGATTATGGAATGAAAACAAAATCCAGTTAATGCAATCCATGTACAAAGAGTATCAGGGCCACCCTAAAAGGTCCAGAACCTCTCACAGCATGGGTGGGGCTTGCTCTAGGGACCATCTCCAAGCACCCTAGTGCAAGTGGAGGGGGCACTTCCATAGCATTCCCATTAGGCAGGGGTGCTTTCGAGTGGGACAGGAGTACTCTCGTGGTGCCACTGCCAGATGGGGATATGGGGTGGTCACTTGCAGCAGTGCAGTTGGATGGGGGAAGATGTGGGGCATTCTAAAGTGTTGGTCTTGGGCAGGGGATATGGGGACACTTTTGGGGAGATGTATGGCGAGTGCTTTTGTGCAGGGACATTGGGGACCCTCTAGTGGTGTCATTATGAGGGATTTTGGGGGGACAGTGTTGCTGTTAAGTGGTGGGGTATAGGAGGTACTCACAGGGGCACTAGCAAGTGGGGTGAGGGGAGCACTAGCAGGAGGTATGAGGCATTTGCATGCTGGGGCTGAAGGTGCTCTTGGGGGGGGTTGGGAGGCACTCATGGGTGGGAGCTATGGGGTGCTGGTGAGCAGAAGCACAGGACTGCTGTTGTGTTGCTATTGGCTGTGGGGGTCTCTCAGGCCACTGCTGCGGGTGGGGAGAGGGTGCTGTCAGGGGAGATCTCAGGGGCCACTGTGGGGCAGGGGGTACATGGCCCTTCTTGAGGGGTGCTCAAGCCGTGTCGCTGTTGGGGGCCCTCTAGGGTTTGGGGTGCAGCCAGGGGGCACTGGGACGCTCTCGGAGGAAGGGGGCCCTGCGGGCTGGGGGGGGCGGCTGGGTCCGGCCCCTCTCACCGCCCGCCCCCAACCCCGAAGCGCAGCGTCCAGCCAGGCCGCGCGGCGTCAGCAGGGCCCTGCTCCCCCAGCCCGGCCGCTGCTGCCCGGGGGCTGCTCTGTGGCCGCGGCCCAGCCCCGCGCGCGGGGACTGCTTTGCAGTGGCCGGCCCGGCCCGTTACCTCTCTGCAGCGCGAGCCTCCCGGGGCAATCACGCCGCGCCCCACCTGTGGCAGCAGCAGGACCTCGAGCAAAGTCAGCGGGGCTGGGCGGGGCGCTACGGGCTGGTCCCGCCTGCTCAGCTGGGGCGGCGCCGGGCGGGCGGCAGCTCGCTGGAAACCTGCCTGGCTGAGCTGAGCTCCCCCCCGCACGCCAAGCCGGAGTCAGCGACATTGGCCCGTGGGGAGAGACACCCAGGGAACCGGGTCCCCTCCATGCAGGCAGCGCTGCTCCCACCCGGCACAGCTTTTCCGGGCGGCAAGGGCAGAGCCACCCAGCAGTGAGGCGAGCAGGAGAGATCGGGCTCTGAATACCCCAGGGCGAGGCCAGGGATGCTGGGTTATCCTGGGGCAAGCCAGTCCTCTCCATCCCCTTCCAGAGAGCTACCAGAGCACACTCAAGGCAGTGGTTCACTGGCTGCTTTGCAGAGCTGTAGATGACACGCCAGCCAGCTGTTGACCCTGGAGCCCTAGGACTGATGGTGCCTGTGGGTCATTGAAGTGGGTGCTGCTGCCCTTCACTGTCCGCACTCAGCATCCGGCTGCCATTCTCCCCGAGGATGGATGGTGGCATGTGCCAGGGAAAAACAAGACTGGTCGTTTGAATTTGACAGGCAAAAGACAATCAGAAAGTGTATTTCTGGTTCCCAGTCCAGAGGCAGCAAAGGGTCACCAGCCAAAGATGACTGAGATGAGACGAATTCCAAAGGGGTAGCCGTGTTAGTCTATTGTAGAAAGACAAGAGTCCAGTGGCACTTTTAAAGACTAACAGATTTATTTATCACATGAGCTTTCGTGGGAGAAAATCCCACTTCGTCAGACGCTTTGAAGATGGGAAACTTACAGAATGGGAGGAAATTAAATGCAGGGGAGTGTGTGACATAGGATCAGGTCAGACTGTAACAGCAAATCAAAATAGGTGTTAGGACTCAAACACTGGGGAACAGCATATAGAGGAGGGTGAGGTCAAATCATCTGTTGTAATGAGAGAAAAATCCATAGTCCCTGTTTAACCCCAAGACAACTGAGTCAAATTTGCGTATAAGTTGGAGTTCTGCAGTTTCTCTTGGAAGCTGTGATTTGAGATGAGACGGTAACTGAGCTGTAAGGATGCAGGGAGTTGAGAGGACACCATACCAATGTGTGGGGACCAGGAGAAAGGTTCTTAGGGAGTTGAACGGGGGGGCCAGAATTGTTCAGGGAATCCAAGGTAATGCACGTCTGCACCAGGAAATGGCTAGCTGGATGCTGGAGACAGGGATGTGCAGCTCTGTCCAGGTGCTAGATAAGAAGCTCAGGATGTCAGATTCTATGCATTGGTCTCCAGCAGGGATGAAAAGTTATTTGGGGCAAAGAAAACGGGAGAGTAAGAGAACACAAACAGGAGAATGGCCCTGTAGCCTGATTGTTTGAGCACTCATTGGGGAGGTAGACAACCCATGATCCCTTCCCACTACGCCAATGAAATTACTATAAAATGGTGCCCATCTGTTTTGAAGACGGTCTCAAAGAGTAGTTATCATTGGTTTACCGCCAAACTGGGAGGCCATATCAAGTGGGGTTCCACAAGGGTCTGTCATGTGTCTGGTACTATTCAATATTTTCATTAATAGGTAGGTAATGGAGTAGAGAGTATGCTTATAAAAGTTGAACATGACACCAAGTTGGGAGGAGTGGCGAGGAGGTCAGGATCACAATTTGAAATTATTTTGATAAATGGACAATTAGTCTGAAATTAGAAAATTTAAATTAAAGACAAGTGCAAAGCCCTACATTTAGGAATGACAAATCAAAGGCACAGATATAAAATGGGGAATAACCTGTTCTTGAAAACCTGGGTGTAATGCAAAAAAGATCACAAACTGAATAGTAGCTAACAATGTTGTGGAAAAGGCAAATGTCATTCTGAGGTGTATTAACAGAGGTGTTGTGTGTGAGACACAGGAGGTAATTGACCTGCTGTGCTCAGCACTGGTGAGGCCTCAGCTGGAGTAATGTGTTCTGTTCTGGGCACCACACTTTAAGAAAGCTGAGAATAAATTGAAGACTGTTTTCATACTGCTCTCAGCCGCCTTTAGACTAATCATGACCAATTCTTTCAACCTTTCCTCATAGGTCAGGTTTTCTAAACCTCTTGTTGCTGCCCTCTGGACTCCCTCTAAATATGTAAAAGATTGTTATAAAGAAGACGGTGATCATTTGTTCTTTGTGTCCACTGAAAGTAAAATAAAAAATAATTGGTGTAATCTGCAGCAAGGAATTATTAAATTAGATACTAGGAAAACTTTCTAACCATAAGGATAGTTAAGCACTGAAACAGGTTACCAAGAAAGGATGCGAAATCTTTCTCACTGGAGCTTTTCAAGAACAGGGTAAACCATAGGGCCCAACCTTATTACACAGGAGGACCATGTAAAGCTAAGCAAAGTGTTGTGTGGGCTAAAGAGTTTCTACATATTTTAATAAGATTTAGTTACCTGTGTTGATTCGCATGTTAAGTTCAGCTTGTTTCATGTCTTTACATAGGTTATTTCTATGTGCAGTGTTGCCAGTTTAATAAATTAAGCAATCAGTGCATAAAACATATATCAGAATTATAGAAAACAGGAAAAAAGTCAGTAAGGAACCCATACTCTCTCCCAAATAAAGAGCCATCCAGGGCTGAGAGCAGGAGCTCCAGTAGGCAGGGCTGACCCATTGCCAGCTTTATGAAACGCTGTGGTGGGTCATAGGTTGGTCACCCCATCTTACACAAACTCGTGACATCAGAGGTGGTTTAGGGTTACTCAGTCCAGCCTCAGCGCAGTGTTTTTTTTTAGGTCCTTTTCTGCCCTACATTTCTTGGGCTATGTCTACACTTACAAAGCTAAGTTGACTCTATTAAGTTGACTTAACAAAGTTGACTTAAGTCGACTTAAAAGTCAACCTTGTTAAGTCGACTTAGAGAGTCTACACTAGACTCTTGAATTGACTGGCTAGATCCACGGAGAGCCGCGGCTCCCGGGGACAAGGGGAGCCATGGCTTCTGGCAAGAAGGGAGCTCTGGCTCCCCGGCAAAAATGGAGCCCTGGCTCCCTTCCCCCCAGGAGCTGCGGCTCCCTTCTTGCCGGGGAGCCAGGCAAGCAGGGAGCCACGGCTCCCCTCAGGGACAAGGGAGCCATGCGCGGCTTCCCAGTGAGAAGGAAGCTGTGTGTGGCTCCCTTGTGCCAGGGAGCCATGGGCAGCTCCCTTATCCCTGGGAGGAGCCGCAACTCCCTTCTGCCAGAGAGCCGCGTCTTCCTTGTCCCCAGCCCTAGGTTGACTTAGTGAATTAAGTCGACTTAGCGCATCCACACCAGTTTTAGGTCAACTTAACAAATCGACTTAGGTGTTAAGTTGACCTAAAGAGTGGTAGTTATTAAGTCAACCTAATGAAAGCGAGGTGTGGACATGGCTTTGTTTAGGTCGACTTAAGCATCCTTAAGTCGACCTAAGTGGCCAGTGTAGATGCACCCTTTGATTCTAATGTGATACCTCCATCAGTTTGTTAATCTCAAGCTTCATAGTTAGTGCTCTCCAATACTGACAATATGTTCTGCTATTATAATGTGCTAGTTCAGCAAACCTCCTCTGCAGGTTCCCTTTGGGAATACCTGAAGCTTCACTTCTTGTTTCCATGCAAACAGTTTTGTACTGTCTATTCCCCAGACACTCAGCTGATACCTTTAGCTAGTTACATCAGCCTATCCTGGAAACCCCCAGCTCAGCAAAGCACTTCAAAGCATATGTCTAGCTGAAAGCAACCCAGTAATGCCATCCCTATTCAGCAAAGCACTTGAGCATACATTTCAAGTTAAGCATAATCTGATTTGATACTTCAGAGTTGCATAGTTAGTGCTCATTCCCCTGTGGCTCTAGAAGTGCTTTGTGATTGTGGGCATGCAGAAGATGCTCCTCCTTTTTATAAAATCTCAATAATTGTATTCATATTTTTTGTGGGGCAATACAGAGAAAATTGTGGAGTGGATTCAGACACAACATATATCCCTGGATTGCGTTGGCTGTGATCAAGTGTCAGGCACTGGGGTCGAGCTCTAAGAGTTTATTAATAAGAATGTATTAAACATTTGGATTGGCTCTGAAGAGTGGCCCAGTCTTGGCCTGTGGAAGAACTGCTCAGCATCCAAACTGAATTGCAAACGTTTATGCTGCTCATTTTCTCAGAGCCGTGAAGTCTGGCTCACAAGAATTGAAACTGAATGGCCAGAAAGGCACTCCTCTCAAGCAGTATAATGTATCCTAGTGGGAAGTGCATTGGGTTAGGCATCACCCAGAGTTCATGCTTCCTTTATCTGCCCTACATATTTCCAGGCAATCTTGTATCGACCTGGGTCTTATATCCCTGTTTCTCGAGACAGGCATCTATCACTCTCCCTATTTTATATATGAGGGGAGTGAGAGTCATTTCTAAAGGTGGGAATAGAACCCAGGTCACTAATATAGTAGACCAAAGTCTCATTTCACTTAGCCACGCTGCATCTGGAAACAGGTGATAACTCTCTTTGGTTATTGTAAGACAGCTGAATTTCCCTGGGCAAGTGTAACACACGATGGAATTTCAGCGTACTGCTTGTGTGTTGTGAAGGTAACAGTGGCCGTAGGAAGAAGAAAAGATGACCCCTAGGACCAGAAGAAATGAGTTCTGGCCAGTTCTGGCAAGCTGATGACAGTAAGAAGCCCCATGGTGGAAGTCAGGGTGAAGAGGATAGGTAGCGACTATGTGGAAAATCATAGGTTTTTCAGTGTCCTGAAGCTCAGATGGTCATGTTCTTAGTATCAGATTGTTTGCCGTGTGGATTAACAGCCCAAGAGTCTGCCGTGAACTGGTTGTATATTTTTGTGAGTTTGTTGAATAAAGACTTCAGCATAATATTCCTGCCTAGTTGATGAGTTGAGCTAAAACCCAAACCCAGCATCTCATTTACCCAACCCCTTCCTTGCACCCCTCTGGTGTTCTCTAATGTATAGCGAACGTACTCCTGTTCTATTAATGCTCCACTAAACAGCAAGCTGAAAGTCAGACAGACCATTCCAAGCTCTCTTGAGTGAGGAAAGGGTCCACTATTGAAAAGTGAGGGCCCAAGCCAGATCTCACCTCATTTTTACACTGAGATTTTTCATTGTTTCTGTGGAATCACTCTTGATTTACATCCATGTACATGAGACAGGCAGACTGTCAACAACTGCTGGTGGTATTTTTGAGCTCCATTCCCAGGACATACGATGTGTTCCCTGCCTCCTCATCCAGCCCATTGATGCATGGGGTCACAAAGAACTGGGAGTCCAGAGTGCTCTCCTGTATGGCATGTGCCCAGAACAAGGGGCACAACTAACTCCATGTTGTAGAAGGCAGCTCATTTTATGTGCTTTTAAACACTGCCGAATTTAAAACATGAAGGAGGGAAAATGGTTCATTTTTAATGGAGAGTAGGAAGCCCTGCTTCATGTTCATCATGGCGTCCTTACAGCCCCTAAGGGATACCTCTTGGCACAGAGGGATTGGCACCTCCCCAAACCCTTATGCCCCACTTCTTTCCCACCATCCTCACCTGTGCTCAGCTGCCTGTTCCAAGGGACGTGGAGTGACAAAAGGTAAGTGCTGGCTCTAACCCAGCAAGCTGCCTCTTTCTTATTTATCCAGAGATGCTGAAATAGCATTTGATGGCCAGAGCTGAAATGTCTATCAGCTTCAAGATGGGAACTGGTTTTTTCCCTGCCCCCCTGCTTGGCTTGGTCTGTGTCTTGTGCCAGTTTGCAGGAAATCATAGGAGGCTGCTGGTCCAGATTGCTGATTGTGGGCCTGTTACTAATTATTTTATTATTAACAGTGTACTAATTTCTTCCAGAAATCAGGGAGGGAGAGGCAGAAGGAGCTGGATCCACAGAGCAGCTCAGTTTCCGTTCTCTCAAATATCCCCAGAAGCACCATGTGCTATGTTTGTACCATAAAAACCTCAGGATTTGTCTCCCCCTAAATTTGCAGTCGTAGATTCCAGGGCAGAAGGGATTGTTTTGATCCTCTCCTCTGACCTCCCCCCAAAATAATTCCTAGAAGAGCTCTCATGCTTGAACATGTACTAATTAACATAACTGGAATTCTGATGTAGACATGTCACAACTCTTTGTTCCTAGCCATTGTGTCTCACACAGAATGGAACTAGCTTGTCTCTCTCCCACTCCTAGGCTATGTCTACACTTGCACTTTTAAGTCGACTTTAACTAAGTCAACTTAACTAAGTCGACTTAAAGTCGACTTAGTTAAGTCGACAGTGAGTCTACACTTAAAATTAAAGTCGACTTAAAGGGGAACTTACAAAGTCAACCTAGAGCGTCCACACTGGACTCCTAGGTCGACTTCTAGGGGCTAGGGAGACCTTGGGCAGGTCCACGGTGATGGGGGGGGGGAACCCCTTGTGTGCAATGGGGCAAAAGGGGACAGGGACCCTGACAGGGCATGTGGGCAGGGTGTGATGCTGTCTGGATTTAGGGAAGCATTTATGATATTATTTTCTATCCATATATCCTAAATGCTATAATCCATAGGAGCTATGTCATGTTTGGTATCAATAGAAAGGTAGTAATTTTCTGGGAATGATTATATAGTTTATGTCTAGGACTTGTATTTGGATTAGAAGTTAGTTTAGTTAGGAATTTGGTGTTATATCTATACTTTAACTTGTGTGATTTTATGGAAATGTCTGACAGAGGCGGCTGTGTAAAACCATTGTGTCCGTAATGTTAAGGAATGTGCCAGCTACAATGGGCCCAGGGAGTAACCTGATGAGCCATTAAGGACACAATGGTTGTATTCCTTATGTCCTTAATGGCTCATCAGGCATTGATGTAGTCCTGGGGTAGCCCTAATTCGACTTAGGGCTACCCCACGTCTACACTGGCTTAATTCGACTTTAAAAAGTCGAATTAAGCCTTAGGTCGAGTAAAAGGTGGTTTAATAAAGTTGACTTAATTTTAATTAAGACGACTTTATTTTCCTTAAGTCGACTTAAGCAAGCTGCTTAAGTCGACTTAAGGAAACTGTAGTGTAGACGCAGGGTAAATTAAGTCGACTTAAGCCAGTTTAAGTCAACTTAATTTACCAGTGTAGACGCAGCCCTAGAGCTGCTGTGTGCTATGTGGTGCTCTGGTGGCAGACACATTGTTCTAGCAGCACAGGGAAGAGAAGCCAGAGATGCAGCTGTCAGTGCCAGTCCAGCCTGCCAAGAATTCCTGGAAGCTTGCCCAGTATATATAATCTCTTCCCTTGAGACTTGCTAGCAGGTGCAGAGTCCTTGGGAGCTGGGGCAGTAATCCAGAGGCAGACTCTCTTTCGGATGTTTCAGGATGGTCGTTCTTGTGATGTCTGCCTGTGCCTTGCTGGTCCTGCTGCTGAGCTTTCACTCAGGTGAGTAGCTGAGGGTAGAGATGAGGGCATGTTGTGTTCTCCAAGTTCAGAATGCACAGGAGGCATTTATCTGAATGTCTAACCACTGAAATAAATGGAGACACACTTTCCACTGTTATTTCAATGTGCACCTGAATGTTCACATCCAAATTAGGAGGGAAAATGAAATGATCTTCATAGAAACTTAAACTCACAGATGTTTGGGAGCTACAAGACCAATTAGGTCACATTTAGTCCATCCCCATCTGGGCACCACTGCAAGATTATGTCCTCTAAAATATTTTTTCAGTGCTTTGCCCAACCTAGTTTTAAATGCAACAAGCAAAGGGGCTTCGACCCCTCTTCCAAACTATTCTACAGCATTAGACATCTCACTGTCAGAAAGCATTTCATTATATTCATCCTAAATTTTCCTGTTTAATTTCACCCAATTTCTCTTAGTTACATCAGAGTTAGTTTGATCCGTAGTAGGTTGTTTACTGACAAATGGACAGTTCTATAAATATAATGGAATATGGATAGTTCTAAATTGTTAGTTTTTAAACGGTTGTAAAGCACTTGGAATTAAGAAATGCATGCTAAATATCAAAATAAATACATGTTTTTGCAGGCTGTTACCACATCTCAGCTTATGACTTGCTTAGTCCAGGAAAAGAATTTGATAAAGTGGAGTTAAGCTGTTAAGGTTGCACTGATAAATTAAAGCGCCAAACAGACTTAATGCATTGGAGTTGTGTAACAGCCCAGTCGGGGGGGGGGGGGGCGAGTCAATTCTAAACTGCAAGTGTGCTAAAAAAAAAAAAAATCTAAGCATGTGAAATGTTGGGCATCATGGCCAGTTAAAATATCACAAAAAATTTACCTTGGCCTCCCACGTGTTGCAAGTGGTACGCATCTGTAGTCAGCCTGCCTCCTGAGGTATGGGTGACTCTCCATTTGGGGAGCAGGCAGAGTCTGGGTTCATATCTGGTTGTCTGGCTTTGAGATTTCTATAAATGCAGGTGATAAAGCTGCTTTAGGGGTAGAGGGACCGTGTGCCTGGAAGCTAGAATTGTCCCTGTTTTCAGGGCCTGTTTCTGACACTTCAGTCTTGTCCTACAGCCCCCTTGAGCATGGCAAGGAGATGAGTCAATCCACCCCAATGAATAATCCAGGCACAGGTGGCCCCATACCAAAGTGCAGAGGTTGTTTCACTAGCTCTGTGCCACCCCAGAGAAATCTCGTTCACAAGAAGTGTTCTGGATCTGGGGTGGAAGCAAATGGGGAGGGGTGGTAAGAGTAGACCAGCGTCTTGTGATGCAGAGCCTTAGAGGGGCTCCTGAAGCAGCAGTTAACTGGGGCTGCCCTAACTTGCACCAGGGACCACACAGGACCGTGAGATGCAAACTGCCTCTCCTCTCTCCTGTTGGGATGAATCCCCCCACTGTTTGACAGACTGGCTCCCTGAAGGCAATTCTGCGCTGGAGAAAGTGACCAGCCCTTACTCACCCTTGCTAGCCGGCTTGTTTCCCACTATGCCCAACTCAGTGAGATGCCCTTAGAAATAAGAAATCCCCCCAGTTTGGGAGACTCATCCTAGCTTGGCACCAGCTTACAAACCCCATTTGTTTGTAAAGGAGCTTCAAAACCACTCTGAGCCCTGCTGTGCTGCTACTGGAGGGGCAGGGGGTACAGACATCTCCCTTCCATGTGAATGCTCCCACCCCCTACAGAACTTCTTCACCCTATGCTCACCTCTTCCCTCCACAAATGAAACCTCAATGTTTTTCACTTCATTAACTCTGGTGCCCTTAAAGCTGTAGAGTGGCCAGTTAGTGAAATGTTAGCACCGGCCTTTGGAGTAAGTGGCAGAGACCAGGTGAAATGAGAAGCAGAGAACAGGGATAGAAGGAGTACCACACAGAGACCTGGCAGAAAGCTCTGGCATAGTAGTCCTGTAAATCTGAAATCTAGTGCTGGGTACAGGAGTGGCCGCTGCCCTTATGAATGTATTACTAACTCTGTGTGCCATTTGCAGAGGCTGTGGAAGAAGTAAGGGCCCACCCTTTCAGCACTGTTACTTTACCCTGCTATTTCTCCTTCGTGGAATGTGCCAGCTACAATGGGCCCAGGGAGTAACCTGATGAGCCATTAAGGACACAATGGTTGTATTCCTTATGTCCTTAATGGCTCATCAGGTTACTCCTGGGAGAGGGAGGATATCGAGGAGGAATATGTGGTGGAAGATGATCAGGCATATTATCAATATTTTTTTAACACTCCATGGTTTCTATGAGTTTTATTCAAAGGTAGTTTACAGTTTCAGCAATAACCAGGAGCAGCTGGAAGAGCAAAGCTCCCAGTATGAGGGGAGAGTCTGGGTAGACTGGGAAGCCATTTCCCAGGGGAGTCTCTCACTTTTATTGGAACATGTGAATTTTCCTGACCAGGCCATATACAGATGCACAGCCACCAACTTAAGGGGAACAGGAGGAAGGATAATCAAGCTAATAGTGGATAGTAAGAATGTTTCTGTCCGCATTTCTGCTTCACTGCATATGAATGTCTTTGACTAACACTAGCCTTTCCTCTCCTGAGACCCTGGTCCAAGCCCCATGGAGTTCCTGGGGCTGGAAATGGGGCTCCCTGCTAGCTCCTGGAGCTGGAGGACCACAGGCTGAACACCTAACCAGACTGTGGTTCCTCTTTGCACCCCTTTCTTTCTTTGTGAAGACAACAAACAGAACCCTGAAGACAGGGCTAACCTGTGCATGACTGATTGTCAATTCCCAGCTGGAGCTTAGGGCCACCAGTGTACATTAACTTCTAGTCCACTGGTCAGAGGACTCATTGAGGATATAGGTGTACAAATCTTCCCTCTGCCTGTTGTGGGGCTGGGACTTAAACTGGGTCTCCCACATCCCAGGTGAGTGCACTACCCCTGGGCTAAAGCTAAAGGCAGTGGGGTGGGGTTTGTGCCATCAGCTCCTCTGGCATCTTTCATGTGATGTTCAGAATGTGAGTACGCCTAGGGGATCAGCCCCACAGGCAAGATAGACAGGGGAATGCTTAACCTGAGAGTCTCACTGGGACTTACAAGTGAGTTGGGTGCAGAGCTGCCAGGATTTAGAAGGCTGCATAGAGGCCCAAACACTGAGATTTAGGTGCCTTGGGGAGACACCTGGCTAGTTAAGTGCCTACAGTGACAGTTAAGTCTCTTGTGTGAACCTCACCCATAGGCTCCTAAGTCCCATTAAGTTTTAATGAGACTTTTACAAGGAATTTGTTTGGCTAATGAGGTTGGAAAAGCCTCTGTAGTGGGACTGATGGGGTCATTTGGCCTATGGAGTCTCTCTTTACTTATATACATTTTAAGTATTTATTTTAATGGGGGCCCTTCAAACTTCAATATGAATTATTGTATGCTTACTTTAAAATTCAAAACGAGGATTTCCAAAGATGTCTCCCAAATACTGATCTATTTCCTTCAACCTTCCCAATGAATCTACTGTCCTGTGAAATTGAGCACACACAATTCAAAGCTCAAATAGTAGGCTGTGTCACACTGGATCAGTCCCAAGGTCCATCCAGTCCAGTCTCCTGTCTCCAGTCATGCCTAGCACTAGGTGCTTCAGAGAAAGGTGCAAGACTCTCCTAGTAGATAGATGTGGGATAATCTGCCCTCTCAACCCTCTTGGAAAGTTTTCTCCTAACTGCTAGTGGTTAGAGATTGGCTTAATCCCTGAATCATGCGTTTTTATATCCCTTCAAAAAATTTTGCTATTACCCATTGCCAATTCTATAGTGCTGCGGTCTCTGAGACCAGAGGGAAGGAGGTTAAAATAGGCTTATAATGGATCTTTGGATCCACCCATAAATGTGGCACCATTACTGAGCAGCACTTTACTACATAAAATGCACCAGCTGTGCTTTCCCCTAGGCCAGGCACTTAGAAAGGAATTGCAGAAAAATTGAAGAATGAAGAATTCCTCAGTCTGCTCTCAGATTAAGGGGATCATTGACATGATCCTGCCATGCCCTCGGACTCTTAAAGTTACTGCCTATTTTTGACCAGTTTCTATTGTTATTTCATCAGTTTCGCTGTGAACTCTAAATCTGACCATTGATGTGGCTCCTATTCTAGATGCTGTGTCCCAGCAACATGGTCTGTCCTGCCCCTCAGTAAATTAGAGCCATGGTGGGACAAGGCAGAGGTTGGAGAACAGGCATGAGGATAGCCGACTAGCTGCACTTTACATTACATGACAGACCTTCCCACCTTAATTTTAAGACAGAACAACATTTCTGTTAGATCATTAAATCTCCCCACAGCAATTACTGCTGGCATCATAATAAAAAACATACTCATTGTTTTGTTTTCCACTGTAATTAGATGCTGAAGAGCCACAGGTGCAGTTTAGTACAGTCAATGATAAAATTGTGGCCCAGTGCATCTCTGTGGGCTGGTATCACATGCCCAAAGTGACATGGCACAACCGAAAGGAGGAGGATCTGAGCAGCTACGCCACCGTGGAGATCCTAGAGGAGAAGAAGGACAGTGCTCACCGAGTGTTGTCCGTCTTGAAATACCCTGTGAAACTCAATGAGAGATACATCTGCCACATTAAAGAAGAGGATGAGCTTAATCAGTCAATTAGATCCATCCACAGGATCCCAAGTGAGTGCTTCTTCTGAGGGATGACAGCAAAAATGGGAGTCACTCAAAGTGATCACTGTAAGACACAGTGTGGTACAATGATAGGGCACTGCACTGGGACACCGGAGACCCAGAGTCGAGTCATAGAATCACAGAACTCAAAGGGACCACACGAAGTCATCGAGTCCAGTCCCCTGCACTCATGGCAGGACCAAGTACCCTCTTAAACAATCCCTGACAGGTGTTTGTCTAACTTGCTCTTAAAAACTTCCAATGATAGAGATTCCATAACCTGCCTAGGCAACTTATTCCAATGGTTAATCACCCTGCCAGTTAGGAAATTTTTCCTAATATCCAACCTAAACCTCCCTTGCCATAATTTAAGCCCATTGCTTCTTGTCCTATCATCAGCAGTTAAGGAGAACAATTTTTCTCCCTCCTCCTTGTGACAACCTTTTAGGTACTTGAAAACTGTTATGTCCCATCTCAGTGTCCTCTTTTCCAGACTAAACAACCCCAGTTCTTTCAATTTTCCCTCAAAAGTCAACCATTCCAGGCCTTTAATCATTCATGTTGCTCTTCTCTAGACTTTCTCTGGTTTCTCTCCACATCTTTCCTGAAATGAGGCACCTAGTACTGAACACAACATTCCAGTTGTGGCCTAATCGGGGTGGAGTAGAGCAAAAGAATTACTTCTCGTGTCTGTCTTACAATAGTCCTGTTAATACATCCCAGAATGGTGTTGACTCATATTTAGCTTGTGGTCCTCTATGATACCCAGATCCCTTTCCACAGTACTGCTTCCTAGGCAGTCATTGCCCATTTTATATGTGTGCAATGGATTGTTCTTTCCTAAGTGGAGTACTTTGCACTTGTCTTTATTGAATTTCATCTTATTAACTTCAGACCATTTCACTAGTTTGTCTAAATCATTCTGAATTGTGATCCTTTCCTCCAAAGCACTTGCAACCCCTCCTAGCTTGGTATCATTGGCAAACCTTATCTGTGCTCTCTATGGCATCATCTAAATCAGGGGTCCTCAAACTTTTTAAATAGGGGGCCAGTTCACGGTCCCTCAGACTGTTGGGGGGCCGTATTATAATTAGAAAAAAATGTGAATGCGTAGCTATCACGTCTGCTGCTGGCCTGTGTTTCTGGGTACTGGGTGGCAGGCAGTAATGCATCCACACACTTTTTGTTGGTGCTGTGGGCTCTGGCCAGGCCCAGAGTGTGGGACTGACCGATGTTAGCCTGCTGGCCTGCTGTTGTGTACGCAACTAGTAGCCAATGTTCCCTCTAGGTTTGGT
>ML685952.1:1906352-1936874 GCA_007922175.1 Pelusios castaneus | reverse complement strand
GCTCCCGCCCTGAGCACGCTGTATCTGCGCATGCTCAGGGCGGGAGATTTAAATCTCCCCAGCCCGGCCGCAGCCTGCACAGCTGGGAGGGAGCACCGGCGGGGACCGAACGCGGCCCCGGCAGGGCAGACAGACCCCGGCAACGGAGCCTGATCCTGGCCCCGTGCCGGGAGGCCGACGCTGTCGGGAGAGCGGGCGGGGTCGGCTCTGGGCTGGGAAGTCGAGGCGGCCGGTGGGTGGGAGACCGGCAGCCTGCCCTGGCCGCGGCCACCCCGCTGCCCCAGACGCACGGGGCAGGCCGCAGCAGGGGCGGGGGCCGGTTAAATAACCTTGGCGGGCCGTATTCGGCCCGCGGGCCGTAGTTTGAGGACCCCTGATCTAAATCATTGATGGAAATATTGAACAAAACCAGACCCAGAACTGATCCCTGCAGCACCCCGCTCATTATGCCCTTCCAACATGACTGTGAAACATTGGGACCAGTTATCCAACCAGTTTTGCAGCCATCTTATAGTAGCTCCATCCAGGTTGTACTTTCCTAATTTGTTAATGAGAAGGTGATGCAAGACAGTATCAAAAGCCTTAATAAAGTCTAGATATACCACATCTACTCCTTCCCCTCTAATCCCAAGGCTTGTTACCCAGTCATAGCAAGCTAGCAGGTTGGTTGGACACGATTTGTTTTTGACAAATCCATGGTGACTATCACTTAACACCTTATTGTCTTCTAGATGTTTGCTCATTGATTCCTTAATTATTTGCTCCATTATTTTTCCTGGTACAGAGGTTAAACTGTCTGGTCTACAATTCCTTGGGGTGTCCTTATTTCCCTTTTTATAGATGGGCACTATATTTGCTCCTTTCCAGTCCTCTGGAATCTCTCCAGTCTTCCATGATTTTTCAAAGGTAATAGCCAACGGCTCAGATAGCTCCTGAGTCAGCTCCTTGAGTATTATAAGGTGCATATATGTCATCAGGCCCTGGTGACTTGAAGACATCTAACTTGTCTAAGAAATTTTTTACTTGGTCTTTCCCTATTTATCCCATTTTTACCACCCTCCCCTCCAGCCAGCATCCCATTACCACCCACTTTCTCAGTCAAGACCAAAACAAAAAAATCATTTAGTTCCTCTGCCATCTCCACATTTTCTGTTATTGTTTTTCCTTCTTTGTTGAGGAAGGGTCCAATGCTGTCCTTAGTTTTCCTCTTATTTCTAATGTATTTTAAAACAATTTTTTGTTACCCTTTATGCCTCCAGCTAGTTTCATCTCAGTTTGTGCCTTGGCCTTTCTGATTTTTCCCCTACACAAGTGTGTTATTTGTTCATAGTCATCCTTTGTGATTTGACCTAGTTTCCTCTTTTTGTTGGACTCTTTCTTTATTTTTAGATTATTGAAAATCTCTTGGTTAAGACAGGGTAGTCTCTTGCCCTACTTCCTATCCTTCCTACGCATTGGAATAGATTGCTCGTGTGCCTTTAATAATGTCTCTTTGGAAAAACTGCCAACTGTCTTCAGTTGATTTTCCTCTTAGACATGTTTCCCATAGGATCTCTCCTACCAACTCCCTGAGTGTGCTAAAGTCGGCCTTCTTGAAATTCATTGTCTTTATTTTGGCACTCATTCCTACCATTCCTTAGAATCATGAATTCTACCATTTCATGGTCACTTTCACCTAAGTTACGTTCCACTTTCAAATTCTCAACCAGTTCCTCTGTTTGTCAAAATCAAGTCAAGAACGGCCTCTTCCTGTACTAGCTCTCTCCATTTTTTGAAATAAAAAATTGTCTCCATTACTTTCTAAGAGTTTGTTAGATAATCTGTGCCTTGCAGTGTTATTTTCCCAACAGATGTCTGGGTAGTTGAAGTCCCACATCACCACTAAGCTCGGTGGTCTGGATGATTTTGTTAATTGTTGAAAAAAGCCTCATCCACCTCTTCTTCCTGGTTAGGTAGCCTGTCGTAGACTCTTACCATTACATCACCCTTGTTTTTCACTCCTTTTATATTTACCCAGAGACTTTCAACATGTCTGTCTCCTATTTCCATCTCCACCTCAGTCCAAGTATATACATTTTTAATATACAAGGCAACACCATCTCCCTTTTTCCTGTGTGATACCAACTAGGTCATAGTTCTGTTTAGTTACTAGCAGTTTGAGTTCTTCCTGCTTATTCCCCATACTTCTTGCATTAGTGTACAGGCACTTAAGATACTGATTTGATTTCCCTCCCCCGTTCTGGCTAGTCTCTCTTTTATCCCTGCTGTTACAGCCCAGGCTCCTCCCAAGTCCCAACCCTTCCCGCAGTTCTCCCTGGTTTTGATTTACCTGTGGGCTTTGTTCACCTTCCTTCTTCAAACCTAACTTAAAGCCCTTCACCCTAGGTTAGCCAGTCTATGTCCAAATATGCTCTTCCCCTTCCTTGATAGGTGGAGTCTGTCTCTTCCTAGCAGTCCTTCCTCCTGGAACAGCATCCCATGGTCAAGGAAGTCAAAGCCCTCTGGCAACACCATCATATGTCTCTGTGCAGGCCTCTACCTTTGACCAGAAGGATCAAAGAGACCACCACCACGTGCACACCAAACTCCTTCACCTGTACTCCCAGAGTCCTGTGGTCACTTTTGATCTGCTGAGGGTCACATCTCACAGTATCCTTAGTGCCTACATAGATGAGTAGCATGGGGTAGTAGTCAGAGGGCCAAATGAGTCTCGACAATCCCTCCGTAACTTCTTGGATACGGACGGGCCCCCTAGCAGGCCACATACCTCCCAGAACGCCAAGTCAGAGTGACAGATGGGTGCCTCCATCCCCCTCAGAAAAGAGTCCCCAACCACCATCATCCTATGTTTCCTTCTGGCTGTGATGGTTGTAATCCTCCCAGTCTTGGGGGTGCCTGGCTTCTCCTCTTCCACCTCAGCTCTCATTACTAGGGCTGCATACCCATGGGTGGGATGAAAGCAGGGGTGGAGCACTGCCTGCTGCCAGAAGCAACCAGCTGCCACTGTCCACCCTATGACAGAGCCATCTCCTCCTCCCCCAACGGTGTGACAGCAGCAGTCTTCCATAGCTGGCTAGCCTACTCAGCCTTCAATGTCTCTATGATTTCTCTCAAGGAATTCCTCATGGGCACGGATGCTCTTGCGGCTAGCCACCTCCTTCTGTAGCACTTCCACCTGCCTCCTGAGAGATTCCACCAGAAGGCACCTTTCACACTGGATGATCCCCACCCCCGCACCCTGGTTTTCTATAAGTGGAAATGCAGGACACAATCGCTGCATATGCACACCAGGATATGGGTAGAGATATATGGTCAGATTGTCTGTCTGGATACAGGCGCTGGTGGAGGAGACAGAAGCAGTGCTGGCACAAGCGATGAGGCCTTTCCTAACCATAGTAGTCCCACAAAAAACCCCACGAACTCCTTCTCACAAACTCCCCTGTTTGCAAGCTCCATCTGCTTGCTTAGCCTCTGACCTTTAAGGCCTTCTCCTCCTAGGTCAGCCCTTGTCAAGCACACAGGGGAAGAGTGATCACAAGGCTGATCAAGGGTGAGCAGGGAACAATGGCACAAACAGCTCCCACATACACAATCCCAATTCCGACAGTAACTGAAATTATCTGAAAGACACAAACACACAGTCAAGCAATTTGCTCTCTAACTTGTTCCTTCCTTCAGCAAGGGGATCTCCTTTGCTGAGCCATTCAGTAGTCATGGGACTTTGGGGAAGGCACTCTTCTATTCCCCAACTGAAAAATGGGACGATCCTACAGACCCACTTTTATGTAGCACTTTAAGGTCTGTGGCCGAAGAGGGCTATACAACAGGCTACAACCCAGATCCATACACAGTTAGGTTGCTAACTTCTGTTGAAATCCATAGAAGTTAGGAGCCTAAATGCCTTTATGGATTTGGGCCCAAGTATTAATTACCAACTGGGTGGACATTTTCATCATACATCTAGAATATATTATCCTCCATCCCCATCGCATGGAACATACAAGGAGACCTTCCCTGAACCTGGTTTTCTAATATTTGAGATCAGGGACATGCAAAACCTTGAAAGGCAGAAGCCAAGGAGCAGCAGCAATTTTACTCTCCCCCTTAATGAAGTTTCTGTATGAGAATTGACCAATAAGATATGGCCCCGAGGCTCCTGGGCAGTTGCCCATGTTGTCCTTCTTTGGGTACCTCTGGCTTTGGATAGCAAAATCCATCATACGTGGTATACATCAAACCCTCAGGCTTGGTGTTAGGAGCAGAAGTTCTAGAAAGTTGTGTGTAGAGAAGCAGCAAAGAGTCTACAACTTTTTGATGCTTCCCCAAGCTGTGCACAGGAACAGCCAAAACTCCTGTAGCAAGGCCCCTGGCAAACAATAACAGAAATGGGAGATCCTTCGGACATTCAGTGGGGACTAGAGGAGCTCCTTCCTGGTTACCTACATGCAAGCCAAAGCACTGAGCCATCTTTGCAGAGCTCACAGACTATGTATAAATACTCACCCACCATTCTCCTGTACTTTTCCTTTTTCAGAGAGGAAATACCATCACATGTACGATCACCACTAAAGACCTGCCCGGAGAGAACAGTCATCTGCAGAGAGGATCCACTGTGGCTTTACATTATACTCATCTGTTTAAAGAGCAGGGGGAATGGTCCTGGTTTTAGCAGGGGTTGTACTAGATGACCTCATGAGGTCTCTTCCAGCCCTAAGATTCTATGATTCTATGAAATGAAGACAGTCAGGCTGAGTCAGTGAGTAGGACAGTAAAAGAAGCTTTAAACACTGGGTTCTGGTGCATTAGATAAGCTGAAGTTTGAAGTTACCAGACCATGTCTTCCAGCTTTTCTTGGCTCCTACTGCATATAGAATGCCTCTCTCTCTACACCATTCCTCTGAGTGAAATACACTAGAGCAGTGGTTCTCAACCTTTTGCGGGTTGCGACACACTTGGCAAAATATTGTGATCCTACAGGACCAGCCCACCCCTCCAGGCCAAATCCAGCCATCTCCCTGGCTCTCCGTGACACACTTACCATTGCGTGGTGGCACAGTAATGTGTCTTGACACGGTGGTTGAGAACCATTGCACTAAAGAGCCTTAAAAAACTCCCCAAAATAAAAAGTCACAAAAACAAAGTGTTGTTTTAGCACACAATTTAAGCAAATATTTTCTAACCAGAGTATCAGCATAGCTGTCTGTGAACACAAGCCCTTAAGTGTCGCTCTGTAGGCATCAGGCTCAAAGCTAGCATCTTGGACATTAACAATATGCTTAAAAATGAATTAGTTGTCTTGAAACAGTACACCTATGGTTTACAGGAAGGGAAGACACACCCAGAGTTTGCATTGGTGTGTGCAGTTCCTCCTTTGTACAAATGCCTAGCTTTGGTAGCAGTGACTGCTAAAACTTTCAGAGGCACAAAACAAGCCGCAGTGATGAACACTCTCCTTTGTTCACCTCCAGTGTAACCAAGAAGTCCATTTTTCAAACATAGGTACTGTCATAGACTGTCTAAATCCTGTGTCTGGGTAGAAAGTGGCATATGAATGGCAGTTCCTTACCTGACTGCCGACAAACATCTAAACAGAGGATTTGGGCACTCTTAAGGTGCATGGCAGAGTTTGACCGTTAAAAATACGACTGTTCAGCTGCATGTCTTTATCTAGGACATGTCTTTTGCTGAACTGTCTGGGACTGGGATGTTCCAAGGAGCAAGGCAGTCAGCTCCCACTGAACTTCACAGGGATTTACACTTACAAAGCTGGCTTAGTACAGCTGCGTCACTGTAGCACTTGACTGAAGACCCTCTACGACGATGGGAGAGACTCTTCCCATCAGTGCAATTAATCCACCTTCACGAGAGGTGGTAGCTGTGTCTTAAGCAGTGGTGTAGACAGCACTAAGTCAGTATAACTCTGTTGCTCAGAGATGTGAAAGAGCCACACACCTAAAAGCGATGTAGTTATGCCAATCTAACCCTGTGTGGACAGCACCTTGCTGGCAGGAGAGCCTCACCCTATCAACATAGCTACTGCCTCTTGGGGGGTAAATTAACTACACCGAGAGCTCTCTTTTGTTGGCTTGGGGCGTCTTCATTAAAGCACGAGAGAGGTGCAGCTTGGCACTGTGTCCTAAGTGTCGACTTGCCACAAATAATTTGTCTAGTTAATATTTAAAGTATTCAGTAGTGATGATTGTGGACTAGACTAGTACTCATTTCTATTTATAAAATAGTTTATTAAAAGTCTCCCCTTCCCTTTATTTATTCCTACACTGTGGAACTTGAGAGCGCTCCCCCTTCTTATAACAAGTTAGCAGCATTTGGTGGAAAAAGTGCTTAAATTAGATCTTGCTTTGTGGGCCTCTTCAGTTCTGCTTGTCCATCTGTGTCTCTGTATGTGCAAGCCCTCGTCTGTGTTCTTCAGATTACAATAGAAGACCTGCTCCTTTACTTTTATAACTATGAAAGTTCCTGGCTTCTTGACAAAGCCACTGCTAGGACTTGTGAGAAGGTGATATCAACCATTTTGAAAGTGCTGAACAAACCCCTAAAACATATACCTTCTTGAGCAACATGAATTACAGCAACTTACTGCCTTAGCAGAAATCCCATATTTACACTCTAAAGAATTCATAGACAAGTTCTTCCATTCAAGTTTTTCAACTTTAAATCCCTGAAATTTTTCAACAAATGGAAAAAATTGTTTCAAAATGTTAGAACACAATGAAACAGTTAAGGCAAAAAGAATCTAAAGTTATTTGAGTTTTTGGAACCTGAAGAATTCTGGTTTTCCCAGTTTCAGTCCTTTTCCTACTTCCACCTCTTTCCCCCCACCCCACCCCACATCCCCAGCTGGAGAGTGGGGGGAAAGGAGAAAGAGGGAATAAAATAATGGGAGAGGGTGGGCAGGGGGTGGGGAAAATACTTTATACTTTTAAAAACCAAAAAATTATTTTCCCCATTTTTTCCCATGGAACAAAAAGCAAGAGAGAGGGGAAACCCCTGAAAATCCAGAAACTAAAAATGGAAAACAAAAATAAAACAGAAAAAATGTCCTTCCAAAACAATTTAGGTTAGAATTTTGCTGATCAGAAAACAAAAACAAAAACACCTTCTTTCATGGAATATTTTGCCACATTTTCCAGTCAGCTGTCATTTGTCAGTGTCTGATTCACTTGCTGTGGCTTGAGGCTCTGACGTTCTGTGGATTATTGCACTTCCGACAAAAGGAGGAAGTTGAAAAGCCTGGGAAAAAAAATGAAACATTTCCACTGTTTTACTTATGTGAAAACAGAAACCCTGTGTCAAAAGATGACCCTGTACTAACCTCTTCAGAAATGGGCCAGATGGGATGAAGTCTTTGATTCTGTTTAACACAGAGAAATCCATATCGGCTCTAGAGACTTCCTTCCCCAGCATACCGTGTGTACAAACGTAAGATGTGTGCACCAGTGGTGACAGCTACACTCTATTGCATGGTCCAGAATTGAGAGAGATCAGTAGGTGGTTGGTCTGCCTTCTCCTGATCCATTGGCATGTGAGGGCACTGAACTCTCTGCACAGTGACTGCCTTCTGCATTACACTGTTATGAAGGGTCCAGCAATCCAGCAAACAATATTTCTAAATGCCAGTTGCAGCTGGTTTACAGACCAGATGAGGATTGTTCAGTATCTCAGGCTGCACTGAGGTTTCAGAAAAAGAGCAGCTCTCTGGGGATGTCAGGGGATATTACCAACTTGAAGACAAGCACAGGGACATTTAGTCTACTGCTGACTTTTGAGAGCACATGTGGCCCATCTGCAACTGCAGTGGGGATTTCACCCCCGAAATCTTGCCGTTTGGACTTAAAAATCCAAGAGCTGTTTTGGATCTCCTCGGAGCAGGGTTAGATCAGATGACCTGGTAGGTAAGAAATTAGGCCAACAGATTAGTAAAAGAATTACTGACCCCACCCTCGTAGATATGCTGGAACGACTGTAATGCGAGAGTGGGTTTGGAACAATTCAGCAATAATAGAGCTATCAGAGGTGTATGGATAGGCAGCCCATCCACAATGTATCCATTAGTTTAAAATTTAGTACTCCCCATTGTGCATCAGCCTGGATGGATTTTCCAGCAGTCTTACCTCTGTCATTTAACAGCTAGCTTTAATGGAAATCGACACAGCAAAGGGCCTAAAATCCTGATTCAGCTCCCACTGACCATCAACAGGAAAGGACTCTTGTAGATTACAGTGAATGGTTGATCAGTACACACCAAATCCCACATTTACAGAGTCTACTGTTTCTATGAAATCCCCAAGCAAAAAAGTTACACAGCAACAATTAAAAGAGGGGAGGGGGAATATTTCTCCATCCTTTTAAAACTCAAACAGATAAAGGGGATTTTGCTTGCACTTTGCCCTCAGGCAGGTTTCTTTGTGTGGAGACACCAAGTATGGAAAACTTCAGCATTAAGATAAAACTTTAAGGAAGTAAAAGGAGTCTAAAAAGAAGGGGCTTATCACAGGCACTCTTTCATTCTTAACGTAGAGGTTGTTACCTAAACATGCTGTATTAATGTAACAAAATAAAGAGCGTTGAACATCCTCTGATTACTGGGTTTTATTTACAGTTTATCAGTAAAATTAAGTATCCATACATTAAAATATCAAATAAAACCTCTACAAGATCACACCCCTGGATTATATATACACACAGGACACAAACCAATTTAACAAAACAGTGGTAGCTAGGTGTAACACAACACATAGTTCACCAGCATATCAGAGGGCCTGCAGGTTAGACTTACAATCTCAAATAGACATTTTAAATGTCTTCTGACAACAAGGAATCTTCAAGGCTAGAAGTTGTAACTGATGAGTTAACCATGCTTCAAGACAAGAGGCAGCTAACATTCCCAGATTTTTATAAACAATGCAGCCCCAGTTGAGAAACATAGGGAGGGGAATGCCAGAAGAGAGGATTTCCTGTTATGAGAGGAGATTTACTGTACTTTCAAACCCTCTATTCCCGATAGAGAGCAAATCCTCTAGTTTTCACATCATATCTGACATGACTAGTAATCGGTTCACCCTGAACGAGCAGAATTAAGAGCAGAGGATCTTCTCCTAAAATACTCTAATTCTTTCCATCTTAGGAAACAAACAGATTTATGAAAAGTACTGAGACCTGAAGGGCTTATACTGGTCTTGTAACATAGTTCTGTAATGCAGGGGTTCTCAACCGCTTCACGCTTATGACACAGCTGGGAGATCTCCCTGCTGTGTGTGACACACCGCCACTCCCCCGGCCACCGAAGTTCCTCCCCAGCATCAGGACTTTCGGTGGAGGGCCAAGCCACAGTGGCCCCCACTGCCAAAAAAATTCTCCCTCGGAAGGGATTTCCAGCAGTGGGAGGCGTGGCAGCAGCCCCTGCTGGCTAGAAGCAGAGCAGAGTGATGCTGCTCTGATGGCAGCTCTTACTCATCAGGCTTTCAGTGGCAGGCTGATTTCACATGACACTCAGCCACTGCGCCATGAAACTTTTGTGTCACGACACGGTGGATGAGAACCGCTGCCATAATGAATAGTTATTGTGCATTTTCAAATACGAGAAATGCTAGCTTAAGACAAAAACAAGGCACCAGATTTTAGGACTTTGTCCTGAGAAAACAGCACTTAACTGCCTGGCCCTCCTACGAGATGGAAAACAAGGTACTAGAAATGGAAGAGTCAGGTGGCAACAAACAGATGATCTATGGAGCAATTCACTCACCCATCTGGACGTCCTAAAAGATAAAGAAGTTTCTTGCATTAAGGAAGGAGCACCTAAACGCTGTGAGTGAGAAGGCAGGTGAAGAGAGAAAATAAACCAGAAAGGATCAATTTATCTTAATGTAGGGAAAAAACAGAATTTATGCAATCTGACCAGGCCCTGTATTGTAAGTCAGTGGCAGCCTTTGGTCATTTAAATCAAACGACAGAATGATAAGGGTGGTGGTAGAATCTGGAAAAATAAAGGGATTTTCTTCTTTAAATATTTCCCCCCACGTAAAGGAAAAACCTGCTCAGGCCCAGAGCAGGGCTGCCCAGAAAAGAGGCTCATTGTGGCACAGAGGCAGCAAGACTGGAGTTGTGGTGTGAGGCTGAGGGTAGTTTGGGTGCCAAACGTCAAAACAGTAGCTGCCTTTGAGGTCTTGTGGACATGGTTAATTCATCAGTCATGAATTTCAGACAAGAGGAGTCTCTTTGTCCAAGAATATGGCTTCCATATACCAGTCACCACACTTGAAGTATAAAGAACTGGTTTATTTCTGATGTAAGTTCTTATCCAGTGGTTCCATAAATTGGTTCACCAATGATGTTCCAACCTACTTCATTATACACTCAGCTCGCTCAGCTGGAGAGTCCTACTGATTTCCTTCTCTTGTGCTGACATGTATCCAAGATAGCGCATGAAAGAACAGTTGGAGTCTTCTCCAGAAACCCCCTTCTTCAGCATGTCTAATGTGGATGGATGCGGAGATACAAATAAATCAACAGCTATTTGGCACTTCTTCATCCAGCAGGGACTGGAACGGCACAGTCCATGACCACCTCTGTGTTCTGCTCTCAAGGCTATAATTGCTACTGCATTAGTCTGAAGGAGAGCACTTACGCAGTAGGGGGAGGACCTCTGTGTACTAGTGGCACTGATGAGGAGGCACTTTGAGAGTTAATATTTGTGTTTTGGGGAGAGGGACTGCAGAAATTTCCAGGTGGTTCATAAAAAAACTAAATATAAAAGTCTATGCGATTCAGCTTCAGTTATGTGATATGCATTGATAGTGCAAACCAGCCTTCTTCTCTTTGCCTCTCCACCTGCTGGAAAGAGGAGAGGGGAGAAGAACTGAGGTGATATTTCTAGGGTCCTTTCACTCCAAAAGCTTACCCGTTACTGCCAGCTTTGACAGATCCTCTAGTTCCTCTCTATGTGATGACAACAATGAAAATTTCCTTTCCACCATTGGCACTATGATTCCTCCCAAGAATACCAATGCTGATCAGAAACGCCCCAGCAGATAGTTTTACTCAACAGAGCATTCCTTTTCCTTCTGCTAAACAGGGAAGTTTTGAAGGAAATCTCACCCTCAGGAGGATATTGGAAATCTGGATGGACAGTTTTTCTTTACACCTGAAAAAAATGTAACACTCATAAAAGTGAGTGACTGACAGTCCAGATTATCACCATGGACAGGCCAAGAAGATTGTGTGGAAGCATGCTAGCCACTCCACCCCACATATGGTTCTCAGTGCATCTCAATCTTTACTTCAAACCTTGTTCTTTCAATCACTGGTTGCTCCTCCTCCTCAGACTGTCAGACGTGCCAAGTTCTGTGGTGGTTTGATAACGTGCACAAATGCCAGTGGGAAAATACAGTCTTCACATTACTTCATTTCTAACCTATAGTGCCTAAACCCAAATCTCTAGTGGCAAGTGACTAGTTACATTAATACACTGCCCTACATGCGGCCCAGATTCTAATTTCTGTAATTAATCAGAGCAACTTTTTACTTCAATTGATTTACTCTGAATTTACACTTGTCTGAAGAGAGCAGAATCCAGCCCGCCGTATGTCTACAATCCTCATTACACAGGGAGAACATAGCCTGAAAGCCCACAGCGGAAAAGGATGCTAACATGCAGCCATATTTAAGTCCTACCTTTGTCCTCTGATTGACAGGTGTCAATTTCATACTTCCCAAAGTGGTACTTGATGGAGAACAGGTCTTGCTAGAGGCACCTGTAGATCTAGAGTCATACGAGGCAAGATGGAAAAGAGGAGGAAGTGAATACTAGTACAAGATTGGAGACGTGCACATGGTATCTACATCAACAGCCTCCAAAAAATCACTTAAGTCTTTGCCACAAGTGGTGCTGGTCTGCCAACTGCAAGTAACGGAATAAATCGAAACATCCACCTTTGTTATAACAGGAGGGGAAAAAAATCTCCATCTCTGCCCCAAACAATTCAATTCCAGGGTTTTTTGTTGTGGTTGTTTTTCAAGTATTAGCTGATTTTGTTGCCACAAGAGCTCCTGTCCACGAAGTCGCCATGTTAGTGCGTAGCAAACCCAATAGGAAGTAATTTCACTGTCTCACTTACATCACACCGTCTGCCTGCCAATTTCATGGCTTGTGCACTGTATTAGTGAGCCGACCTAAGCGCTGGTGTAGCAGCTGCCAGCTCTCTGCGCTGACAGAACCACCCCTCAGTTGCTGTGGTAAGAGTCTACATTACAGCAGTGCAGGTGCAGCTGTAGCATTTCTAGGGTAGATATAACTCTTAGTAAGTGAAAGCAGGGGAGTCAGAGGAAGCTGCAATCTCTGCTAGCTGGCTTTGCGTGGAGCCCCGGCCAGAACTGAAAGCGGCTAAGAGCCATAGGGTAAAAACCACCTCAGGGTGGATGGCAGGTAAACGCCAACTGGTGAAACAGTTCTCAGTGGCATGGGAAGCAGCATTTTTACCCACTGGCCCCGTAGAGGTGAATCGAGAGCCCTATAAAATAATGCATATACGCAAGAGGACACCATTAAGGTTGCACCCAAAGAATGGAAAAAATCGTTAGTTTTCTTTAAGTTCTCATTCTGCTTCCAAGCTGCATGACAAAGGGGAGCCTTTGACAGGCCCTATCTCAGCAACGTTAGCACTCAGCCTATGGTCTACATGCTGCATTGAGGGTTTTTTGTTTTGTTTTTTAAACACTTCCCACTGGCCCCTAAAAATTGTGATGAATGATGGTATGGAACATGTTTGTTTGCCTTCTTCCCACTCCCAACAATTGTGTAAAGCATTTCTTCCCCTGAGCAGGGGATGGCTTCTTCCAATCTGTCCTGGAAGCAGACGGCATTCCCAGCCTATTCTGAATACAGTCTGCACACACACAGTATCAAAATGACATCTTCAGAGTAGTTATTTTTCCCCTTATCTTAGCTGCAGAAATCTGTCTATTTTAGATCAGAGTTCCCTGTGCCCAGAGACCATTTCCATATCCAGACAGAGTTAACAAGCTAACCCTGCCACAAAGTCAGTCCATCTCCCAAGAGGATTCCAACATTTGCTAACAGGGTGAGCTCAATAGAAGACATTTGCCACCCTGTTACAGTCCGTTTTCCATCCCTCTAGATTAGGCTGTGATGAAACTATAGAACACCAATTGTATCTGGGAGAATACGGTAGTTTTTCCTACAGCGTTAAATTATCTCACAGATGGTTTGTCACCCACTCAGCCAGAATCTAATTAGCTGTTTTTACCTTCTTGCACTGGTCCCACTGGCAGGGGAAGAAGTATCTTCTTTGGAGCTGTCCATAGTTTCTGCCACTGGAACAGACACGTCAATTGTCCTCTTCACATTTTCTAGAGAATGACAGAATATTGCTCAGTTCTGGCAAAGATGCAGTAACCCCTCCGTGCATATATTATTTAGCACCTTTCATTTCTGTCCCGCTGTTCTATGTTTTTAGTTTTCCATTTTCTCTTAATTTGGCATTTTCTTCATTTGCAATCACACTTAGACTCCAGTCAGGGATCAGAACCCCATTGAGCTAGATGCTGTACACACCCCCTTTGAGTCCTATCCTTTATGCTTTTCAAGGGCTTGTTACCTAATGGCCTTTCCCCCTTCTTTCTTTTGCTTGCCATTTCTCTCAGCTACTTCAAGAAAGGATTAAGAAGTCCTAATTCTCCTGGAGATTTTAAAATAAAACAGCAAGGTAGCTATCCATTGTCTTTGAACTAACAGAAAAAATAAATATCTGCATTTTTTTGCTAGTGTGCCATACAGTTTAGTCATCTTAGAGGATCCTGTGGATCCTCAGCAAGGATACCAGATCTGGGGGCAAAGATGCCTCAAAAGACAGACAGCCTTGGATATGACCCTGGCATCAGCCTGAGTAGGATTTCTAGTCAGAAACTTGAATTAAAATACAGTACTTTTCCTCCGAAAAGCTCTGCAGAAGGGAGGCCTCATTAAGCTGCCTGCCACTGTGGAAACAGATGAAGCGGGGGCTGCGAGGCACTCCCTTGATGCCTAAGTCTGACTAATCTAGTTCTGTATCCAAAATATAAGCAAGCTAACATACTCATTGTGATGGCTCTATGGACAGTAGCATGGTGAAGAGTGAATATAGTCAGAAGTGACAATTGCAGCAATTGCAGCTGATGCATTTTTAACTCTCCTGATGAATTTACACAAGACCCAAAGGGGTAGCCGTGTTAGTCTAGGTCAGTTTTTAGTGGATAATCAACAAATGCCTGTTCAGGAACTGCTGATTCAGTCAGCTGAAGGCAGTTGGTACATAACTTCTGGGTAGCAAAAGAGGATTACATACCGGTCCAGTTTACGTGGGGAGGTGAAATAGGCGATATTGGTGGAGAGACAGAGGTAACAGTGGCCTGTTTTTGCTGGTCTATTAGCTGCAGCAGTTTACCCCGGGCTTCTGCACTCTGGCGGTTCAGCTCTGCTATTCGCTCCTCCAAGCTCTTTGGTACATCTGGCAAAGTCTAACACAAACAAAACAAACTTTCGAGGACATGCAGTAGAGCAAGTGTTTTTATATAAACTGATTTTTCAGAATGAATTTGGTTTCAGCAATATACAGACAAAGCATTTTCCCAATAAATCTCTGATCGGACGTACCTTTTCCTCTAGCATCTGGGTGCTTGACAGATCCAACGCATCTTCACATCAAGGTAAACAAACCACAACTGATAGCACAAAAGCTCGCCACTCTATATCACCCCAATCAACCAAATATTTGACCAAAGAAGTGCGCTTCAGGTGTGCGGGAAAGAAAGTGTTCTGAGATGATTACGCAGAAATCTCCCATCTTCTTAAACTACGCTTCCTTCCTCGGGGCCTATTTTCTACTGCTTTACCCTTGCAAAGTCATATATACACCTTTGCAAAGGGAGGATAAGATGACCATTCTGATTTGCTGCTTTTACCCATCTTCCATCGCAGTAAACAACTAGACACTGTAAAAGCCAATGGAGAATAAGCCATTGGGTTACATCTGCACTAGGAAAAGTAGGACCCCAGTTCTTCGACAGTGCAGCTCCATTGGTGGTAACACGAGTTGAGGCTGCAGCGTAGGCTGGATTAAGACGTTTGTATTGTCTATCCCTACTCAAAAGCAGTGGCCTCCCTACACCACGACTGGTATCAATTTTTCTAGTGTAGACAAAGGCGTCTCTTCCCACAGATGGTAACTAAGGACGAGTCAGTCTTGCTTACATGGCAAAGAGAGGACAGTTTTCCTTTTTATGTCTGCCATGCATCCTTTGCTTGCCAGCACCCCGACAGCATTGATGTCCACTTCTGAAAAGGCTACTTACTTTGGTATCCGTCTCACATGAGGAACTGCAGTTGCAGTCCTCAGTGAAAGGGAAACTGGAAGATGAGAGAATCAAGTTGGGTAAAAGATAGGATGAGGTTAAAAAAAAAACAAAGACTCCTTCTTCCCTATACAAGTTGTTTTACTCACCCTCTTACAGAGACTGGCAAAAGTAGGGAAGAGAGAGATAGTCCCAAACCTGATACCATTTAAAAAAAAAACAAACCAATACTTTGTAGGGAAATGGAGAAGAGGGATGAAGGGCAACCCACTCTAACTTCTTACCTGTCCCTGCATGGCCGATCCTAGACGAGTGATCGTATTTTGCATTGTGATTGGCTGGTTCGGGCCATCCCCAGCCTCTTGAGAGCAGTCTCTGAATTTGCTCAGCTGAGCTTTGATAACAGAGTTCTGCAGTGTTAGCTCTGCTATCTGTCTTAACAGATCATTGCTCCGAGATTGCTCCTCAGGTGCACTGGGTTTCTGCTCCTCCCTAGAGTCGACAGTGACCATAGGGGACAAGGCGCTTCTCCCTGGCTGACCATCTGATATCAAAGAACTCTCCAAGTCTCTGTGCATGGAAGGAATTCGCCACCTCTGGGTGAGGAGACGATTCTCTTCATTTGTGCTCTGAGTTCCCACGGGAGAAGGTGAGCTCTTTCCCCACTGTGACTCTCTCTCAGTGGTTTCCATAGACGGAGAGATGCGAGATGCCTGACACATTTGAACTGTCTTCTTCAAGGCTACAGACAAAGAATAAAGAACAGCAAACAAGCGGTCTTCAAACAAAGGACTGACTGTGCAGCACTAACCTAATGTAGCTAAGTCACAGAGAAGGGCTTGAATTGCAGCACCCAACTCAGAGCAGGGACATGGATAGTTTTCTATTCTGAGCTAATGTTTTCTACTCTTGGCTAATGTTCCCCAGGAGAGATCACTGCAAATAATGTAACAATTACTGGAATTTAAAGCTAGCAGAGGGGAATGGGATGAGGTGCCAGGGAAAAGAGGAGTTGAACTCAGTTTACAGTATCAGTTAGGACCCTGGAAATAATCATTTCATTTTCCTGCCAAGTAAATCTTCCCTTTTGAAAAGATTGATCTCTAGTTATCTTCTGCTTTGTTACAGCCAGAATTAACATTAGAGAGAAGGTGTAAAATGCTGAAAATAGCATATGTGAGTGACATTCTGCTAAGCCAATGCAGTTTGTCTTTCCCCAAATTGCAGTATTTACTGTCAGTACAGAGTGACTTTTCTGAGAATTTTGAAGTAAATTTGTAGTTTAGGTATTAAAGAATCTGTTTTTAAAAAATGTTAAGAAATGCAACACTTAATGGCAGACCATTTATCAACCTTAACAACAACAAAATAATGTAAACTCTTGATTCCTATATGGTTAAAAGCTTCCTAAAACCTTGAACATAAGCCTACATTTAAAATTCTTTTGAGGATTAATGGTAATTTCTCTCTGTCATGCTTTGTAACAGAAAACATGTTTGTCCGCAGGGGCTGAGGAAATTGAAAGTCAACAGAAAGACTAGCAATAAGCAAAGAGAAGAGAGGATGAAAATACAGCTTCAGGTGCAGAAGCCAGGCAGCTTCCTACGGTGCCTGGCACCTGGTTGCCCAGACTATGACCTTGTAAAGAAGGCCACTATCTCACCATCCTGAGGAGAGAATTCCTGGAGGCTCTTCTGTCTCGGTGGCGATAACAACACAGCTGGCTGGAACATATGAGCTGGCAAACTGCTGCCTGCCACTAAAGTGTCAGGGGGACTTGACCACTGGGGATGTTTCACAGGCAGCTCCTCCTGTGAGAATATAAGCGCATTTTCCCCTCTGAAAATATCAGTCCTGGGCACAGTGGAGGGTAAAACAGGTTTTTCTGAAGAAGACAGACAAGGCAAGAATTGGGTGAATTAGAAACAAAATTATGCAACTGAAAATAAAAATTCCCATCAAGATAGATCCTGCATTAAAATGACTGAAAACCTGGTGGGGGGGATTCACCATCCAAGGTAAAATAGTGTTAGAAGAGCTACACAATAAGCAGGCTTGGAAGGGATCTACTGAAAGTAACCTTAACCTAATGTATTTCCAGCTCCAAAATGGAAATTAAACTTCAATGATCCAAAGGACATCGGATTGTTGAACATCCCATGAGAAGCTGTCACAGAGCATATGAACGTCAGTTGTTCAGAATGCTTTTCACTATACAGTGGGCTAGTTTATAGAAATTTAGCCTTAAACTATTTCCAGTTATTCTGTGCTGTATACTCTCCTTTTAAATCCAGCCCTCTAAGCCATGACTGACATTCTCATCTAACTGCAGCGTGAAGAGGTGTCATTTTTGCTTTGGTGCCCAAACAGCAGAGCATAAACTTCAAACCCCATGTTATTTTCCATCTTTGTACAAACGTCTTCAAGAGGAACAGCAAAATAAATGTTTTCACGCTCATTTTGAGGATTATTTCCTTTCTTTTCAACAGTCTGTTTACACACTATCCCCTTCTACTACACAGTTCCAGTTGTGGCAAATTCCTGTTAGACTGATTGTTTGGAACATCTTCTTTTCTCTTCCCCCTCCACCTTGGCATAGAACATTATCTTTACTAAACTCCTAGTTTTGATCTGATCCCTGAAGACAGGAGCCTTTCATAATGATGCAACACAAAAAGCATTCTTGGGGGAGGAGGATAAAAAGAGCTACTTGATGCTGCTTTACAGTTTCAGGACATTACAACTGCTATATTCAGTGCATCAAGTATAGAATGCAGACATATGTATGTATGTTGTGATGTACATATTCATGACCAGACTGAATTCAGCCACTATTTCACTGCAAAAGTGGTTACTGAGTCAAGCGTATAGGGCAAACTGCATTTTAAAACTGAGGGCAAGTGTGGGGGGGGGGGGGGAAATCAGAGCTCTTGATTCTCTCATTTCCATATTAGGTTTCCACTTAAGCGTTGGTTTCTCTCAGTTCCTAAAGAAATCTCTAATAATCTTCTGCTTGCCTATTACTGGTTTGTATATATGTTGCCATCTGTTTTGGATATGCTAGGGAAGCAAAGAATGAAAGCATGATGTAGTGTTACAGTTGATTGTGAGATCATACTAAGCTGGAATACACACACCCTTAACCCTCATTTGTGTGACCTTTAATCTGGATTTCCCCTTAACAGATTTGTTCAGGGCATTAACGTCCAAGAGGGAAAACTAAAAGAGGAATAAAAGGAGGATATGACCGATCATAGAACTGAAGTGAGTGCATAACAGCTCTCAGACATGAAGAGCTAAAAGGGAACTGGTCTGTTAGAAGCATTGCATACAATTTGTAGCAGATGTTACTAACTAGTCAGATTAGAGTTCAATGCTCAGAATCATTGTTCCTCAGTGACCATAATATTCTATGAGAAAATCTTCCTTTATATTTTCTCCCTTTAAAAGTATCCTTTCAGAGCTTCTTTCTCATGCGCCATTTGTCTCCCTGGCCGGCTCCTCCAAAAGATTCAGATGAGGCAATTAACGTCCTTGGCTATCGAATACCTGATGAAGTATCTAATGAATTACCCTCACCTCCTACTACATCACAAACACCTGACTCCTGTGTCCGACTCACTCAGAGAGGACTTTGAAAGGAACAAGAACTCTCCTCGTCAGGAGGCGAAGGAAGAAACAGGCTTTGACTCGTTTGAAAGCCATCCCAAAGATGACAGAGGATTTGGAGGGCTTACTTGTGTTCGAGAAAGGGGAGCTTTTCTCAGAAACCTGCAGAGTTGCAGCAGGAGCAGCTGTGAGGGCTCTTCCTGAATATAATCCTCATAGAAAGAGGAAGGAAAGGGCCATTAATTGTAACAAACATTGTGGCGTAACCACATCTACAGCATAGACCCACGGTTTGGTTAAACAACTAATCCTTGTAAGGTCTGAGGCCTTGGGAGGAGGCTGGGCTTTTTTGGCTTACTTGGGCCTTGTTCTGGGCTAAGCAGTAACGGCCAGATGAGACAGCAGCCATAAACTACGTAGCATGTAGTCACACCTTCACATTCCTGAAACTGCTTCAAAACAATGCAACATCAGGCTGTTGAGAAAGTGATGCTATCTTAATGGTTCTTACCACCACCAAATAAAGACACGTTTTTGAAAGCTTAAAGAAAACTTTGCTTGACAACATTCTGTCTGGCAAGGCCTGGCTTATCAACAGCTGAGTTATAAAATCTACACCTCTTACTGTTTTGTCTTTCTAGTACCCACTTTTCTACTGTGCATCTAAATGATTTCTGTCTGCTTCTCCGTTTCCATCTGTTGCAAAGTTAAGTACCTTGTTTAAAGGTGGTGGGATATGATTGGTTAAAGGACTGTTACATAATGGGCTCAGATTGGTGTTTTGTAGTATTTTAGTCTAAAATGATTGGTTAAGGTTCAGCTAAGCAGGCCCCAAGTTTTAATTATGCAACTATTTAACTAAGGTCCAAAAGAAAGTTCTCTGGAACCTAATTCCAGGACACAGCCCCAAAAAGATCAGAGCTGCCAGATCTCAACATCCTGCCAAATATACTGTGCAAAAGCTGAAGTACCCAGATGATCTAATCCTGACTGGCTATCAGAAGTCTGTCTGCCTTATTAAGAGTGGTGAACATTGTATGCTTAGCGTGTGTGTTCTGCTTGATAACTGTTAAAAAATAGAGAATGTGATTGAATAGGAAATCGCTCTGTCTGTTAGATTGATTCCCTGGTTTTTAGAACTAATTAATGTGTTTTGCCTTTTGAGATTTCAGTCTATATGTATTCACAATAAATGTGGCATATTGCCTCATCCCCTTGAATAAGATTCTATTGGTTCTCATTTTCTAGTACAACATCCTCACAGTCCAGATCAAGGCTTAGAGTTGCCACTGGGGGAAGGAAAAAGAGAGAGACCAGAATGGACATTAAAAAGAAAAATTTTAAAAATATAAATAAAACAAAAAGAGGATAATATGCCTGTAAAACCCAAAGATTAGCAGCCTAAGTCTATGTGCTCAGGGCAGACCATTTGACAAGAACTGTTCACTGTGGCACAGAAGTAGACTCTTCCCAGGTTAATATGGGAGGTGCCAAGAAGGCAAGCAAGAAGATTTAACCCATTAGCTTTTTCTGTGGAAAAAGGATCCATCAATCAGCCCCAGACTAGATGTTTGTCTATGACAATTTACTACCGAGCATGGTAGTTACTATTTGGCTGGTCCCACTGAATTCAATGAAATTACACCAGGCATCTAATGGATCAAGGTTTGGTTTGTGTCAGTGATTTCTTGGCAACTATCCCATATTGTCTCATATGTTGTTTGGAACCGAGAGCTGTGTTTTTCAGCATGTCACCTAGGATTCTAAAATTATTAATGCATTGAAACAAGACACACCGTGACTGTTTGCTGGACTGTTGACTGCAACTCCAAAACTTGTTTGGCTTCGCCCTCTGTTACGATCGGTTACCGGGAGACTTCTGAATGCCTTAGTGAGTGAAATCAACTGTTCATCTGTTACCATCATGTATTGCTGAAGCCTTTTCTAAGGGAGGTGAAGAGAAAAACCCATACATATATAGAGATCTGTGATATAGGGACAGCTATTAAATAGTTTTACAAAGGCAATAAGCACTGAGAGGAATAATACATTTCCTCTCTCAGTGCCAACAAAGGCATCTCTGTATTTGTCTCCGCTATTTCTCTCTCCTCTTTCTTCCTTCCTGACTAGCCCCATATTTTACTGATTCCCCTCCACTGCCCCCCATCCTCTCTTCTTTCATCAGGTTGTTTCTCTTATAGTGCAACTATCAGCCTAATCCACCCTAAATGGAGAGTGACAAGGTGAAACTGATAAGACATTATGTCCATTCCACTTCATTGTTCCTATAGTATTAATATTGGGAAAGCACAGGAGCAGATTTTTAAATATGTAGACTGCACACTTTAAAGTAAGGCTAAGCTGTACTACATCAGTCTGATGTCAGGGTTTAAAGGGATTTTCTCAAATAAAAGGTTTCTCATTACTTCCTTTTTAATTGATTGAATTTGAATTTTGCTAAAGTGAGGAGCCTATACAACTAGTCAGAATGAGGCACTGAGGGTGCGTCTACACTTGTAAACTAAATTGATTTAAGCTTGCTTAAGTCGACTTAATTTACTCTGCGTCTACACTACACTTTCCTTAAGTTGACTTAAGGAAAATTAAGTCGACTTTGTTAAACCTACTTTTAAGTCAACTTTTGGCTTAAGTCGACTTTCTAAAGTCGACTTAAGCCAGTGTAGACGTGGAGTAGTCCTAAGTCGACTCTAAGTCGACTTAGGGCTCTCCAGGACTCCCCCACTGCCCTCCCTGCCAGGGTGGGCGGCACAGGGAGAGCCTGGCATGCCCCCCACAGGGCAGGTACAAGGGGGCAAAGGCTGAGCCCCCTGGCACTTGGCAAGAGGTGCCCCCTCTGCCACCGTGGACCACTACAAGGTCCACTTAGCCCCTACAAGTCGACCTAGGCGTCCAGTGTGGACGCTCTAGGTCAACATTGTAGGGTCCCCCCAAAGTCGACTTAAAATTTAAGTGCAGACATGCTAAGTCAACTTAGCTAAGTTGACTTAAATTAACAAGTGTGGACATAGCCTGAGGGTGGCATTAGCCTGCCACATACCCTTCCCTCACAACTCTCCTTGCTATTACAATCCTCGGATTCTTCAACTATCATGCTTTCAATGACGGTTTGTAACAACACCGCTTGCTATTAAAATCTTTTGCCCCCATCTTGCTCTGCTGACGGATCTCAACTCAGACAGCACTCTAGAGATGAAGAATCTCCTTAAATTTTTCATTGCATTCGTTCCTGCAGTGGGTTTCATAAGGCGTCAAAGGAAAGGGTCAGCAACAACTTGTACCTGCATGGCAGTGTTTTCTTCCCTGACCTGAAGGATTTCAGCTGTCAAAGCATCAATCAATGCTCTGTGTTCATTCAGCACTTCTTCCAGCTGCTGCCTCATTGCCACTTCCTGACGCAGCTGCATCTCACCCTGGGTGGGGAGGAAGGGAGAAGAGAAAACACAGTCGTCAATACAGATTCATGTCACAAAAGGGATAATTCCAAGCCACAATATCTATGCAACCCGTTTTAAGGTGATGCCAGCATTACGATTGCAAATCTCAGCTTATTGGACATTCAACTGACATGCTGCTTAAGTTGCGCTACTGCCCCTTCCCCACAGGAGTAGGGAAGGCCTTTTAAACCTCTTCGTTCTTTCTTCACAACCTTTAATAAAAAGGTAACAAAACCAACTCTTGGTGAAGCATGCTCACTCCACTCGGACTTCACCTCCGTACTGTATGTCCACACAGGACAATGTAGAGTTAAGGGTGCTGGTGCTTGACTATGCTTTGTGCTATTCATGCCTGGCTTGGTCTTCCTGGCCGCTCTGGAGAGAAATCAGGTCAGTTGAAGAAGGAATCTCTTCTCCAGTATTGTTTCTAACAGGGTCTGTGTAAAGAGATCCTGGTGTTTTAGTGCTGGAAGCAAACAAGTCTTTTTAGAGACTGTCCCATTATAGGGACATTAAGGGAAGGATGTTGTACTGATCTTTCTCCTCTGTGACTGATAGTTTGTAAGATGATCTTACCCTTTAACATACGCTAATGCAATGAACAGACATATCTTCTCCATCCAAAAGGAGAATTTTAGACACTTCCTCTCACCTGCAATGAGAAGCTAAGAGTTCTGCCTTGTCTGCTGACATAGATCACTGTCATCTTATCTTGTCAGTGGTGGTTAAGAGATGGGAGAGGTGCCTAAGGGCATTACTGGTGGCACTGCTCTCCAGCCAGGTGAAGTTCCTCCTGGATTCTGCTGGAGATCATTTCTCCTGTTATGAGTGTGACAACATGAAGGCTGATACAGGCATCGATGGCAATCCTTGTCACTGATGGACCTGAAAGACGTTTTCCTTGGGTTTTATATATTGTGCTATCGCTCTAGGGACTCCAGCACCTCTGAAGTGAGATATGGTAGACTGCAAGTGGAATCCTTACTGGGGTGGCACATGGAGAAAATGAGAGCCTAGAGAGGTCATGTGTGGAGAAAGAAAGGTCCACTGGACTGTGACTATGCTAGACATGTCAGATCTAGCAGGTAAAGAGCTCCACCAAGTGGTTGTCTGTGAATAATGACTAAGAGGATCTACATTCTTTATTCTGAAAATGCACAAATTTGACCCCAGATGCTGGACAAAATGGAAAACATTGAAGGACAACAATGAATCGCCAATGTGATGTGGCCATGAAAAAGGCAGATGCAATCCTAATGCATCAGTGAGATACTTCCAATAAAGATGGAGAAGTGTCATTATCATTATGCAAGACACTGGTAAAATTTCATCCGGAATACTGGGTGCAGTTCTGGTCTCCCATGTTTAAGAAAGATTAATTCAAACTGGAACAGCTGCAGAGGAGGACTACTAGGATGACCAGAGGAACACAGTAGTTTCCTTACTAAAGGAGACTTAAGGAACTTGGCTTGATTAGCCTAACAAAACAAAAGCTGAGGGGAGACATGATTGCGCTCCATAAATACATCAGAGACAAACACCAGCATGGGAGGGGAGTTATTTAAGATCGAATGTTGGGATAAGAACAAATCAATGTAAACTGGCCATCAATAAGTTTATGCTTGAAATTGGACAAAGGTTTCTAACCATCAGAAGAGTGAAGTTCTGGAACAGGCTTTCAAGGGGATAAAGGGGGGGGCCAAAAAAAAAAAAAAAAAATCTATCTTGTTTCAAGATTGAGCTTGATAAATTTGCAAAAGGGATGGTATGATGAGGTTTCCTGACATGGTATATGGTCCATCTATAACTGCTATTAGCCAACATCTCCAATGGCTGGATATGGGATACTAGGTGGGGAGAGATCTCAGTTCTACAGAGAATTATTTCCTGGATGTCTGGCTAGTAGGTCTTGCCCATATTCTCAGAGTCTAACTAATCACCATATTTGGGGCAGGGAAAAATTCCTTCCCTACGTCAGACTGAAAGAGACCCTGGGATTTAGATCATCCTCTGCTGTGTAGGACATGGTTTCCTTGCTGGTTTGAACTAGAGTAAATGGTGGATTCTCTGTAACGTGAAGTCTTTAAATGGTGGATTCTCTGTAACGTGAAGTCTTTAAATCAAGATTAGAGGACTTCAGTAACCCGCCAGTGGTTTTGGGCCTATTACAGAGGAAGTGGGTGAGATTCTGTGGCCTGCAATATGCACGAAGTCAGACTAGATGGGTCATGATGGTCACTCCTCTTAAAGTCTATGAAAGGTCTTATTAAAAGAAAGGTTTGATTTGCAGGGAGCACAATTAAGAGTTTCAATGGGCAATACATGTTTTTGGGCACCAAAAGGAAAAACTAATAGCAGAAGAATATAAGGCAGAAAAAAGATCTTGGATGGATCAAGAGGACTATTCATCCACAAAGAGATTAGGAGACAATTGTACAAAATGGGCTGTCTTCCTTGCAAAGTCCAGTGTGGACGCTCGAGGTCGACTTTGTACGTTCCCCTTTAAGTCGACTTTAATTCTAAGTGTAGACACACTAAGTCGACGTTAAGTCGACTTAGTTAAAGTCGACTTAAAAGTGCAAGTGTAGACATAGCCTGTTTAACCAACTGGTGTGAATGGGCCTCATCTATCCTAACTGAATTGACTTTGCTAACACTTGCCCTCTTCCATCCTGGCATGTGTATACATACCTCTCAATTGTAGTTTCCACTTCATGCATCTGACAAAGTGGGTTGGAGCCCACCAAAGCTTATGCCTGAAGAAATTTGTTAGACTCTAAGGTGCCATGGGACTCTGGTTGTTTTTGCTGAAATTATTTACTTCCCTGACAGCTGCGTCCAGGCACTAGGAGAGCTTTATCCCATCAAATGATTCATCAGGTGCTAGAGGTGGGATCTTCCTTCCACAACTGCAGCTGGGTATGTCTGGTAGTCTTACATGCTTTGTTTATTTATGGTGTTCTGCCATTAAAGGAAGGCTTTCAAAGAGGAGATGGGACATACAAAGCACATATCACTATCGAGGTTTCAGTGATCTAATTTTTTTGTCCAATGGATCCTTAAGGGCAACAGCACTCACAGGTTGAGTGGTTTCATTTTTTATACATAAATAAAAGCACTAAGGAGATTTTAGAATTAACTTTAGGAACATGACCAAATTTATCCCACTTTTCTTTAGGAATCTTATACAGTTTGGCACAGATCTTAGCAGAGATTTTTTTTTTTTTTCCACTGAACTATTATGCATTCATTGACTTCTCCAAGGAGAGTTTAGTATTTGAAACACAGCATCTCTTGCTTTTATTTTTAGATGGAACCTTAGCAAAGGATTCAGAGACCTGAGTTTCCCTTTCTGCATTACTTATTTTAAGGACAAACGTATCAATACCCCATCAGAAGTTCTGGATTCTGGATCTCTCTCTCCAGGACAGGAGACAGAGAAAGACTCACTTTCTACAAAGGAAGAGAAAGTAAGAGTCTAGAGGCTCCATGACCTCTTGGAATGCTCTTTTTCTAGGATGTGTAGCCCATCCCCTGGCAACTATTGAATGGCTGAAGGGAGAGGAAGATTAGCTAGGCAAATAATCCAGGGATACAGATTCCTTCCAAGCATAACCCTCTAAATAACTTTAAGGAGAAGACAGTGAACTGTGATGGCACCATACAGATAGCATCTTAGTAATAACATGAGGGTCTCTGGTGCACAAAGTACCACCACCAAAGAGACAGTCAAAGGGTTATCAGTATCAAATATGGCATGGCTGTATTTGGCTTAGTCTAAGACTTAGGCTAGGAGCAGGGGACAGTCCAGCGGGACAGCCCAACAAGTCACACAGCTGTGGTTGTATCCCTTTCAATCAGGGTTTATATGCATTTAATTTTTAGAGTTTAAAAAAAGAGTGTTCAAAGTGGATAGCATCTCCCACTGAAATCAATGACATTATCCTCCAATTCAGTTCCGTGAAGTCTACTTGTTCATTAGCAAGAGCATGGTTTCTGCTGAATGAATAATTTTACTTTTTTTAAACTGCACACAAACCGAACAAAACCATTAAAGTTATTGAGGTGGCAAAGTAATGCACTTGGATATTAGGAAACATCAAAGTTAAGGTTGCAAATTAACCTACAATCCTGGGGCTCATTCATTCTTATTCATTCTGCAAGGGCAGTTCACATATCTTCTCACCTCCTTGAGATAGCGCATCAGACGACAGAGCGTGTTAACCAGTGACACGGTGAACCCTGTGAGGCCTTGACGGTTCTGCATTCTCTGGACCTCACGGCCTGTCCACCGCTCATATTCTTCCATTTCATACTCCACTTCATTTATCATGCGATTCAGGACATCCAGGCTGGATTTATTGCCATTTGGGAGTTCGAAGGCAACCGCATTAGTAATAGAATCATTTCTCTTCTGTTTGGAAACTGTCTGCGCAGTTTGATTTCTTTTCACTGAGAGAAAGAGAGAGTTCTTTAAATTACGACTGTTAGTTTAACTATATTTGTGATTCCAATCAAATCAGATTAAGTTTTGTTGAAATAAACCATGGGAGAAGTACTCTATCCCAAAATTATAATGTACAAAGGGACATCAAAGATAGATGTCATTTACATCATTTCAATTTTAGTCATTTACATCATTTCAGGTTGCTTCAAAATTTGCAGAAACTGGACTTTAAGTCTTAACTCTGAAGGCCACCCTAATAACTTCCAAGGAGGTGGATGCCACACCTGGTTTACATATATGATAAATGAACACCAAAATAAAGGCACCAACTCCAGCATTTATTTCTACTTTTATTCTCCTTGTCAGATAATTTAGAAATTCCTTGCTGGTGAACTCCAATGACCATGGGAGCATACAGCTCATTAACAGCCTTCAGCCCACAAATACTGGGAGGTACAACTGTACATTGCATTTCTCCTCCTCCAGGCCTCACTTTGGGAACCCTTGGTCTAAATTTCTGCAGAACCAACATGTTTCGAGGATCAATTCTTCTACAAGTCATGATTAAGCAGACTGAAAATCATCACAGATCTGTGCAATACAGCACAGAAAAAGTTGCAGGGAATGCTTGAAGACAGCCATGTAGAGAGGTAGAAGTCAGTAGCATGAAGGTTCCACATCAACATTCCCCAACCTCCCATGGACTGACACTATTCTCCTCAGCAGGAACCAAAGCTTGATAGATCTGCTCAGGCACAAGACTTTGCTATGGTGAATCAAAAAGAGCAGGGCTGAGGCAGAGGAGCTGGGATGAATTTGTAGCAGAAGATGCATCGGGAATCAAGCTACGAGCTCCAGTTCAGAGGCATCTTCTCTGTCTAACCAACTCCCTGTAGTTTTCCAGAAGACAGTCCTCATCTGATGAAGCTGAGTGACTCAACTGGACCAGAAGTGCTGCTGAAGGAAGTTATAACCTCCAAGTCTCAAAACATATGGAGGATACTCTATGCCCCTTGCATGTGCTCTACAGTAGCTCCTCCGATCGCTGCCCAGTGGTACCAAAACAGCAGTATCAGTGTGCAGCCCTGGCAATCGCACACTACACACAGAGCCAGTGCCTCAAGGCACTGCTGCCTCTCACCATGCAAAAATCAGCAATAGCACCATGTAGATCCCAATCCACATGCACCAAGGTGTTAACACAGACTGGGCTGCCCCCCTCAGCCACTTCATCCAAATATATTCAGTTAGGAGAAATAAGGGGAACTATTCTTTATGCACAGAATTGTCAAATTTCATAAGTGTCCATATGCATATCGTGTTCTAAAATTTCTCTTGCATAAGTTGGGAAGAACTGGGGTAGAGAGAGGGTTTTTTTGCCAGAGGCCCCCCAGAAAAGCCAGACAGCATCCAAACCAAATTCCAAACAGGAAGCATTTTAAAATTTTTCTGAAAATTAGTATTTCCTAAAACAATTTAGATGAAAGTTTCAAATTTTCTCCTGAAGGGCTGTTGTGCCAAATTTGGAGACTAAATTCAAACCAAGATTTCTTTCCTTTAAGGTTGCACTGTGATTTGCTTTTAGCTAAGTAATCACTACTGCTCTCTCTGTTACCTTACCAAGCACCAGGGCTGAAAGTAAACTCCAAACAAAGAGAGCGTACTGTTACCAGAGACCACAGGCAAGGAAAGAATTCTTTACTATCAGGTAAAGTAACTGAACAGCTACTGCATCTTGGCTTTTAACACCAATAAATTACAATTGATAATCAGTACCGTTTAAAGAAAACCTGGTCTCAATCAGAGCTTTAAGGGGCTTTGTGGGAAGGCAGGTACACTGTCTCAAGTACTAGTTACTTTGAATGATATATTGATTTTAAAAGGACCAAACCTTTTGTAGAAACTCGCTTTTGCTTCCTTGGGTTTGGGTTCAATACTTGTCTCATAATGTAAGAAGAATCTGGAGTCTGCTCTTCATCTTCATTCTGAAGCCTTGAATGAACTCTCAGGACTTTTCCAGTAGCATTGAGGGCTGATTAAAAACAAACAAAACACACACACACACACACACACACACACACACACACACACACACACACAGAGAGTAATTTATCTAACTGATTAACGCAACAACTATGTGAGTGAAACCAGACAGATATCACCACACTCTCGAACGATCTCACACAGCAAAACGATAAAAGACAAAAATACCGTACCGCCCATGGGTGACACTTTTCCCAAAATGGTCACTCCACATCTGACCTCTCTCTCACTCCTCATCCTCAAAAGAAACCTGCACAACAACTTAAAGAGCTGAGCCTGGGATCTTAACTTCATAACTTTGCTAGACGCTAAAAATCATGGTCTTAAGATGCAAGATGTATGGTTTATTACAACAATCTTTAACCCACTAACCCCCCTCTTTTGTCCTATGACTGGAGATATGTTAAGAGGCCACTTCACTTTGAATGGTTTTAGAATACATGTTAACTACTTATGCTAAACCATCTGTTTCACCTTGTATTTAGCTGTGACACTATGGTCAGATCTACACTGCCAGCTGTTTTTGGCAGCAGTTGAACGATGATACACAAGTTACTTAAAATAACTTGTGTGTATCTGTTCAACAGCCCTACGGCTGCACGTCCACTGTGCTAAGTCAAAGAGAGAGGCCTCCTTTGACTCAGCACTACTCCCGTTGCCAGGGTGGTCTTAACACATTGGCTTCCCAATTGACTGAGCGGGTCTTCACAGAACCAATCTAATGAATGGGAAGGTCAATCTGACGGCAGCAATTTTGTCACTGTCAGTGAAGATTAGCCCTATGAGTACCTTGCCCAGAGCTGAAGACCTAGCTGTAGCTCGAAAGCTTATCTCCCTCACTAACAGAAGTTGGTCCAGTAAACCTTATTACTTCACCCACCTTGTCTCTCAATAGATAAACCCATTCAAACTGCCTGCACCTTACTCTGCTAACTCAGCTCAGATTTATGGAGCTAATTTCTGTCCCTTCCTCTCCAGTTAGATCATTGGTTCCCAACCTTTGTGGTTCAAGGGCCACAGGTATCATTTTTACAGCCCTGTAGGGCCACCAACCTCTGCCAGCAGCCCCCCCCCCCCCCCGCCCCCCCCCCCCCCCCCATGCCCACTCCTCCAAAAAGCAGTTTGCCTTCTTGCTGGCAGATCTCCCTGGCTGCAGCAGGGAAACCATACACATCCTGTAGCTCTGTGCACTCTGTGTCCCAAGGCAGTGACTCCCTTCTGCGGCCAGGGGGACAGAAGATCAATGCTCATCTTCCTCTGACTCCAGCAAGGACCCCAGCACCTATGGACCTAGGCAGAGCACTTTTCTAGGCTCCCTGCTACAGCCAGGAGGATGGGAGCACTAATCTCCTATTCCTTTGGCTGCAGCACGGAGCCTGCATCGGTCTTTTAGCCCCGCAGGAATGCACTCCACCTAGGTCTTTAGGCAGTAACTCCATGCTGCAGCCAGCAAGAGTGAACTGAGGGCCACTTTTGGCCCCTGTAATACAGGTTGGGAACCAATGACTTAAGATTATTCCGAGTAAGATGCTGTTCGCAGCCTATGTCCTCAGATTCCAAAGGGGTAGCCGTGTTAGTCTATTGTAGAAAGACAACAGAGTC
>ML685952.1:1894569-1905952 GCA_007922175.1 Pelusios castaneus | reverse complement strand
GTCAGACGCTTTGAAGATCTTCAAAGCGTCTGACGAAGTGGGATTTTCTCCCACGAAAGGTCATGCGATAAATAAATCTGTTAGTCTTTAAAAGTGCCACAGGACTCTGTTGTCTATGTCCTCAGAGTTAGTGTTTCAGCAGAGTCAAAGCTATACCTCCCAACGATGGCAGAGTAGCTACATTTGCATCCTGTGCTGGAGTAGGTGTTCTCAGTTGCTTCTCAGTCCATAGTCGGGAAGCCCCACCGGTGTTCTCTTCTTTCAATAAGTGGAGTAGTCTACATATAGAATCAGCACAAGAGAATGCAGAGGTACAGTGAACTCCGAAATGACAGTACTCACAGCTAATCTTTATCATCTATTAAAAAAAAAAAAAAAAAAGCCTCTTAAAAGTACTTAAAATTGCCCAAGCAAGCTCCCTATTAATGCAAAAAATCTCAAAATCCTAGAAAGGAGTTAAGGCCTTCCCCACTGTTTTTTACTGACACAAATAATCTTCCACTGTAACCAACACAGGTTGTGTCTACACTATGAGGGCTACAGTGGTTTACCTACAGCACCATAGCTCTGCTGCGGCAATCCTGTAGGATAGATTCACACTACAACGACAGAAGGGGGTGGTTCTGTCGCTACAACAACTCCATGTTCCCAGGTGATGATGCTATGTGGACGGACAAATGCTCCTGTTGACTTAGCTGCATCTACATCAACGGTTTAGGTGAGCATTGCTGTGGCACTCAGGAGTGTTTTTAGCAATGTCAAGGCAAGTTTTAAGCATAGACCACTTCTTAGTGACATGACATTTGACACTTCCTCCAACAACATCAGCAAACGCACTACTTTACTACAACACGGCAGCCTTCAAACCCAATGCTACTTTGCTCAGTCAACTCAGATACATGTTGCTCTAGTTGCAAACCAACATGGCCAAATGTAATACAAAATCCATACAAAAAGTTCATTCGCAATAAAAGTTGCTGAAGTGAATACAATACTGATGGAGAACCACAATCAAGGGGGGAAAAAAAGTCTATACAAACCTATCCACACTACAGATCCACATTAATCCATCAGCCACATACAGCAGACCTCCAACAAATGCACACCACTACCCACGATCAGCCAAACATCTTAAATACTAGCCAACCTTATTACTGAACACATACCTTATACAATGAAACAAATACATGGTATACCCCTTAGAGCACTCTTCGGACCTCCAATTATTCAACTCATAAGTACCTATGTTTCTGAGAGAGGTAAGTCACTAATGAGTTAAAGCATGAATAATGGAGGTTGTGATGATGCACGGTGTATGAGGAGATACGATGATAAAGTATGCTCTCCTATCTCCCTTGGTCTTCTGTCCTCCACCGCCAACCTTTTCACCTCTGTGACTAACACGGAGGCTTCTGACCCACTTTTCTCTCTAATCCAGTCATCTGCGCCATTGGCCACATTCCCTCCCACCTCCTGACATCCCTCTCTCCTGTCCTCTGAGTCTTGCCCTCTATAAATACAAGCATGCTATAATCACTACCCTCACCCCCAAGACAATCCCCAAATTTCACCTGCCTCTGATTTAATACCTCTCCCTTTAATCCTTCACATACGAGGGAACAGAACATACCATACACTATTGTAACCTCTAGTTCCTAACTCCTTCCTTGATCCCCCACAATCTAGCTTCTAGCCCCTTCCCTATTGTGAAACAATTCTTACAGTCTAACAGACTCTTCCTAGCCAAGTCCAAAGGTCTCCACTCCATCCTCATCGTTCTTGACATTTCTGTGGCTTTTGACATGGTTGATCGCACCTTCTGTCTTGATATATTATCTACTCTGGACTCACAGTGCAGTTCTCTTCTGATTCTCCTACCAGGTCATGTCTTCCATGTCTGTCAATGAGTCCTTCTCCTCCTCTCTCTTGAAGTCCACTGAAGTTCCAGAGTCCTGGATTTGCCCCTCCCCCCTTTTCCTTTACACACGCTTCTCTCTGGGTGCTCTAACAGCAATTATGGCATCAACTACCAAATCTACTCCAGAAGTCAGCCAATACTGTATAGTGTCCAGAGGTCCAAATCCAGAATGGGAGCCCACTGCACTAGGCACTGTCCATACAACAGAAAGAGGAGTCCATCCCCTACATTGTAGCTTACAATGTAAATATGAGACAGCAGGGAGGAACAAAAGGTAACAATGAAAGAATTATGGTAAGTGTAATAAATCAGCCACAGCACACCAAGCGCCTTGTCACTGTCAAGTGTTTTGTGGGCACTATAGAAGAGGTGGGTTTTAAGGAGATATTTTAAAGAAGATACCATAGTAGCTTTCTGGATATTTATGGGGAGCAAATCCCATGCATAAGAGGCAGCAATGGGAGAAAGCACAAAGGTGTTTGGACATGTAATTTTGCTAGTTAAGCGCTCTGGGAACAGAAACCTTATGATAGACAGTGGACTTACTGACAAACAGAGACAGATATACACGCACACATACACTGACCTGTCTGTGTCAACATTGGACTTGAAGTGCAAAGACACATCTTGTTCATTCACACTTTCTTCTGATTGGCAGTTGGAGGAACCCTCTCCTTCTACTTCATTGAGAGCCTATTTCAGAAAAAACAAAACAAGACAACTCAAATGTAACAGGACAGCCTTGAAACCTGTTTTTGAGGTAAGCTGGGGAACACGAAATAGTATTCGGAGAAGTGTTTCCAGTGAACAAGTGTCTTTATTTTAGTTTCCCACTCTAAAATAGGAACAAAAATACTCTCATCTTACAGGAAAGATATTTAATTAGTATTTGTGAAGCTTTGGGATACGAATCACTTTTATTTTTATTTTTTCCCATAACTAAACATAAATGAAACAAAAGTTAATACAATGTCAAAGTTAATGATTTCTGTACAAAAGTCAGGAAATCCAAAGTGAGCGTTCCCAGAGCAATCCTAAATAAATTATTTTCTGCATCATACATGTAGTTTTATCTCTGTATAGAGTTAAACATAAGTTATAATAATACATATAGAATACGCAAGACAGCTCATTTAGCATTGCATGGGAACCTTCATTCTAGATTTTCTGACTTTCATGCAAATGAAGACATAACCCAAGAACTCTGCATTTATCTTAGGGTTTTTTGCATTTACTATGATGATATACAGTCCATATGTAGAGTACATTACCTGGGGATCCATGACCGACTCACTAAGGATGGAGAGCTGTGTTGGAGGATCACTTTTTTGTACAATGGGACCTTGAGAAGATTCCAGGTCACAATAAGGAGCCATTGTTACATTAGGGAAACCTAGAGAATATAAAGGAAGACAGGAAGTCACAGAACAAAGGGCTACTTAGCTGACAACCTATTATCTCAGAAGAAGCCCTTGTCCAAGTCCTAACAGTACCTCAGGACTTCTGTACCATAAATTAAGCCCTTTTTGTCTCCACAATATATCACACAATTAAAGGGGAAGTGAACATCACTCCTGTATAACCCCTAGTGAACAGACAACCCAGAAAAGGAGTCCTGTAACTCTTTTAAAGACCAACAAATGTATTTATCACATAAGCTTTTGTGGGCACAATCCCACTTCATCAGATGCATGAAATGGAAAATGTGGCATGTTAGTTGTATTTATACATAGAGAGAAGGGTGGGTCAAACACAAGGTCAATTCAAACAGATCCAGAGGGATAGTCTGCTAGCCTACATACTCAGTGGAGGGCTACGGTTTTCACTGTAGATGCTGAGAAACGTGCAATCGGAGAAACGTGCATATGCAGGGAGGAGTGTATGATCACTATAAGTGAAAGAGAAATGGCAATCCACAGAGAAGAGAAGAATGGAACTCTAGAGCCCACCGTTCTCTCTGATTAGATAAGGGCCAATAGGTTTTACATTCTCCGTCAAGCAAGAGAGAGCCCTTGTTCATACATTGACAAAGCTCCAAGGGCAGCCAGAACCATGGACCAACGCCATCCTGGAGTGAGACCGCAAGAAATGCCATAATGCATCAGATCCTGCGGTCCGGGTAGTCCAGTACAAGATGTTTCAGAGGAAGATACAAGAACCCTGCAGAAGCAAGATGTGGGCTAACCTGCCTCTCTCATTAGCTGTCATCCTAGTCTGTAATCTTATGTGTGCTGTTAATGGACTCAACTGACCTAACTAACCTAAGCAAACCAATCAAACAAGCTGAACTAAACCAGACTACCCACTCTACAACTTTGTGAAATTAGACAAGATTTATAAAAGAAGCGTGGAAAGGCAATTCATTTTAGATAGCACTGATTAGGTGGCTTACCAGTATGCCTGCGAGGAGCATCGCCAAACAGGTCTTTCACTACAGCCATGGCTTGATCGGATCTCTCCAACACGTCCTGCAGCTGATACTGCTCAGAGAGAATCTGAAGGTACAATATAGATACTACACACCATCATATATATTTGTATTTCCCAAAACACTAGAATAAATACATGGATTGTGGAGAAGGATGTGGGGATCATTATCTTTAGCAGTTAATACAGGATAGCTAACTATCACAGTTCCAGGGTTAACTGTGCCTCTGCCGCCTCCATGCGCTGCTCACAGGTCTCCAGCTGTTACCTATGGGCTGGGACCCATAGCCTTGTCCCTTCAGAGTGGAGACAAACTTGCAGTTCCCATGCAGTTCACTGTGACTATCCCAGCATGTCCAACCTTAGTCCAGTACCTGTAATTTGCGTTCTCTGAAGGGAGAATGTCAGGGCTCTGAGTGGCCAGCTAGCATTCACATAGCACAATATAGGTATTTTAAGACAAAAGCATTAAAGAGTCAACATATGAAAAACCATCTAAACATACTAAGCTTAGCATGTATCACCCTCTTCCATGGGGAGACTCTGACAGGTTATAGCAGGATTTGCCTTTTTGATTAAAATCTCACGTCAGTTTTTCTATCAAAGCGAGGGATACACAACCTGTTCAATCTGACTACAAGTTCTTTCCTTGTCTCTCAGGTCTCTTGAACCCAGCCTCAGCGAATATAGACAACCCACTCCCCCAAAAGGTGGTACGTATCTGGAGTTCTTTATGTGACCTGGCAGCTGCAGTAATTACCCTCCACTCATTTGAGTTCTTAAGGGAAGTTTGGTAACCCTCCCGAAGGAGCTAACACAATCCATAGCTCACAAAGATTTATATAACGTTTATAGAGACAGGAATTTATGATAATCCCTGGTCCCACAGCAACTGGCACATCACAAATGACCATGTTGCAGGGAATTACTTGCTATTTGAATCAGGGGAAATCATTTAATTGAGTGAGAAGCTATTGCCTGCTGACTGGAGTCAGAAATTGCTGCTGCAGTCAGACCTGGAAAGCTAGTTAAATATTAATAGTAGCATTACAGAGTGTTTAAGGGAGGCCCAGATATCAAGGGACAGAATTCAATTCCAAACCAAGGAACCATGGTTATAAATCCTCAACCCATTCTCTCCATTTTCTTTCCCTCATCTATTTTTTATTCCCCCTCCCAACACTTTCTGCCTCTTTTTTTCACAATCCCCTTCTTGCTCTCTTTTCTTCCAGTTAAACACAGCCATTATAGGTACATGGGTTCCCCAGATCCAAGAACCATGGCCTCTAAACAAAGGAGTTCAAGAGAAGGGGATGAGAGACAAGCACAGAATACACCTCCATTGCAGAGCCTGGAATTTAGATCTGCAAGGGTCCCTGCACAGCAGCATTCAAGAAATGGCTGGGGACAGAACATGATCAGGAGCCAGGAGTAAGGTCTGTTATTATGTAGGTCATGTTATCATGGCTCTTTGGGAGCTGGGATCTTCCTGGATAACGCAAAGCTTACTCCAACCAGTGTTCTGCAGTAGCTGAAAGAGCAGCACTTTGGGAAGGGGAATTCTGTACATCAGTCACCCTCGATAATTCAGCCTGGCAGTGGATTTTGGTCTACATGCAGGAGCAACTTTCCATTGTTGTTACAAGTCCTCTGCAGCAAAGGAGAGGAGGAAGAAGATGCAAAGTGCTTGCTTCTTGCCCTGGCAAATTAAAAATGTGTGTTGAAAGTCCAGAGCTAGCTCTTACCTCTCGCATGAGGGCCAGTTTCCTTTTCTCCAGGGAATCAGGAGCCCCCTGCCTCTGTTTCTTCCATTTTCTCTTCAGAGTTCTCTCTTGTAGCTCCATGAGCGCCAGTGCTTTGTTCTTTGACTTGTGTATCTCATGACGCCGCACCTACACAAGCACGGAAGAGAACTGGGTTCAAATTGGAGAGACAAGCCAGGGCACTCCTACAAGCATCAGAGTACTACCATGGGCATTTTTTCTTGGGTTTGCCAATGTATGCATTGGGTACAGTGAAGTCAAGCGGTTACCTGTTGTTGATCCAGTCATTTCACTATCTATGAATGTCACCTGCAATCATAGAGTTGATCACTCAGTGAAGAACAAAAGTTTGTTACCTCACAGAGCAAAGGGAAGGAGGAAATGTACATGTACCTATATGCCCAGCGTTACTGAAACAACAGGAACAGCTTTAACCAGCTTTCAAAGTACTGTCACGCAACTCACAGAAAACAAGGCAAAATGAACTGTTTGATTCAGCACTCGTGTTGAGTAGCAGTGTCTCTCCACCCTCTGAAAAGGATGCATGTATCCAATTCAGATTAATAGCACCTTTGATATATTAATTTCTCCCAGGCCTCCCAGCCACCTTGATAAGTTACAGAATTTAGAGACTGAAAAGAGAAAGATTTATGACATCAAGACTAGCCTCCTCACCCATGATATGATTATAAATGAGCACAAACCCTGAACTGTAAACAAGCGCTGTACCCGCAACATCATACTATACAGCAGTGCAGTCTACTGGATGGAACTGAACTCGTACTTTGTGAAGAATAAATAGGTCTAGGAATAGTAGCTGTGGTGTGAACCTGTTCAATCTCCCTAACAATTAAGGAAATCCTAAGAATAAAGAACATATTTTTCAGTCCTCTCTTCAGTGAACATGTTGAAGGCTATCCACTAGTAGATTTTCTTTGTTGCACCACTCTATAGAGGAAAACATTTTAAAGGCATCCACTGGAGAATATATCAAAATATTGGTTAAAATAAGATGGCTGAAGGAGACATTAAACAGATGAGCACTGCTATTAGAAGGTGTTGCTGTGGATATAGTTATTAGAGATAAAAAGCTATATTTAAAAATACATGTTGGTGGGTAGGGAAGGGAGATAAGATGTAACAAACAAAATACCCAATATAAATAAAATGAAATATTTATCCTACATGACCAGGTAGATTGCCTCTATTCAATAGCAGCACAATGACAGATTTTTTACTTACCATGTCCTCAGGAGTTGCACGATGCACTGTTAAATCATGGACAGTACTCTACAAAAAGAAACAAGAGAAAACAATAAATGCAAAAGCAGAGATGGAGTCAAGGATTAATTTTTTAATATACCCCCATTGTTTAAGTTACTAAAATAATCAGCCCTGCATTTTTAGAAGCAAGTGTCTGTTGATAAATAGAACAGAGATGCAAAAGACAACCTGACATAGATCACACAGTATTCCATCCAAAAACTATTTACAAATATTAGGTTTGCATTCAAAAGTCAGAGAACAACAACATTAAGGCAGCTCATGGAATGCAAACTCAGCACCCTTGGGCACATACACAATCTTTATTTATGTGATCACATTATTTCTCAGAAGGAAGAGAAAAAAAAAAAAAAAAAAAAGACAGGCCAGTTTTAGGACTCAGGTTCAAGTCCTTGTTCTATCAGACTTTTTGTGTGACCTTGGGCAAGATACTTAGCCACTCTGTCTCTCAGTACTTTTTCTGTAAAACAGGGATAGTGTCTCAGAGATGTTGTAAGAATAAATACTCAAAAAGCTGTGAGGTGTTTGCAGTGTGGGCTATCGGAGTACTTAGGACAGAAATGATACAATATATTTTTTCCTACAAGCTCGCATACATGTGTATGCAAGTGTCTATGCAAAATGAATAATGAATGAGCCCAGGGCTCCATAGCCCACAGCCCTCTGACCGTACAAGCAACATCCAGGATACTCTCAGCAAGTTTGACCTAGTTTCTACTTCAAGGTTCCTGGGCTTCAATGATGCTTTGGAGCAGCAGGATAAAAATCCTGCAGCATCGTCAGATAAGATAACAGATGAATGTGTTCGTTTTCATACTTAATTAAATGAAAGCCAACAGTATGACATCCTTGTATAATTTTTCAGTATGCCACAGAGCCATATGTTGAAAATTCAATTTCATTTGTAAGAACTGTCCAGGGTGCACGCAAAAAGAAGTTGCCAGGGATGGCAGTGGGGTGGGGACGTTGGGGCCTTATAAGAAGAACATCAGAAAGGCCATATCGGGTCGGACCAACAGTCCATCTAAGCCAGTATCCTGTCTTCTAACAGTGATCAATGACAGGTGCTTCAGAAGGGATGAATAGAACAGGTAATCATCAAGTGATTCATCTCATCAGCCATTCCCAGTCTTTGGCAAGCAGCAATCTCTGCCCCTCCTGGCTAATAGCCATTGATAGACCTACACATCCAAGTTCTCTTTTGAACTCCATTATAGTGTTGGTCTTCACAAAATCCTCTGGCAAGGAGTTTCATGGGTTGATTGTGCATTGTGTGAAGAAATACTCTTCTGGTCAAATTAAGGTTCATTTTAAACCTGCTGTCTATTAATTTCATTTGGTGACTCCTAGTTTGTGTGTTACAAGAAGGAATAAATAACATGGGGAGCAGGTTTCATATTTTAGGACAAGCATATCATTGACTATTTCTCCAACAATGATACACAGTGAAAAGAGTTTTAAATGTCACCATTGATATTACCAAAGGGAATACTCTGTTTCTATCTAAGGTTTATGCAGCATGTAATAAAGGAGGCAGTTCATTCCTGTATTGTTTCAGGCTGTTATATTCTGTTGACTTTGGAAAGTTTGTTTTTCAGCCATAAGGCATATACAAACAGGGCCCAATACAAAGAGTCCAGCATGGATACAAGAATGTGGATCCACATCCAAATTGCATCTGCAAGAATCACCAGCCCAAGATCTGCATTCTTTCTGCATGTGTCTGCATCCACACAGTGCCCGTAGTGGCAGCACTTTTCAGGAGGCACCTGTGTGTACTACATATAGGATCAGAAATGCACAAAAGCAGCTGTGCAACTCATAGCCTACATGAGACTGCTTTTCTGTCTTTGAGGTCCTATCTTCCAACTCCCTCCCCTCCACAATACAGAGAAAGGGGAGGCAATAGATCAGGACAAGCAGGAAAATCACTCTTGGTATCATTGCTGGGTTTGAGCAGCCAAGCAATTTAGGAAACCTCTCCAACTAAATCATGTATAAGGTATGTTGGAGAGGTCAGGAAGCCATGATGATTTACTTTGCAGAAGCAGCTGCCTCCTTCTCCAACTGAACTGATAAGGGAGTTTTTGTCATGGGGAAATTTCTCTCTCTTGCACTCTTTTCATTCAAAGTGCTGAATTGCTTTATTCTTAATTTGACCTAGAAACTATCATCTGAAAGGTGAACTTTTTGAACAGTTATAAACAATCATATGAAGAGAGAAGGCAGAGAATGGAAATGCCAATGCTAATGCAACCTTAAAGAAAGATATCACTTGCCTATCAGCTATAAGAGAGCATCCTAAGATAAATGCCTGTGGAGTATTCTCCTGAGGTCTGGGCACTCCAGTACTCAGAAGATTTGTACCACAAATTGGGCAGATTTCAGATAGTCAGTGGATTGAAGAGATTAAATTACAATGAACAGGTTATGGGTTCAATCCTGAATTCACTAGACTCAAACAGGGTCAGCTCCACTGACTTTAATGGTTCAAGATCAGATATTAGAAGAGACAAACATGTCTCCCTGGCTAAGCTGAAAGGCTGGGATTTAAAGGCATGATGCAAATTGACTCATTTTTAAACTCTAGCATAGACAAGGTCCACTGCATTTAAAGTAAAATAAACTGCTCAAGTCAAAGCCTTCCCTTGTCCTACTTAACACAGGCTAACATCACACCTTAACTCACTGGTCTGGTCTATGCTATGGATACATTGCCAGGCCCCCTAGTATTGATGCACGCATCTTATCCTGCTAGAGGTGTTTTACTGGCAATACAGTAGCACCCCAATCCCCCCAGACACCAGCTATGCTGACAGGAGCTCTCTCCCCAGGGCATAGCTGCTTCCACGCCAGCAGAGGTTATGTCAGCTACTGACTAGTCAGGGCCGGCCCAAGGGTTTTTAGTGCCCTAGGCGAACTATGATTTTGTCACCCCTTCCCCACATGTTATAAGAGATAACATATTAAACGATTCTCTTCCATCTGCTTTGGTGCCCCTGGCGACCACCCAGCTCACCTGTACGGTTGAGCCGGCCCTGACTACAGTATTGCCATACCCCTGGTGGGTCCCGCTATGCCAATGCACCTTAGGCTGTAGATGTGGCACCACAGCCTGAGTCAGGGTGAGGCCTGAGGGGGTCCCCGTTTCTAGGTACCCCAGGGCAGCCCCTGCAGAGGAGAAGGACTCACAAGTGAGGACGGCAACACGGGGGCGGGGAGCACGAGCCACAGGCTGCAGAAAGAAAAGGACACTGGAGGTGGAAGCGAAGCTGGGCTCGGGACGGGCCAGAACCCAGACGAGCCCAGCACACGCGGCAGGGCGGGGGCTGGGCAGCGAAGGAGGCGGGCCGAGCATGGGACCTCTGCCCCCCCCTCCGGGCCCGGGCCCCGCCGCTGGCTGGTCACAGGCCGCGCATCGCCCAGCTCCCCGCGTGCCTCAGTTTCCCCAGCTGTGCGGCGGGGGGCTGCACTCACATCCCAGTCCCGCCTGGCCGGGGGCGGCTTCTTCGCCTTCGCCTTCGCCGGCTTCTTCCCCGGGGCGCGGGGCCGCGTCACCCTCACCAGGGACATCGCTGGCCCGCCGGCTCGAGGCTGATGGGAGGCGGTAGGACCCGGGAAGGTCGGGCCGGGGCAGGAAGCGCCGCTCTCGGCTCACGCGCGCCGCCGCCGTTATAGGCCGTTATAGGCCGGCTTGGCCCTGACCCCGCCCCCCGCAAGAACCCGCCCGGCCGGCCCGCGCCCGCCCGTCACCAGGGAAACCCCGCCCCGGGTCGCGTGGCCAGTGGGCCCCGCCCCCGAATATGGAGAAGGAGGTGCTGGTCTGTCTGGGTGTTGTCACCACTAAGCCTGCTACTGTCCCTGCCCGTGTGCTGTCTCCTGTGCACCCTACTGCCCCCCACCCCACTGCCCCCCACCCTGCCTCCCACCCCACTGACCCCCACCACCCTGCCTCCCACCCCACTGACCTCCAGTGCCACCCACTGCCCCC
>ML685952.1:1864100-1894559 GCA_007922175.1 Pelusios castaneus | reverse complement strand
CACCCTGCCTCCCACCCCACTGACCTCCAGTGCCACCCACTGCCCCCCACCACCCTGCCTCCCACCCCACTGACCTCCAGTGACACCCACTGCCCCCACACTTATGCCCCACTGACTTCCAGTGCCCCCACACTACTTACTGACCCTTGTGAACCCCACCAACTGACCCCCAGTTCCACCCACTACCCCCCACACTACCTACTGCTCCACTTCACTCCCAACCCAGTGCATCCCACTGACGCCCATCCATAGTAGCCATTGCTTCAGTGCAGTGGTTTTCAAAATTCTGGTCAAGATCCAGTACTGCGTCACAGACCCTCAGGCGCTGGGTCGTGGCACCCCCTGCTGCCACTGCCAAAAGACTGGAAGGCATTGCTCAAAGATGTAACTGTTGGGTGTGGACATAAATTATTTTTTTTCAACTGGGTCCCAAGAAAAAAAGCTTGAAAACGACTGCTCCAATGCACCTTCAGAACTGACTTGCCACCCACACTTTCCCAATGTACCCCCAGCTCTCAGTAACCATCGATCCCCAGTGCCCCAATATAGCCCATCCCTCACTGCTACCCCAACACCACACTATTTTCCATTGCCCCCACAACCCTCATTAATCCTCCCCACTCATTCAGCGTTTTCACTCATCATGCTGCCCTTAATTAACCCCAGCCTCCATTCATCCTCCCCACCATCTCAAAACACATGATCCCAACTCCACTGATTCTGCTCATACCCTCTCCAACCTCTTTCCTTCCCAAAGGCTCAGCTGAGCTCCCCTCCCCACCGGAACTACCAGCCCCTCTCTTCCTCACTATCCCCACCCCTCATTGTCTCTCCCCAATGTTCCCAGCCCACCTCATTGCCCTCGTTCCACAGATCATGCCTTCTCAGAGTTCCCTGTGAGGGCATAAGAAGTAAATCTCTAGGGGTATGTTAGGATCACTTCTTGCATCTGGTGTAGTGGGTTCCAGCCCATGAAAGCTTAGGCCCCCAAATTTTTTTTGTTAGTTTCTAAGGTGCCACAGGACTCCTCGTTGTTTTGCTGAAAAGAGACTAACATGACTACCCGTCTGAAATCAGATACTGAGTACAACTGATTTGTTGAGAAAGGAGCTGTTCTACTGTAAGGGGACTCAAGATTTGTGAGCTATTTCAAGGGGATATGGGAGAACTATCTCCAAAGTTATCCAGAAAAACAGATAGAAGTATCTGAAACATACACTGAAAATGTAGCCGATGCGTTTGCTGTGGTAGGCATGCCATTGAGTGCTTAAAGAAACACATAAAAGGTTCCAACCCAAAGAATCTACTGTCAAACAGTAGAGCTTGTCTATACATGAAAATTAATCCAGAAAAAAGTGTTGTGTGAATTTCAAGTGGATTAACTCTTCCTTATTAACTCCATGTGCAGATGTTCTTAATCTGAATAAAACTGCGTCTTGGTTTAGGGCCACGTCTAGACTGCGAAAGTACAGTCAATGCAAGTTGTGCTGGCATACAACCACCGATTTTTGTGTATTGCTCAGGCATGTGCACACTCACCATTAGTGTTGTGCCGATGTAAAATGCACCGTGGTTTGGTATCCTAGTGTGTTCCATGCTGTTGTCCAGCTCAATGCCTTCTGGGACATTTTCACAGTAGTGGGATACCAGCAATTCGCTCAGTGGTTTCTGGGAGCTTGGTACCAAGTTCCCACAATGCCACTATCTCCCTTGTAATGCTTTCCTCATCCAATAATTTTAATGCTGTTTTTAAAATCTCTAAGAGCTATATATGCTGCTTTTCAGTCTCGGCCATCTCTTGGGCAGAAGCATAATTCTCATAAGCATTGCTAATATACGGTGCATAATTGTCCTGAATCTGCAAACCCTGAACACGTACCACTACCACCAGAATTGCAATGAGGAAGATGCAGAGGCAGATTAAGGGGCCTCGGGGCCCTTGGGCCTCTCTCAATGGTGACACCACTCCTGCCGCAGTCTGTCCCCTCTGCAGCCTGGGGCCCCATCACCCTCTGTGCCTGGGGCCCCATCCCCCCTCCAGCGTAGGGCCCTGGCTCCCCACCAGCGGCCTATGGGTGGGGTGGTTCAGGGGGGCGCTGGGGCCTGTGCCAGCCGTGGCCGTGGTCCGGCTGGTCAGCCTCCGGAGGCTGAGGGGTCTACTGGTGTGTGGTGCGGCTTCCTGTGTGGCTCAAAGGCTCAGTAATAGTGTCCATGAAATGAAAATAAATTTAACATCCTTTGAGGAGGAGGTGGGGGAAATACCAAAGAAATCCTCCACAGTGGCATTTAACTTCAAAAAGGGGAAACACACACAAAATGAGGAGGCTTGTTAAAGAAAATTAAAAGGAACAGTCACAGCGAAATGTCTGCAACTTCATGGAAACTTTCAAAAAACACCATAATAAAAGCTCAAACTATATTTATATCCCAAGTAAAAAAAAACCAAAAAAACAGTAAGGACCAAAAAAGCCAAGCAACCAAAAAAGAAAACAAACCAAACCGAAACACCACCATGGCTAAAAAAAAGTGAAAGAGATGGCAATGTTTGGAGATGATACAGAATTACTCAAGACAGGTAAATCCAAAGCAGACTGCAGAATGACATTCAATGTTGATAAATGCAAACTAATGAACAGTGGAAAACATATTGCCAGCTATACATATAAAATGAGGGGTCTAAATTATCTGTTACCATTCAAGAAACAGATCTTGGATAGTTCTCTGAAAACAGTTGCTCAATGTGCAGCAGCAATCAAAAAAGCTAACAAAATATTATGAATCATTGAAAAGGGATAGATTATAAAACAGAAAATATCATAATGCCACTATATAAATCCATGGTATGCCCACACCTTGAATTATGCATGCAGTTCTGTGACATGTTGCGTGGATTAATATATTTTCATAGCAAGGAGTACATTGCCAATCAGTATTTTTAATTTGTCTTGGTTTGCTTGCTGACATTCCCCATTTCAACATGCTTCCCTCAGCTTTCAGGGGGCTCTGCTAGTAAATGCTGACTTCCAAAAGCCAGTTTCCAGCTGTGTTTGCACTGCATCAACATGAGCTTTCAGGACTAAGTGGCATTTTAGATCACTTTCCATTCATTCCAATTTTTACCAGTTGTAAATTCCCTCTTCACTTTAGTCTCAGAACAAAATTTACACATGACCCAACAATGAGTGAATACAACAAAAAGTCTCCCAATTTCGAGAATGTCAATTGTTTGGATTTCCACAGTTTAAAAAAGCCAATTGTCTTTAAATATCACACTGCATTTTTTCTCTGCCACCATTTGGCCAATTTGGTGTCTGTGCTCATAACTTACTCTTGGATGTGGCATTGCTTGAACAAGATACCTGCCTCCCTCTAAAGGTCTGCAATGACACAGCAAAGTGTGAGCTACAAATATAAAGGACGTTAAGAATGGCATGATTGTGAGGTCACCCAAGCCTTGTATTGTGGGAAGGTACTGGTGTCCCCTGGCCCTTCTATATTCTCTTCTGGGTTAGGAAGAGAAGGGAGATGGTCACTGAGGGGGGTTGCTGGGAACAGTGTAACTGGCTTCCCTGCTTCCAACATCTGGGCTCACCCGCCGTCCTCACAGCCAGACCTGTCACTGAGCCTGGCCCAGCCAAACCCAGGAGCCACAGTGCAATGCAGACACAATGTCAATAGGTTCTGAGCCCCAGGGAGAGACACCCTAGCGTCCTGGCTGACACTCTGCTTAGCTAATACAACTGACGATATTTTCATTCACAGGAATGTCTAACTTTTTATTTCTATAACAGCATTTTTCTACATAAAGCAAAATAAAATGGCCATTCATCTCCATCAAAACTTAAGCATTAAGTTGCAGAGAAAGACTCTCATCAACTGATCTAGAATGGAACCACTGGCTGCACATTTCCTAATAGATTTAAAGCACTTGCTTATTGACCATGTGGTTGGGGTGCAATGTGGGTAGCTGGCACAGGCCCTTAAGCAGCAACAGAGGTGGTAGGTAGCAAAGGCTGTGCTTACACAATAGCTCTCCTGCAACCCAGGACTCCTTTCAGCACACCTGGGGCCACTGCCCTCCTTCCTTTGTTTCGGTTTTCACCAAGAAGATTGATGGCGATTGGATGCCTAACGTAGTGAATGGCAGGAAAAATGGGATAGGATCAGAAGCTAAAATAGGGGGGGAAAAATTAAAAATTACTTAGACAAGTTGAATGTCTTCAAGTCACCAGAGCCTGATGATAACGCACCCTAGAATACTCAAGGAGCTGACTCAGGAGATATCTGAGCCTTTAGCTATTATCTTGGAAAAGTCATGGAAGATGGGAGAGATGCCAGAGGACTGGAAAAGGGTAAATATAATGCCCGGCTATAAAAAGGGAAATAAAGACAATCCAGGGAATTATGCTCCAGTCAGTTTAACTTCTGTAACAGGAAAGATAATGGAGCAAATAATTAAGGAATCAATTAGCAACCATCTAGAAGAGAACAAGGTGTAAAGTGATAGCATGAATTTGTCAAGAATAAATCATGTCAAATCAAACTGATAGATTTCTATGATGGGGTAACAAGCTTTGTGGTTAGAAGGGAAGCAGTAGATATGGTATATCTCAACTTTAGTAAAACAAACAAGGAGTCTGGTGGCACTTTTAAAGGCTAACAAATCTATTTACTTTATGAGCTTTCATAGGAGAAAATCCATGAAGTGGGATTTTCTCCCACGAAAGCTCATGCTATAAATAAATCTGTTAGTCTTTAAAAGTGATACCAGACTCTTTGTTTGTTTTGCTGAACTAGACTAACATAGCTACCTCTAGGAACTAGATTTTAGTAAGGCTTTTGATACGGTCTCTCATTGCCTTCTCATTATCGGGAAATACAACCTAGATGGAGCTACTATAAGATAGGTGCATAACTGGTTGGATAACCACTCCCAGAGAATAATATCAATGGTTCTCAGTCCGGCTGAAGGGCATAACGATCAGAATACTGCAGGGCTCTGTTCAATATTTTCATCAATGTATTAGATAACGGCATAGAGAGTACACTTATAAAGTTTGTGGATGATATCAAATTGGGAGGGGTTGCAAGTGGTTTGGAAGATAGGATCACAATTCAAAATGATTTGAACAAACTGGTGAAATGGTCTGAGGTAAATAGGATGAAATTCATTAAGAACAAATTCAAAGTTCTCCATTTAGGAAAAAACAATCAGTTGTACATATACAAAATGGTCAATGACTGCCTAGGAAGCAGTACTACGGAAAGGGATCTGGGTTTCATTGTGGACCACAAGCTAAATATAAGTTAACATTGTAACATTGTGGCAAAAAAGCAAACACCATTCTGGGATGTATTAACAGCAGTATTGTAAGTAAGACGCGAGAAGTAATTTTTCCGCTCCACTTCATGCTGATTAGGCCTCAGCTGGAGTATTGTGTCCAGTTCTGGGCACCTCATTTTAGGAAAAATGTGGACAAATTGGAAAAAGTCCAGAGAAGAGCAACAAAAATGATTAAAGGTCTAGAACACTTGACTTAGTGAAAGAACTGGTTTTGTTGTCTGGAAAAGAGGAGACTGAAAGAGGTCATGATAATAGTTTTCAACTATCTAAAAAGTTGTTACAAGCAGCAGGGAGAGAAAATATTTTCCTGAACTGCTGATGATAGGACAAGAAGCAATGGGCTTAAGTTACAGCAAGGGACGTTTAGGTTGGACATTAGGAAAAAATTCCTAACTGTCAGGGTGATTAATCACTGGAGTAAGTTGTCTAGAGCAGTGGGTTTTGAAACTTTTTTCCTCAGGACCCAGTTGAAAAAAATCATTTATTCCCGTGACCCAACAATTACGTCTTTGAGCAATATATTCCAGTCTTTCGGCAGCGGCAGCAGGGGGCACTGCGACCCACTGCCTAAAGGTGTGCGACCCAGTCCTGGATCCCGACCCTAAGTTTGAAAACCGTTGGCCTAGGGAGGTTGTGGAATCTCCATCATTGGAAGTTTTTAAGAGCAAGGTAGATAAACACTTGTCAGGGCTGGTTTAAGATGGTACTTGGTCCTGCCATGAGTGCAAAACTCTGAACTCGAAGACCTCTCATGGTCCCTTCCAGTTCTGTGATTCTATGATTCCTTGCCAGGTCACCTAGATACACAGGAACCCCTACACCAACCCCCTCCCAGTAGCCTCCAAACTCAAGGAAGCCCCTTATTTTCCCCTCCTAAGAGTCCCTATCTTCCTTTCCCTGCTCTTTATCCCTCCCTGCTGGCTTGGGACCCACCCCACTTCCCAGACTACAGCATCACCACAGTTTCAGCAAATTGAGGGCCCAGTATGACCCACATGTCATGTGCATAGTAGTTCCAAGATTGCTGTGTGGCCACGTGGGCACACAGATTACAGGGAACATTGATAAGGATATGGATGTGTACCATTCTGTCACCCGGTATCTTGACCATGGAGTTGTCCAAGGACTGGAACATCTGCTGAATCTGGGATCTTTGGGCATGTATGTCAACAATGGGTCTGCAATATCTGAGTTTGTTGCCTGAGCAAACCCACAATGTCTTAGTGCATTTCCCAATGCACCTCTTAGTCCTTTTCCATTTCCTGCAGCCACCATTGTCTCCATTCTTGATCATTCTCTGTGGTCAAGGTCACATGGCCACTCCAAACTCTGTGTTCGCCGTCTCAGGCCATAGAGGATTGAAGGATCTCAGGAAATATATCCTCCCTAGTCAGCTTCTTTCTCTTCATGATCAGGATCAGATGTTCATAAGGCAGAGAGGGTGCACCTCTCAAGAAGCTACTGATTAAAACAGATAGGCAAACCATTAGATTTACAGTCACAACAGAAAGGCAAAGGTAAGTCTCAAAGTCCCTTACATTATTCCTAAGCAATGCTAATGGTCTTTTTAGCTTTGGAGTGCATTGCTAAAGCACCGCTCTACAACTCAAACCGTGATGAGTATGGCCTGGCAGAGGGGAGGGGAAAATGGGATGTTCTGTTTTAAGGAAGCTTTAAATGCTGGGTGCCCCAGCTTGTGTATGGGCACAGGGAAAGTGCAACGAATATTGGCAATATTGTCACAGGCAATGATGATTTTGGCTGATAGCTCACTCCTGAGGATGACAAAGGCACCGGGAACCCAGTTGCTACTGGCATCTTGTTGTTCCCTGGGCCCATGTGCTACTAGTCTATTTATTGCAATGTTGCCAGCTGAACTCTTTGCAGAGTGGCATGAAAGACCCCATATTGTGGAGGAAGAAACAAGACTGCCATCCTTAGAAAAGTTCCAGAGAGAATTGCAGAATATCTCCATGAAGGCTTCATGGAGATCTCTCAAGAAAAGGGTAAAAGGGACATCCCTATTTCGCTAAACAAAGTACTCCCAATGCCTCCCTCCCTGCCCAACAAAGGCAAAAGCAGATGCTGACTTCACTTCTGTTTGTTCTATATCTACCCGAGCACAGGACACTGCTCTGATGTGGACTGTGTAATCAGACTGCCGAACTATTTGTGACTTTATTCCCAAGCATTTTATTTTCCAACATTACACCAGTAAAGTAAGCAATCAAAAGTTAATGCCTTTGTTCTCTAAATTGTGAATAGGTTGAACACCATTTTTAAATGGGGAAGGACAGGGGGGCGGAGGGTGATGAGGTCCTAGGCAACTAAAAAAGCAAAAAATAGTTATAAGGAACAGTGCATGCGCACTTTTACCCAAGCTCCCTTCCCCTTCATTAGTGGGATCATCTGGCCTGATTCTAGAGGAGTTTCAAACAGTTCCTGGCCCTCTTACAACATGGTTTCAGTCCCTGCTACATATGTGATGGACATACGTATGGTGATGAAAACTTGAGGGTAGGCATAGCTATGTTGACAGAAGAATTAACAAAGGTAACCTACATTGACAGAAAAACTCCAGTACAACTACGTCTTTTCTAGTGGGCACTATGCCATCTTAGGTTCTGCAGTGTAAATATAGCTTTATTCTAGAATATGAGCCTCCACACATGGAATTATCAGGAAGAAGTACTCCAGAACAACTACTCATGTAGGCGAGAGCTTAGAAAGGGTAAAGTATGGGACTTAACCACTCAGAGGATATGCGGAGAACAGCTCAGGACTGACAGGGATGGCAGAACTTTGCTCATGCCCTAAAAGATCTTTCACAGTGCGGGAAGGTTTCCAGTTTAAATGGGAGAAACTAGAAGGGAGATTATTGCTGCTTTCATGAGTATTAATGGGGGGTCTGTATAGGACACTGGGCAGACCACAGAACATCCCCTATTGTGGGTTTATAGTGAGGGTGTTTAGCTAGTGGCCTGGTGGGAGAAGGGGAAATGGAGATCTCAGTGAAATTTAGTCCTACATATGTGCTTCCTTTGTGTGAATGTCATTCCTCCCTGTCATGGACCCCATACTTCATTTATGGAGAGTGAACTTTGGAGCCCCCTAATTGACTGAGAAGGATACAATTTACTGCAGAGAGAGAAGCAGAGATGGGATGTGCTCATTGCTGCCACCAATCCCTGCCAATCCTCTCCTCCATGTCTTTTCCTGCCTCTTCTCACTGGATCAGGGGCAGGGATCATGCATGGAGAAGGTGGTGAGCTGCAATGGCAGATGGCACTGGATACACACACCACCTCTGTTAGGGAACATACTCTTCCCTCTGTCATAGCATCTGCATGTCAGTGGTATCATGATGAAAAGTTCTTGGACGAAAAGTTACAGCACAACAGCAACCTCGTGGACTAAGGACCCCTCTACCTTCACCATGGAGAAAATTCTTGCAGACCTTCAAAGGGAGGCAGAATGTAGGAGGCTTCTTGTTCCTTATGGGCACTCTTTTAGTCCTTTGGCGCATCCTTGTGTCAGACTCCCTCCACCCAATGTCCCTGTTTTCTGTAAATCCCCTCCACACCATAAGGAAGTCAGCCCCATATTGTCCCTATTAGGAAACCTAGGAAATGCCCCCAAATGAAATCTTAATTAAAACTCAGTTAGGGTCACTTAAGAATAAAACGCTGGCACCCCACCCAGTAAAAATCCAGGAAATGCCAAGTTAAAGGACAACTCCTGGTCAGATCTGACCTGCACAGATTTCATTAACAGATGGAACTGAGAAACAATCCTTCCCCGTTAAGGGAACTTCCACCACCACAAAGAAACGTGTTGCTCACAATACAGTAATTTAACTTTCACTATAACACAAACCTTAAGAACACAAACACACACTAGATCCCCCACTTAGCCAATGCACGTATGTCAACACATATGTTGGCTTATAGCCAAGGTTTTGTGCTAAATTACACCAGCTCTTCACTTGAGGAGGAAAATCCCTTCCGCAGAAATGCTCTGCTGCGTTGGTTCCTCAGGCACTATTGCCAAGAACATTCCTGTTGGGTAATTATAGGTCTATCAACCTGACATCAGTCCTGGTCAGAATAATGGAATGTCTGATATGGGATGCAATTAATGAAGAATAAAAGAAGGGTCATATAATTAATGTCAGTGAACATGGCTTATGGAAAATAGATCCTGTCACACTACCTTGATATCTTGTTTTGATGAGATCACAGCTTTTGAGTGATAAAGGTAATAGTGTTGATATAGTTCCAGAGGGGTAGCCGTGTTAGTCTATGTACAGCAAAAGCAACGAGAGTCCTGCATCTGACGAAGTGGGTTATAGCCCACGAAAGCTTATGCCGAAGAAAATCTGTTAGTCTATAAGGTGCCACAGGACTCTCGATGTTAGTGTTGATATAGTATATTTAAAATTCTCTAAGGGGCATTGTTATCACATGATGTGTTGATTAAGACACTAGAACAATACAAAATCAACATGGTGCACATCAAATAGATTAGAAACTAGCTAACTAGCTGGTCTAATAACATAGTTGTAAACTGGGCATCATCACGGAATGAATTTGTCCCTAGTGGGGTCATATAAGGATTGGGTCTATGGAAGAAGTGTCTACACTCAGGGCCAGCCCAAAGGTTTTTGGCACCCTAAGTGAGCTATGACTTTGGTGCCCCCCCCTTCAATATAAAGAAAAATGAGAAAGTCTAAAATTAACATATTAATATTTTGAAATAGAGAAAAATAATTCACTTCCATCTAATTTGGCGCCCTTTGCAGCCTGGTGCTCTAGGCAATCGCCTAGTTCACGGTTATGGTCGGGCTGGCCCAGTCTACACTTAAATTTTTCTCCCACCGAATGTAACTGCCTCACTACACCAACTTAATAACTCTACCTCCACTAGTGGCATAGAGCCAACGTCTATCCAGTTAGGTCACGACAGGGTTAATACTGCATTGCTCATGTTGACTTACTGGCTTTCAGGAGCCATGCCACAATGCCCCAGCAGCCAGTACAATCTATACAAGCGCTCTTGGTGAGAAGATACACCGTTGTCTGTCGATACACAGAGCAAAGCGTAGATATGCAATTACTCCAGGAGCTGTATGCAGATGTCTGAATCTTGTAGTGTTGACATGGCTTTACACTTAGGAGAGGCAGCTAGGAGCATAAATCCCCATTGTAAATCTGGCCCAAAGTAACTTTTAATCTTTTTTTCTTTATTGCTTCATATTTAAGTTCTGTCTCACTCTAGCAATCTAGCCTCAGGAAGTGTGTATAGGCCAAATCTGAAGTTTCAAAGCAGAATAAAAAAGACTAAAGATTTTAAAAAGCACTATCTAGTCCCATCCTCACTTGCCTAACTAAAAAAATAGCTAGAGAGATTTTTTTTCCAACATTCCAGAAAAATTTACCGCTGCACTGACACTAAGTATGAGAAAGTTTATGCCATAGGAAAGTTTGAGACAGTTATAAGCTGGTAAAAATAGGGGGTTAGGATGGAATGTCCAACTCAGTATTAACTGTAACATTGCTTCCAAAATGACTCTCCTGCTTTACTAGCATAAAAAACTGCACTGGCTTCCTAGTATATTGTATTTTTCATTGAAGGTGCTTATATCATGGCTCCATTGATGTGATATCCCAGCAGATGGCGTTCTGTGTCTCTTTTAATGAGACCTTTACCCTTGATGAGAACTTTGCCTTTAACTTACAAACACACCTGACTTCTGAATTAAGGTTTGTAATCCTCCGATGAAGAGGTGCTAGAGAAGTACAAGGTATCATTATAATTTAAATGATAAGACTCCTGCAAATGCTGTTTGAGTGAAAATTTAAGATGTGTAGGTAAAATCATTCCGCATTTTCCCTCTTTTTTGTTTTTAAATGAGGGCTCTTGGTGAGTGATGCTCTCCTTCTAAATGACCTGTGGCTAAGCAAATATCGTGTCGCCTTTTAAAGACCAGATTCAGAATAAAAATAATTTAGACTCACAAAGGGGCACTAATGTACCTTAGATCTTCCTTCTCAGCAAAAGCATGCCCATGAAATGTTCCTGACCTGTAAAAAGGTTAGACTAGGTTCATTCTACCTTTCAAATGGACCCACGCGTCTAGTGATCTATCAGAAAACCAGCTGTCCCTTTAAAGTAGCCCTGTGCATAAATCAGAAAGGCGATTGATCCACATGGAGATAGGTCTGAAGATTGAATGCTGCCGGCACCGCCACTGCCACTTAGCAGTCTCTCTCTCACACAGCAGGGGGGGAAAGATCGCATTTAAATAATTGATTTCCAACCCGCCTAAATGAAAACAGGCAGCAGAGGTGGCCGAGCGGCGTTCAAGAGCTCTGATTTAAAAATGACTCTGTATAAACGTTTTGTAAAATCAGTGGGGGTGTGTGGGACAACCGGTAACCACACGAGGCAGGTCCTGTTATTGGCGATTTCCTGTTTAAAACACTGCCCCTGCTCTTCGGAGTCTTTTCAGGGATTTGTTTTACTCCACGGATCTTGCTCCCCTGCCTGAGCCGGTGGAGAACACCTGAAGCCGGGCTGGTGCAGGAAAGGGGGTGTGGGTCTGGAGCAATTGAGGGCACTGTCTGGCTGAGAGGCTCTGCGCGCTATTTTCAGTTCAAGCTCCCCAGCCAGACGGTCCCAGCGGGAAGCCACTGGCTGACAGGTGGGGGGGGGAAATCGAGCAACAAAATGATCCCCCGGAGAAAAACCGCTTGAATCTTCTCCCTCCGGGCGGGGAAAGATCCACCCCCGCCCGGATTTGTGTTAGAAATGTGCCTCGGGGTTGGAGCTCTCCAAGATCGCGCCGCAATCAGCTGCTCGCCCTGGGCGGGCGCAGGGGCAGAAGCGAGCCGCAGCCTCCCCTTGGGAGGAAGAGGAAGGAAATGAAGGCGAGGGGAGCAAAGACAGCCCGGCCCCGCTCGCAGTCTTTTCTCAGTATCGGGATGGGGCCGGCCGGCGCAAGGCGAGCTGTAGCGCTGCGGGCGGCTTGATGGGGGTGTCTGGAGCCGAGCTGCCCGCGGGGACCATGAACGGCCTCGCCTGGCTCTGGCTGCTGGGCGCGGCGCTGGCCCTGGACCCGCGGGCCGGGGGCAGCCTCCCCACCGCGGCTGAGTTTGATCGGGTCTACGCGGGCACCGTGAGCATCCACCGCGAGGCGATCTACTCCTTCAACTACACGCTCCAGCCGGGCCAGGTAAGGGAGCCTCGGCCACCCACCCTGCGGCGTGGGAGACGCGATCTTCCCCCTCTCCTGGTTTAACCCCGGCTCGGTTCCCCAGCCCCGCACTCTGTGGTTCGCTTTCCCTCCCCAGGCGATGCGTGTTAAGCCCCTTTCCAGCCATGGGTGGCTGTTTTCTCCCCCACCGTCGCTGTCCTTTGCACAGCCCCCCCTCCCTCTTTTCCTCTGGATTGCGTTACGATGAGGTGACCATCTGTCCCCACCTGCAATTCGGAGCCTTTCCTGTGGCACCCCTGATTTTCCCAGACTAACAGCCAATAAATCACAGCCATTTATCTGGGCAGGAGGGAAGAAGGGACAGGCTTCAATGGCATAAATTGGTGCCCTCCTAATAAGCTCACGGCAGCTGAGATAATTGCGTTGATACAGCTAAGCAACACAACCGGTTTTGCCTAACTTCCTGTGCTCAAACTGGTTAAATGTTATGCGTGAATGCAAGAACTACGACATGTGCAAAACGCCCATGCTCTGAAACCGTTTCTCACGCTTTACTGCTTAGGTAAATGAGCATTCTTTTCTGAGACATGTGCCACGGGCCACCGGTTGAGATGCCAGGGTGCCTCTTCTCAGTCAGTTAGGTGATTTGCAGCGTGGAAAAAAGCAGAGTTGTTCTAGCAGAGGTAGAAACGTGCTTAATTGTGGCAATGGAGGCAGGAAACGTATGTTCTGTCTATCCTAATGTTTTTTTCTGTAGCATCTTTCCCAATAATATGAGTTAAAAATCTTGTACCATCATATGAATTATATCATACCTTAATATAGTATCTTTACACCCTAAAGTACTGGTCTTCAGTCTGTGGACTATATCTCAAAGGGATCCCTGAAAGGTTGTCATTATCCTAGAACTGTAGTTTTCAGCCTGTGGTCCATGGACCTCTCTGGGTCTGCAGATTGCCTAAGATTTCCAAAGGTGTCCATACCTCCCTTTGAAACTGTTTAAGGCTTTGCAAATGGAAAAAAAACCCTGAAAACCACTGTCCTAAAACATATCAAAATGAGCAGCCATATCCTGTCATCTTCAAGTGTACAAGACAGAGGATCAGGACTATTTTTGTACATTGTATTTCTAATACTTTGTAACAAGACCTCCCCCCCCCCCAAAAAAAAAAAAGTATGCTAACAAAAGTGGGATTAAAAAAAAACAAACAAACCCATAGTACTCTGGAATCTAAAGTAATCCAGCACTTTATGGCTTTCCCTGCCTCCTCTTCCCCCTCCAAAGTGTTATGTAATAAAATATATCCAACATTAAGGCTACTATTTCAGCATTGTATTCATGTCAGTGAACTAACCAAGTTTTACTCTCCTGATTTGTGGAAGCACTGGATTCAGGAGGTTGAGTGGATGTATAGGCTATAGGTGTTATTGTAAAATCTTTTGCAAATTCATTGAGTTATGCTTCCCACCTTCTATTTTCATTCCATGGCAAGAATTCAAAGGCTCTAGGCCAGCTCCTGCAATTAAAGAAAGCCAGCAAGTTCCTGACTTCATTACAGCTCTGGTTCAAAACCCCGCTGGGTCTTTACATCCCATCAGACTTCAGCAAAAAGATTTTTGCACTGCAGTTAAACCCAAAGGGAACACCTGACATTCCAAAAGACAGAGAATTGGAGATGGAGAACTGGGGGACTCTTGAAACTTGATTTTAACTACTCTATTTTAGGGTGTGGGTTTTTTTTGGTTTTTTTTTTTTTAAAAGAAACATTTCAAATGTTGCCCTGGACACACATTGCAAATATCTGACAGGAGTACTAGCCTGTAGGAAGCATATTGAAAACTTCATTACTCTAGGAGGCTTCTAAAGTGAGGAGAACCCAGAATAGACCCAAGACAATATCCAGTGGGCTTGGGTTTATTCAGTGAAGCCCTAGAGGCTGCCATCTATTAGCCTTCTCAGTATTTCCAAAAAATCTCTGATTGGATTATTAGGAGTAATTGGCATCAGGCATCTGTTTCACACCCCCAGGTTCTTGAGCACAGCTGGAAGTACAGGTGCCTGCATTTGTTCCCATAATTGATTCAGGAAGGTAGGTCTGTCCTAGGTTATCTGTGTTCTCTCTTTTGATTAGCTCGTTGGCTGGAGGGAGGCTTCACTTTAAATTGAGACTGTGTTCTTGTGAGCAGATTGCTTTTGTATCTAGTTAAGAGCTGCATGGAAAGGGAATCTCTCAGGATCTTTTAGCTCAGCATGATCTTTGGTTCAGTGAACCTTGAGTTGGAACAGCCTTCCCTTCATGGTCCATACAGTACTGAAAAAAAGTTTACCTTCTGGTAGCATACAACTCGAGTGAAGATGTGACTTAATACTATCTCTCCTGTCTCCAAAGAGCCTCTAGGACAGTGGTTCCCAACCTTTTGAGTAACACAGCTCACTTCAGTGAGACAATTCCATGGCACACTTGCTTTTTTTCAGCTGAACCAATTACTCATAAACATCACATTTACTTTGGTTATGGTCTTACTAGAGAGGTTTGCAACATAATGCATACAACGAGCTAAAGAAGATCAAATGCATTAATGTTTCAAATCCATCAGAAAAGAATACATGTCATTTCAATTTTGCCCTTTGGCCACCTGCGTTTAGAATGTTCACGTTTTAGAATTGAAAGACAGATACCTCGCTTTCAATTTCATGATTAATTTTCATGAGTTTTATGAGTTGTAATTTTGGTTGAATAGATTGTTTTAAGATTGATTTTCATTACCTTTGTACAAAATTTCACAGCACACTGGTTGAAAACCATTGCTCTAGGTGGTGAGTCAGATAAACTTGGCTAACCTCATGCCACACCTTGTTCCTCCTGAGTTTCCTCACTGTTTATCTGACATCCATTTGGGATTATTTTTTGTTCTGGCCTACTAACCAGAAGCTCTTCACACCTTGAAATGGAAACTGATGAGGGCCCACAAATCTTTTGTGTGGATGATGGAAAGTCTATGGTGAGTGCAGAAGTACCTTGCTCCTGGAGGACTGCAGGAGGAAAATATGAACTTAACTGACTTCATCTAGCCCCCTACCCGTAGGCGACTCCTTTCCTATCAGGCTGCCTTGGGCAGATATGCAAAGCCAGAGACAAACATTCAGAAAGGCAAAGTAATAATGAGCAGACATGTGGGTGATTATGCCCCAGCAGTCTGTGCATAGATTCCATTCAGCCATGCCCAGCATTGGGGCTGGTAGGGTACATGTGCCTGCCAGCATGCTTGAATACAGCCAGCCAGGGAGATGGGCTTAGACTTCTCTTCTGCTCCTGTTGGACGACAGGCTGGGAGCAGGACTGTTGTATCTAGCTGGTTCTCACAATGCCTCCCTAGTCTGTAGAAAGGACTGAGGCCTCACTGACCTCCAGACTTGACTGCCTATCTAGTCACTCCCTTTCCACACCATGTGTAGACTCGCATGGTGAGAGGAAGAGGTAGCTTGTGTAAGACCTACATCTCCCTCTCTCTTTCTCATGCATGCATAGTCTAGTGCCTGTAGCACCAGAGAAGATGGTTTTATTTCTGGTTCTTCAAGTGGCTGTAAGATCTTAGGCAAATCACTCTGCCTTTTTGTCACTCCATTTCCCTGTGAGTGAAATCAGAATAGCAATATTTGCTGTATCTAATGGGTTGTGTCCAACATTGTAGGAGATTTCCATTAGTTTGGGCTCCTTTGGAACATAGACTTCTCAGCAACCCAACAAAAGTACATCACCTTATAGTCCACACCAGGATAAAGATGTAGCCATCTTCCTTTTCATATTTGGCAGCTGGAATTTAGGCCCCAGCCTTGCCTACGGACCTACCAAGGCAGGCCTTGAGCCCGCATGGAGCCAAAGTGAAAGAGGCCATGTGAATCACGTTGCATGATCAGTCCCATATGTAAAATGCCCTGTTAGTTTTTCTCTCCAAGTCTTTTTGCCAGTAATTTAGGAATATGTGCCAAATAGTGCTATTAACACATGGCTCTCGTGCATTGCTCTCCTTGTCCTAATGACACTGGCTGCACTGTCATTAAAAATGAGTCCTGTTACCCGAGGGAAAGGTAGAAAGCCACCAAACTGCAGTGTTTAAAAGAACTGGAGCCAGCAGCAAGAGTTGCACTGCAAAGTAGCCTAGGCATTGTTTTCCCTCTCTGGAGGGGGACTGAATGGAGCAAGCCTCTCCCATCCAGTCCCTTGCTTGCTTTCTCATGGACAAGGCCGCAGAAGGACCCAAATACTTTGTCCAGTTTGGCTGGAGGGCCAGATTATTCCTGCTACCCAAGGGAAAGCAGCACAGAGCCAGAGGGAAGCTGATGGTGATTGAACTTGATTGACAGAAGTAAGCCACAGGAAGCCATGATGGAAAGAGCAGAGCTTAGATTTGCAGCCCTTCTATATTTTTCAGGGCTCATATTGGAAAATTCCTCCTGTTATGGCACTGGAGGAACCACCAGGTGTTTGGTGTGAGCAAGACATTTCTGCACCTACCTTTTAAACTAGAAAATATTTAAAACCAAACAAAGTGGTTCTTACTCTGGCCTGGCACAGCACACGGAGGGGAACATGGCCCCTGCCCTAAGGAGCTTCCAAATGGTTCTATGGCTGGAAGGCTGAGTAACAGACTCTCATCTGAGTTTTCCATGTAGCGTCACTAGCAACTCTATCACTCAAGCAAGTGGAAGCCTTTCAAATCATTAACCTTGCCAGCTGCAGAGCTGTTTGTTTAATGCTGAACTGCTAACGTAATAATTAATAAAAACCAGTCATTATACAAGTGCATTCTGGCACAGGACGTTCAAATAACTAACTAAACCAGCTGTGTGCCCTGCAGAACTCAGGCCAGTAATGAGGTAAGTAAACCTCTAAATGATTGCCTTCCTGGGGACCTCATGGCTGCTTGGGAGAGGGTAAATGAGGATCCTGGTTCTACGCCACATGTTTCTTCTGGATGAAACCATTCTCCTGAATGGAGCTTGTGCTAGAGGTGCTGCTTCTACATGATGGGCTTGTCCAGACAGATGGCCTGGAGTAGCAGAGTCAGGCCATGTACACACTACAGACTTATTGCGGGACAAGCAAGCATTATAATTATAACGCTTTACTGCGTTCACACAGCACTCCTTCTAGCGAAAGGAGTTCACACGCTCCTTTCAATTTCTGCTAGAAGGAGCAGTGCATGGTGGGTACCTATCCCTCAGCCCTTGAGCCATTTCCGGAGGCTGTCAACGGCACAACAAGCGTCCACACAGGCTGTACCACTGAACAACTGTTCCAGGGTAAGCCTTACCACCCTCGTTTGGGTGGTTTACATGTCGCACGGCAAGAGGGCTGTTGCAACAAGAAGCTTTTGTGTATGGACGCTTTGATTGTTATCGCGCGGTAAGGAGCCTTACTGCGCGATAACTTTGTAGTTTGTACAAGACCTCAGTTTTAGTATGTCCTAGTCTAATTTATTCTGCTGGCCAGACAGAGGTGGCTCCATGTGGTTGGTGAGAGATCCTTCCCGGCTTCTCTGTAACAGTAACCCAGGGATTTTGTGCAGAAAGAAACGTGCCACAGATATGAAGGAATCTGAGAGCTACTTTTCCCATTCCCCATCAACTCTGTCAGTCACCCAAACTACATTAATCATATTGTACATCCAACTGCATCTTCTGGGAAGAGCTTTGTTTACTTCCTCACAAAGATTAGCTCAGTACAGGACAGTCTCTTGGGATGAAGGTATAACAAGCTGGATCAGAAATCATAAACGCACCCTCCTTGACAGTTTGGACCAATTGCACAAATGCATAAAATGGAGGCTCTGAGACATCGGGGCCATCATAATTGCCTCAGGTCACTGGGCATTGTGGCTAGAGAAATCCAGCAAAGAACAGTGGGGCCCACAACTAACCAAACTTCTTTTAGAGCAGGCAATTTATCTGGTGTATGTGTGTGAGGATGCTCAGGAAACCAAGACTCTGTGCTAAGGATCTTGCAAACCATTGCCCCACCTCCAGTGTCCCTCTCCTGGGAAACTCACTGGATATTGAACACTTTCACTCTGCACATATCCTGGACCCTTTGTAATCCAGATCCAGGCCAGACCATACCCAGGGAGTGTTCCAGTAGGAATAGTGCATGACACTTTCCCTCTCCCTACACCTGGGGCTCTGAACAGAGGCCAAACTGCAGTGACCATGTGACCAAGCTGTTTGTCCTGTCAGCAAGCTTTGGACCACAGAGGCCAGCTATGGGTCAGGTCTCATTCAAAATCTGACTGCGGGAGCTGCAGGCCACTGGAACAGGGGAATGGCTCCTGGTTCTCCCACCATCCAAGCAACTATAGAGTCATTCTCATGCTCTCTCTTTGGCCCTCTGACCCTTTAAATAGTTACACCTACTGGAACAGCCTCACCAGGAGAGATTGGGGGAGCCCCACATGAGAATATCTCAGAGCTCAGTGGTTAGAGAGGCAGCAGACTGCAGTTCAAACGTTTTGCCATATCAAGCAGAGGAGGAACTGAAGCTAGGTCTGCCACCTCCTCAGGTGACTGCTCTAATCACTGGGCTAAAAGTTCTAAGGTGGGGAAAGGCACCAACACCACATCCCCCGCCCTCATGCCGTTTTGTGTGGAGTGAGGAAAGAGCCTAACATGCTCACAAGAAATGCCTTATGTGCCTAACCTGCCTGGCTCCAAGAGGTGGGTTCCTGGCTGTGGCTCACAAAGGAAGATAGGTGCCGCCCTGCAGCCCAGACTCGGGTTGCTAGCTCCATGAGTGGGCAGCCCTCTCATCTCCCTGGCGGTAACTTGGACAGCTCTTGGTCTAGCATGCTGTTCTGCAGCATCTATCTGTCCCTATTCTATGTATAGGGGCAGAGGTGACTGCAATCATACAGCCTCTGCGGGTGGTGGTCCAAGGGTTTTCTCTGGGCCACTGCAATGCTTTGCGTCACCATCGCGAAGCCCTTTCATCAGTCCGGGCCCTTCACATTATGTGAATTAGCACCAGCAAACACCCATTTAAAGAGAACGTGGGGGCATGTGATTCTGTAATCATGCCACATTGAAGCTGTGTTCATCTTCCTTCAGTGACTTCCCACTCAGATTTAGGTAAATCAAAACAGTTGCTAGGGGAGGAGGAAAAATCTTCTGCTTTGACAGCCAGGGTCATTCACCGCTTCCTGGCTCTGCAGAGATTCACTTGAAGTCTCCGGTTTGGTTTCAGGCGCTTTAAAGCCTACTTGGCATGTCTGCTGGGGCGCCTCCAAAGTGGCCTGATGCTGAGGCACTGTCTTACCTGCTGAACTTTGTAACTCAGGAAACTTGTGGGGTGTGTGTGAGGCATTCCCTGCCCTGCCTGCTGGTTTGGCTTCATGCCACCAGTTTGTCGGGCCCCGGGCCAAGGGCTGTTACAGGCTGAACTCACAGTACTTGAAGGCTTTGGATTTGGAGGCTGAGCATGGGTGTGGTGGAGAATACTGTTGAGCCTTGAGAGGCTAATGTGGATGTATTCAGGTGTTGTGCATCTTCCTTTCCCACAGGCTCACGCTTGCAGTAACCTGCCTGAGTGTTCTTTCCTGCAGCAAGAAACAGCTGCTTCTTTTTTCTCTCCCGTTCCCGTCCCCACAGTCTCAAATAGCCCCACAGCATTTGGAGCTGTGCTGATCTAAACCAAGATTCCCATGCTTGTTTAATGACTTCTTCCACTTTAAGAAGAGTCCAATTCAGGCTATTAACAACTGCAGCCACGATTGTCACATAAGCTGTGGGCATTTGCAGTGGGATCATCTTTTCCATTCCCCTGCTGAGAATGACTTTCAAACTCTTTTTTGATCCTGCTCCACAGGCAATGGTAACAGAGTGAAACTGTCAATATTTGTCTTTCCTCTCTTTTCATGACACATTCTATGTGGCACTCAGATCTCGCCCTTACTCAGCTGCTTTTCTTTTCCACCCACCATGAAACACAGAAGCTACTCAGGTTTAGCAAAAAATAAAAAAAGGCAATTGGGCTCAACCCTGACTCGTGGCAGTAACAATGAATGAATGAATGCAGCAGATGACGTGAAAGAGCGTAGAACAGAATTTTCCCAGCCAGTCCTGGCTCTGCTTCATATTTTTACAGCAAGAAGCCCCTGGGCAATTCCTTTATTGCAAGCAAGCTCCAAGAAAGGGCCTAGCTGTCATACTCTGCCTGTTAGGACATTGCTTTAACATCAATGGCTGGTCTAACCACCCACCATGAACCTGCATGCAGATTGCTGCTTGCAGGAATAATCTCTGCACAGGATGTGCATGGAGCTATCGCTGTCGAGAATCCACGTGCCTAGTGATACTTTGATTTTGGGGGCCACTTTGGCGCAGTGCCAGAATATGGTTCCCAAAAATGGAAACCCTCAAGTGCTCATCTGTGGCGGTGGCAGGGGTCGTTGGCATCTGCTGGATCCTTTTACTCGTTTAGTAGAGTCTTTGGGAATTGTACACTTTCAAAGACTTTACAGTAAATTCCTCATGGCTTAAACTAATTAAGCATCTCAGGGTTGAAGGGGAGAGGGTTACTTTTTTGTTTTAAATAAGAACTCTGTTTCTGAACTGGATTGGTTTTTATCAAGGCAGGACAGGACACTAACTGCACTGCTCTCGAAGGGTGATGTCTTTTGTTGGGTTCTTTTGTTTGGCTTTAATTAGCTTATTTGCTCTATTTTGAGGGAAGGCATTTGCTCAGCAAAGTCAATAATGTAATTTTGTTTTACATTCTGTTTTTATCTGTCTGCTTGGCACAAGCCAATTAAACGTATGTGAGAGTTAAAGCAGCTAAAGTACCTCGTGGAATTCATAAGAAAACATGGTAAAATCAACATGTGCTCAGGTGTTGTTATTAACTCTATTAAGTGTTATGCTGGCGTGGAGGATGCTGTGTACTCTATAAGCAATTTTGGCTTAAAAGGGTTTAAGGCTGGTTAAATGTGATAGGCCCTAAGCAAGGAGATGACAGTTTTTGGGCACCATACCTTACTGCCCTCACGGCACATTTCTGCTGATAGACTCTGCATCTCCCAAATGATGTTACTTCTATCTCCAGCAGATGAGGTGACACACGAGGCTAAAACATATAACCAGAGCTGGACCAGGAAGAATAAGACAGACCATTAAGCTTACACTCTCATGTAAACCCCACCTTTTCGCACCCAGCTTTCCCCATAGTAGCACCTTCATTCTCCAGTTCAGTTATTTGAGAGGGCCTGGCTGGGAGAATTTGGTTTTCAAAGGTCCAGAGAGACCTGGGCCACTTCCAGCTTTTGAAGCCCCTAGCCATAATAAAAATAAAAAATGACTCATGAAAACCAAATAAGGCATATCCGTTAATAAAAAAATTAACAGCTCTCTAAATTTGAGGCTCCCTTTGAGCTTGAGACCCAGGAAAATGCTTCCCCCTCTCCCAGCTTGCTTGTTGGTGGCAGGGAAGGGAAAGAGTGAGTGGTGTCATGTTTTGCGTTACCTACCCCTCATCACCATGGTAGCATGCAGCGGGCTAGACAGGAACCTTCATCGCATATCTGCCAAGTTACTTAATGTCATCGAAACAAAGACTGTTTATGGGCTTTTACTATGATGAAGATTTTGGTAGGGGAGGGGGCAGGCAGGGAAAGTTGCAGCAGAGGTGGAGTTACTTGTGTATATGGGGGGGCTATCTCTAGCACTATGGGGTCAGTGTGAACTGGCCAGTGTGCTGGGTCAGCCTTAGGAAGTGGGAGGAGGAGGCCATTTTCCCGTTTCTCCACCTTCCAGCAGAGTAACACAGTAGCCACTGAAGCACCGACACCCATCCAGGCTCCACGTAGCAGCCTTTCCTCTGAGAGATGCCAGAGCTGAGCCTTTGCCACTCAGGAAGTGTGCAGCCCATACGTGAGTCCCCCCCTCCCAAGTCCTCCTTCCTCCCTGATTAAGGGAGCCACACCGCCATCAGGGGGAAGCAGGCTTTATGCCCCCCAATACTGCTACATGGTTCTGCAGAACCAGGGTGTGACTCTAACTAGATACGGCTAGAAGCCACTGTTTCTCTTGGCGCTGCTGGAGAAAAGCTGCAGCAGTGCAGTGTCGTCCCCCCACCGGGGCATTCTCCAGCATGAAGGTGTCAGAGCTGTGGGGGAGCTTTGCTCTTCCGGACCTGTCCACTGCAGGTGGATAATAGCTTTTCCTAATTGATACAAGCAGTTCAGGTTAGACAAGGGTGTAGCCCAGAGACGTCTGTGCTTCTGGGTGAGATTAATTCTCCTGACTTTAGATAATGACATTGGGATTAATAATTTACCAAACTGTACATGCAAAAACCCGCAGCCAAACCCTTGTTTGCTGCCAAACCCTTGTAAGGAAGGGAGATGAGTGTGTGGGCAGGCCGTTTGTCCAGCTTTGAACTGGACAGTCCTTTTTTTCTGTGGTTTGTCCCCCATCTGGTACTGAAACACAATTGATTGTGGTTTTGTCTGGTTTTGATCAGGAGAATGCCAATCTGAAGAGTGTCCTGTTCCCTCCCTGCTGGCGGGGCTGGCATGGCATGTTCTGACACTCTATGTGCAGTGTGACCTCGTATGCACTGGGGACATCAGGTCCCAGAAGCGCTGGTCCCAGAATGTCAGATATTCTGGCAGTGCCTGAGTGCTCACTCTAAGGGTGTGTGAGGCAGGTTCAGGACCACCGGATTTTAAAAAGCAGGCTCAGGATGGCATTGGGGCTGTCCAGTATTTCACCAGCAGGGCTCATCCTAAACTATAGAATGAAATGTTAAAAGACTATAAGCAATGGGCCAGTAGAGATGTGAAGGCTGTACAGGCAGCCAGGTTTACACTGCCTGTTTTCAGCAGCTGTGGAACGGAGACACGCGAGTTACTTAAAATAACTTGTGAATCTCAGTTTGACTGTCCTATGCTGGGCACGTCCACAGTGCTGAGTTGAAGAGGCGGGTCCTTCCTTTGACTCAGTGCTACTCCCATTAATGGGATGGTGTTCAGAGATTGGCTTCCTGATTGACTGAGCAGGTCTTTACAGACCTGCTCAGTCGATCAGGACGGCTGATCTGACGGTGACGATTTTGCTGCCATCAATGAAGACTAACCCTTTATCTGTCCTCTTACTCCAGTATTTCTAGGATCAGCTGGGAGTTGTTCTAATGGCAATAGACCTTGGCCTGTTACTGACTCACTGAGTGATCTTCCTTGTGTCCTTTCTCTTCTGTGTGCCTCAGCTTCTGCTCCTGTAATGTGGAGTAATACTTGTCACATGTACGTGGTACCTCATTACAGAGGACTCCATAGCACTTTGCTATCTGTTTATCGTACAAACTACATACCGCAGAGGCAGACTAATGTTCTCAAACTGTGGCCAAGGACCACTGATGTCTGAGAGCACTTTCAAGTGACTCACAGAATAGTGACTGCCAAAGGTGTGAAGCATCTGTCTTCAGGTGAGAAGCATCTGTCTCCTGTTAGTGAGAGCCTAGTGTGGTTGTCCCTTGGAATTTCCGGAGATGTCTTTGACCAATTAAGATTTCTTTTAAGGAAATCCATTTGTAATCAAATCTGCACAGTGCATCAAAACTGGAGGGGGTCACAAAACAACAGGACAGAAACAGCAAGCATAGTGACCTAGAATGATGAGGTCAGTGAAGAATGCAGACAACAGATGATAATGCTAACATCAGTGTTTCCTGTATGTAATATTACCAGCCATTAATATTTATTTATTTTACAATATTACTGTAGCTCCCAAAGGCCCTTGTTAGGGTCAGACCTCCATTGTGCTGGATGCTGTACCTATGCACAGAGAGGCATGCTCCCTGTATCAAAGCCTCAAAGAGCATCACAAAATTACAATTTTTTTAAAAAACTGTGAAATAAGATGTAACAGGCGAATATAACAGACTGGAAGAAAGGAGGATGAGGATAGTGATAATCATAATGATAAAAAATAAAAGCTACACAAATCGAAAAAAGATGTCTTTTTTTTTTTCTTTTAAAAAAAGCGCATAGTCATACACTGTGGGTCCTCTGTCATTATTTAAAAATACAACAAAAATGAATGCCTAAATGTAAGTGAAGTATAGCCACACAATGCAGTAGCACCCCCCACCAGCAAATCAGGCAAGTCGAAAGCTTAACTGCCCTGCAACAGTTTCTCACCTCAGCGGTTTCCTGCCCCGAAGTTTTGTGGCATGCCCTGAAGGTTGCTGGATGTGGGCTATTTTTGATTCCAGTGCATGGGTGTGACAATAGGACCCTCCCAGAAAAAGCTCCACCAACAGCACTGGCTTATGTACGCCGGTGAGGCTTCAGCTCAAGGGACACAGATTTTGAGTGTGCTGGTTTGGCATGGGGAGAGAGGAGGTCTCCCAGGTAGGTAGAGCCTGAGACATTAAAAGCCAAAACCCAACAGTTCACCAAAAATCCACAGTTGACCGAGTACTGGCTTAACATGCTTGTGTCAAGAGATTCCTCTAACCAAGTGGGCCACCATATTCTGCACAAAGCTCCAGTTTCTGGCTGATTTTCAGGGATAGCCCTGCACAGGAGAGCTCACAGAGGAAACACTGGACAAAGGTAATTGGTACACTAGGGCTTTTTCCATCTTCACGCCAACCCCGGACTCACACTTTGTATGTAATCCAGTCTTGGTTACTGGTTGGTGGCGGTTGTCTTATACGCATCTCAGCAGTCTTGAGGGATTTATAGGAGGAGAAGTTAGTGACTTTATGGATTAATTAAGGAAGGAAGTGCCATCAACCAGCAGCAGCATGAAGGAGAGTGTGGAGTAGTCTGTGGGAGGAATAGGCCATTGAGGTTGGTATCAGGTGAGAAGCAGAGGTGTGAGGTCACTATAATAAGAGGTGAATGGATAATCAACACTAATTAGAGTGGGACAAGGCTTTGAAGGTGAGGATGAGAAACTTGAACTCTGGTAGGAAGCAGGGAGCTATTCAAAGAAGACAGCCAGTGAATGGAGCAATAACCATAGCAGTAGCATTTGTATGGACTGGAGGGGGCACTATGAATATCAAGGAAGAAGAAGCTGTAATCAAGATGGCAAATGGTGTGTTGTAGCTGAGTGTGTCTTAGAAATCTGTTCTAGAGAGCATGCCAACTGCGCAGGAGGTGAAACTGGTTGTAGTAAAATATACTTTTGTTCAGCATCATTCTAGCAGGGCTTTATATATGAGAGGCTCAGCCAATGCATTTCCCTCTCTGCCTGTATGGGCTCAATGAGATTTCTGTAGATAGGACATCAAATGTAAAATCATTTCATCCTATTCAGTAATATTCAAGGGGAAGAGGAAAGGAAAGATGTGTGAGTAACAACCCACTAAATGGTGTTGTAGTAAAAGCTGTTAGATTAATTTTTTCCATCCATTATTAATGTGAGGCCTACAGGACTTGCCTGGGGAAGTATTAAAAGAATAGCTTGCAACCTCTAAGTATGTGTCCTGAGATCTTTGCAACTTCCTTCCAGGGTGTCAGGTGGGGCACATACAAAGATGTATAATCCATCCTGTGTTGTTGGTATGGGGGAAAAGGAGTGGGAAGCATACAGTTTAATAAAACTAAAGATACTTCTCCTGTGGAATGGTGGACTGACAATATATATCACTTTCTATTTGTAACAGGCTCCCTCTGTTTGCCCTGGGAGCTTTCACACATTATTATGCACAATTTGCCTGAAACGGGACCAAGTTACACTAGTGAAAATCACAGCTTCCTTGGCTATCCTGCACAAGGCAACTGCACCAATGGCTAAAACTGGGGCCAGTTTCAAGGGTAGTCAAGGCCTTAATGAGAATGACAACTCTCTACCCCACCCAGCTGAAAGAAAGATGGGAGCGGTTCCCTAGCAACAGAATAGCTGAGGTAAGGGCTGAGCAATGATGGGGAAGGAATCCTAGGAATAGGTGAATCTGGGCAAACTTTGCTATCTAAGTGTTGATTTTTCCCCTCCCTGTTAATAAAGCCAAACTCCATGAAGACTTTGGACTTTACATGCTGTTTGAAATGTGTTTGCAGAGTCAGTTGTGAAAGATACCTAGCCACAGTCCTGCTTTGCACCTGGTTACACATCCTTTAAGGAATGAGGGGGCGCTGGAAAGGTTCTGGGATGAGAATGAGCTGAGAGCATCCAAATGACCTGAAAGACACAACAGTGCTGTAAGTCAGGGACAGAGGAATGAGCTCTGGCTGGATTTGGGAAGTTGTCTGTTTCTCCAGCTATCAGTCACCAGCACCTTCCTTCTGTTCGAACTTTCCAGGATGGAAGCTGGGACCAGGAAGTTTCTGGGCCACTAAGGCCTCTGCATTGCCATTGGAGACTTTTTGGTTGGACTCGGAGGGGAGGACCCTGTAAAGCTGGGTTTGGTGGGAAGTACCGCCCACCAGAACCTGGGTGGTGGCCCCTCACAGCTCACTGATGGGCCTGTCCCAGTGCTTAAATCAGGAAGCCATGAAGGGAGCTGTCTGAACAACACCACAGACTGCCTGCCTGTCTGCTCCAGACTCTGCTTGTGATAGACCAGCTCCTGCCCCTGGTTTGTCCATGACTTTGCTATTTGATTGCTATCTAGAGCCTGGGGCCTGACCCTGATCTCCTGGTAATCTGAGCCTTACTGCACCAAAGGCCCATCTCAGACTGTGACCTCCTGGTACCCAACTCCTGCTTCAACCAACAGCGATGACTGCCCCCATTATGATCATGACACCATCAGTTCAACACTTTCTTTAAGGCGCAAAACAACTGAAACCTAGAAATTAACCAAATGTGGGAAGGGGAGAAGAGTTCTAATAGCAATGTGTGATGGGATCCCCAGGGCACACCTGGAACTGTGGGACCGCTATGTCCTCTTAATTCTCTCTCTCTCAGAGCTATGCCAGTTGCACACAGCAAACCTCTCCAGGGGCTGTGGTCACTCAGCCATCATCATGTGGAGCCCCACACCCAGCTAAATGGCTTGAATCAGATGGAGAAAAGCATCAGCCATCACTCATGAGCATCACTCATGGATCAGATGGAGAAAAGCATCAGCCAATCACCTCAGTCTTGCACCCCAGGAATATATGATCTTACACTGCTCAAGACCGCCATGGATGGTGCAGCCTCATTCATTAGGGCACTACTTTGCCAAAGGAAAGTGGATACGTACCAGCCTTTGTAGTCTGAGCTGAGATGCCTCAAGCACTTATCCAAAACCACACTGTTTTAGGTAAAATATAAAAATGATTAACATCAGAAAGGTATCTTTTAAATGATAAGTAGCAGGCACAGAGATCAGAGTAGGTTACGAAAGAAATAAGAATAAATCTGCAGTCTGAATTCTACAAACTTGGCAAGATAGGAATCAAGCAGTCTTTCATCCTAATACAACGGTTCTCAACTACTGTGTCATGACACTTTTGTGTCAAGAAGAGCAGGGAGATGTCACCAAAAATTGGCCTCACACCACCCTGCTCTCGGCTGGATGGAATGATGCTGGAGCAGGGCGGGGGAAGGCCGGCACTAGGGCTGCCTCCCCGAGCCTCTTCCCCTTAGCAGCCTGCTAGTGTGGGGGCAGCCAGCAGCAACAGTGCTCTGGAGGCTGCCAGCATTCCTGCAGCCTCGGGAGCACTTGCAGCCCTAGTGCCGGCTTCTCCTCACTTGTATGTCTTAATACATTGGTCCCAGAATCCAGCCTATGTCCCCAGTTCAAAATCTTGATCTTCCAGGTGTTGAGATGGGGAGGAGAGAGGCCAAGTGATGTCACTGTCCCTCTTTTATACTTTCTTCCAGGTGCTAGAAAGATCCTTGCTGTGATGTGGGGTTTAGGCAGCCTTCAATGCCTGTGGGCCTTCTCTGAGAAGTCTCTGAGGGTGCATCTACACTGGCGCCTTAGGCTGACCTAAGGACGCTTAAGTCAACCTACAGAACTCTGCGTCCACACTGGATGCTTGTTAAGTCAACTTAAGCGCTTTCTTAAGTCGACCTTAATAGCACCACCTCTGAAGGTCGACTTAAGGCTTAAGTTGACCTTATTAAGTTGACTTAAAGCCATTGTAGATGGGTATGTCTACACTACAGGCTCTGTTAAGTCGACTTAACAAGGTTAACTTAACAAGTATAGACATGGCCTCATGAGAGAGTGGATTCTGCTTAATGGGGCATCAGTGTCTGTCTGGCCTGTGATAGTTGTTCCAGTGTTAATACTGAAAGGCCAGCGCTGGATGTCTTGACCCAACCTCATGATGTTTTCTTGGGAAGACACCTAACAATACTTCCTAACTTCCCATACAATAAAAGCACACTCAGTTCAACAGGATGCTAAGATTCAACAGCTCAAGACTTTTAAAATGATTCCTCACAAGGTGTGCATTGTAGAAAATGTATAGTCCTATCACAGTGGTGAATATGGGGCTCAAGGTGCTACTTTGAGGTACAAAGTGTCACACAATGTCCCTGGAGTCACCTGCACCAGCCTCTGTGTTGCCAGGAACCCACAGTGAATCTGCTTATTTGCAAACAAGATGGATGTGCATCCAGCCACAGCTTTTTCTGGCCAGCTGCAAGGATATATGGAATGTGGCGGTATGTGTCTGTTAACTCTGAGCTGTAGTGTCTTCACAGTTACAATGCATTGAGATCACTTTTTTTCTTTAACTAGCATTTTTTGTTAGCTCTTCCAAAATACAACGATCCAACCATACCTCTTAAACGAACAACAATTATTTTATTTGGAACAAAATCAGTAGATGAAAATAAAGTAACAAAAGAAGTCATTCAGGTTACAGTAATGCGTTGGCAAAATGTGTGTCATATTTGATCTAGGTAAACTTGGCTTTCCCTTTCACTGATACCGTTAGCTGTACACTCAGATTACAGGCCATAATATTGCAGTAGTGCTCCTAGATTGTTAGTAATATTAAAACTGCTCCATTTCCAGCAGATGTTTCAACAAGAAAGGAAAGGAAAGACAGAGTCCTGTGGCACTTTTAAAGACTAACACATTTATTTATCGCATGAGCTTTCATGGGAGATTTTCTCCCATGAAAGCTCATGTGATAAATAAATGTGTTAGTCTTTAAAAGTGCCACAGGACTCTCTTTGTTTTTCTGCAATAGACTAACACGGCTACCCCTTTGGAAGGAAAGGAAAGGAAATCCATCAGACCATCTTGACTGTGGCCTGTGAGTCATGGGCAGGGCAAAAGGGAGAGGAAGAGAGCACTCCATGACCAATTAAAGCACATTGACGGCTGAAAATGAGCTACTTCGTTTGAAGGCAGCTGTCATTATTTCAAAGCCAACACTTAGTCTCTCAAGGATGCAGCAGGACTTGGCTTTTGCCTTTTGGATATAGCCCAGCCTAGCAGTGAATCTCACTGCACGTGTACGTTCCAGCGTTAGCTGCTGAGCTGTACTTATAGGATATGATGTGTACACTCTGGTCTCATAATGTGTGAATATCCACAATCAGAGCTGAGCTGTGGGTGTGGTATCATCCATACATCCTCTACTGCAATGGTTTTCAAACTACAGGTTGGGACTCTGTACTGGGTCGCAGACCCTCAGATACTGGGGCGTGGTGTCCCCTGCTGCCACCCCTTCAAGACTGAAACGCATTGCTCAAAGATGTAATTATTGGGTCGCAGGCAAAAATGATTTTTTTTCAACTGGGTCCCGAGAAAAAATGTTTGAAAACCACTGCTCTATTGGGTTTGATAGCATCCTCTGGTAGGGAAATGGACTCAGAAGAGACTTCTCTGTGTTTCTGACTGTGAGAGATTGATCAAAGCATCCCTCAGCTCATATGCAATAAAATACAGGAAGGTCACATAAAGCCACACATAAGCGACCAGGGAGCTTGCGAACAGGGGCTGCT
>ML685952.1:1840767-1864090 GCA_007922175.1 Pelusios castaneus | reverse complement strand
GAGCTTGCGAACAGGGGCTGCTAACAGGGAGTTTTGCAAGGGAGTTCAGAAGGGAGTTTCAAGGGAGGGGGGGTCCTTGTCGGTCCTCCCTGGTCCCCTGTCCCCATATAACCTATACTTCAAAACCATACTCTAAAACCCCTTTCTTTCAACCACCCTTTCATTAACTAGGAGACAATGCAGGCAGAAGCCCAGCAGCAGAGTGGGGGCTATCCAGTTTATTGCGCCGGGTGTGGAATGTATGAGTACCTGCCTTGTGGGCGGGTGTCGTATGTCTGCATTCGGTGCAAGGAGCTCCTGGCCCTCAGAGACCGCGTGCGGGCTTTGGAGGCCAGGGTGGCGGAACTGGAGGAGCTGAGAGAGGCAGAGAGGTTTGTCGACGAGGCTTTCAGGGACACTGTAGAATTGTCCCACCTCCGCTCAGACAGCCTCTGTGCTGTTGAGGAGGAAGAATGCCCAAGGGAAGCAAAGCAGTCAGCGGGAGCAGAGGGGAACCTTCCCATAGTTGGGACCCTCCTTCCAGATGATGCTGAGGCTGCCTCTCGCACGGAGGTTGCCTCTCCGGGGGAGGGAACTCCAGTTGCTAGGAAAAGGCAGGTGTTAGTAATGGGAGATTCGATCATTAGAAACATAGATAGCTGGGTTTGTGATGACCGGGAGAACCGTATGGTGACTTGCCTGCCTGGTGCGAAGGTTGCGGACCTCTCGAGGCATCTAGACAGACTTATGTGTAGTGCTGGGGAGGAGCCGGTGGTCGTGGTACATGTAGGTACCAATGACTTAGGGAAGGGTAGGAGAGATGTCCTGGAAGCAAAATTTAGGCTACTAGGAAAGAGATTGAGATCCAGGACCTCTATGGTGGCATTCTCAGAAATGCTCCCAGTTCCACGCGCAGGGCCAGGTAGGCAGGCAGAGATTCAGAGTCTCAATGCGTGGATGAGACGATGGTGTAGAGAGGAGGGGTTTACGTTCATTAGGAACTGGGGTAACTTTTGGGGTGGGGGGAGCCTATACAGGAGGGATGGGCTCCACCTAAACCAAAAGGGAACCAGACTGCTGGCGCTAAACATTAAAAAGGTTGTAGAGCAGTTTTTAAACTAGAGGATGGGGGAAAGCCGACTGCTGCAGAGGAGCAGCTGGATCGGACACAGACTTCTCTTAAGGGAGAGTCTGACGAGAGGGAATCTCCAGGTTATAGTTATAGTTATAGTCAGGAACAGAGGACAGAAAAGGATGGTGAGGGGGCCGGATCCGATGATAAACAGCCACATGACCAAGAATCTGGCACATTAAAAAAGGGCAGACAAATAAACAGGGACAAGTTTTTAAAGTGCTTATACACAAATGCTAGAAGTCTACATAATAAAATGGGTGAACTAGAGTGCCTAGTGGTAAAGGAGAATATTGATATAATAGGCATCACAGAAACCTGGTGGACAGAGAGCAATCAGTGGGACACAATCATTCCGGGGTACAAAATATATCGGAAGGACAGAACAAGTCGTACGGGAGGAGGAGTGGCACTATACGTGAAAGAAAATGTAGATTCAAATGAAGTAAAAATCATAAGCGAATCCACTTGTTCCATAGAATCGCTATGGATAGAAATCTCATGCTTCCATGACAATATAACATTAGGGATCTACTATCGGCCACCTGACCAGGATAGTAAGAGCGATGATGAAATGCTAAGGGAAATTAGGCAGGTTATCAAATTTAAAAACCCAATAATGGTGGGGGATTTCAACTATCCCCATATTGACTGGGAACATTTCACTTCAGGACATATTGCAGAGATAAAATTTCTCGATACTTTGAATGACTGCTTCATGGAGCAGCTGGTATGGGAACCCACAAGGGGAGAGGCAACTCTAGATTTAATCCTGAGTGGAGCGCAGGAGCTGGTCCGAGAGGTAACTGTAGCAGGACCGCTTGGAACTAGTGACCATAATACAATAGCATTCACCATCCCTGTGGGGGAAAGAACACCTCAACAGCCCAACACTGTGGCATTTAATTTCAAAAGGGGGAACTATACAAAAATGAGGGGGATAGTTAAACAAAAGCTAAAAGGTAGAGTGACTAAAGTGAAATCTCTGAAAACTGCATGGGCGCTTTTTAAAGACACCATAATAGAGGCCCAACTTCACTGTATACCCCAAATTAAGAAACACTGTAAAAAAACCAAAAAAGAGTCACCATGGCTCACCAACCATGTAAAAGAAGCACTGAGAGGTAAAAAGACTTCCTTTAAAAAGTGGAAGTCAAATCCTAGTGAGGCAAACAGAAAGGTGCACAAACAGTGCCAGCTTAAGTGCAAGAGTGTAATAAGAAGAGCCAAAGAGGAGTTTGAAGAACGGCTAGCCAAAAACTCCAAAAGTAATAACAAATTGTTTTTTAAGTATATCAGAAGCAGGAAGCCTGCCAAACAACCAGTCGGGCCCCTTGATGATGATAATACAAAAGGAGCGCTTAAAGATGATAGAGTCATTGCAGAGAAACTAAATGGATTCTTTGCTTCGGTTTTTACGGCTGAAGATGTTAGTGAGATTCCCAAACCTGAGCCGGCTTTTGTAGGTGACAGATCTGAGGAACTGTCACAGATTGAAGTGTCACTAGAGGAAGTTTTGGAATTAATTGATAAACTCAACATTAACAAGTCACCGGGACCAGATGGCATTCACCCAAGAGTTCTGAAAGAACTCAAATGTGAAGTCGCAGAACTGTTAACTAAGATTTGTAACCTGTCCCTTAAAATGGCTTCGGTACCCAAAGACTGGAAGTCGGCTAATGTAACGCCAATATTTAAAAAGGGCCCTAGAGGGGATCCCAGCAATTACAGACCGGTAAGTCTAACGTCGGTACCGGGCAAATTAGTTGAAACAATAGTTAAGAATAAAATTGTCAGTCACATAGAAAAACATAAACTGTTGAGCAATAGCCAACATGGTTTCTGTAAGGGGAAATCGTGTCTTACTAATCTATTAGAGTTCTTTGAAGGGGTTAACAAACATGTGGACAGGGGGGATCCAGTGGACATAGTGTACTTAGATTTCCAGAAAGCATTTGACAAGGTCCCTCACCAAAGGCTGTTATGTAAGTTAAGTTGTCATGGGATAAAAGGGAAGGTCCTTTCATGGATTGAGAACTGGTTAAAAGACAGGGAACAAAGGGTAGGAGTAAATGGTAAATTCTCAGATTGGAAAAGGGTAGCTAGTGGTGTTCCCCAAGGGTCGGTCCTAGGACCAGTCCTATTCAATTTATTCATAAATGATCTGGAGAAAGGGGTAAATAGTGAGGTAGCTAAGTTTGCAGATGATACTAAACTACTCAAGATAGTCAAGACCAAAGCAGATTGTGAAGAACTTCAAAAAGATCTCACAAAACTAAGTGATTGGGCATCCAAATGGCAAATGAAATTTAATGTGGATAAGTGTAAAGTAATGCACATTGGAAAAAATAACCCCAACTATACCTATAATATGATGGGGGCTAATTTGGCTACAACGAGTCAAGAAAAAGATCTTGGAGTCATTGTGGATAGTTCTCTGAAGATGTCCGTACAGTGTGCGGAGGCGGTCAAAAAAGCAAACAGGATGTTAGGGATCATTAAAAAGGGGATACAAAATAAGACTGCAAATGTATTATTGCCCTTATATAAATCCATGGTACGCCCACATCTCGAATACTGTGTACAGATGTGGTCTCCTCATCTCAAAAAAGATATTCTAGCACTAGAAAAGGTTCAGAAAAGGGCAACTAAAATGATTAGGGGTTTGGAGAGTGCCTCGTATGAGGAACGATTGAAAAGGCTGGGCCTCTTCAGCTTGGAAAAGAGGAGACTGAGGGGGGACATGATAGAAGTATATAAAATTATGACTGATGTGGAAAAAGTGGACAAGGAAAAGTTGTTTAAATACTCCCATAATACAAGAACCAGGGGTCACCAAATGAAACTGATAGGTAGCAGGTTCAAAACAAATAAAAGGAAGTTCTTCTTCACACAACGCACAGTCAACTTGTGGAACTCCTTACCTGAGGAGGTTGTGAAGGCTGGGACTATAACAATATTTAAAAGGGAACTGGATAAGTTCATGGTGGCTAAGTCCATAAATGGCTATTAGCCAGAAAGGGGTTAAGAATGGTGTCCCTAGCCTCTGTTTATCAGAGGATGGAGACGGATGGCAGGAGAGTGATCACTTGATCATTGCCTGTTAGGTTCACTCCCTCTGGGGCACCTGGGCACTGGCCACTGTCGGTAGACAGATACTGGGCTAGATGGACCTCTGGTCTGACCCAGTACGGCCTTTCTTATGTTCTTATGTTCTTATGTCAGTCACTGATACTGCAAACATCTTGTAAGTGTTTCCAGCACAGTGGAATCTGAAATCTGCCAGATGATGCATGTGTTATGATATGGTATTGAATTCTATAATCATACATTTATTAAATGTTAGTGTATTATTTGAGAAGAGGCACATACGTAGAATCTCACCGTATTGGATTCATTCTTTGTATGCCAGGCTGCCCGAGTAAGTAGCTTTATATGAAAAATATGCCTTTTGTTCTAGTCACGCAATTTCCTGCAGATGAAGCGTGGTATACGTACAGTGGAAAAATCTAAAGTATTCTGTATCTCAGTTATTTCTTTGAGAAACAGTTTCTGAAATAGTATTATAACAGATCCATTGTTCTAAGGGGCATTTGTCTATTAAAGCAGTGACATAATATAGCTGGCTCATTTCTTCCCTACATAATATAGTGACATAATATAAGCTCCAAAATATAGCTGGCTCATTTCTTCCCTACATCCAAGTCACGCAAAGTACATGAAGGAGGACCGGAAGGGAGCTCCCTGATGGTGGGCTGACCTGGGTGATAAGTGGCCAAGGAGATGGTCTAAGATGCTAGTAGAGAGAGTTCTGTCATGACATGCTCCCACAGCATGTCCCTTATACTGGGATAAAGTGTGGGAAGCTGCCATCAGCTACTCTCGACTGGCCATTTGTGATCCAGGATCTGGCTTTCTTTGCACTGACTGGCACAAAGACTGCGCCAAGAGAACGTGGCCCAAAGTACCTGCGGTGCTGAGAAAATTTAGCAAAATACGTATTACAGAATTGGATTTATATAATCCTGATATGTGGTGAGCACGTGCAGCTTCTCCTGAAGTCAAAGGAAGTTTCAGATGCTCAGCTTTCTCTGAGATGTGGCTCTAAAAGAAAATCAAAATAATTATGCATTATGACAATATAAAGTAGGAAATCAGTGGGGGAAAAAATATATTGTGATCATGTAATTTAACTGTATGGTACTGTGTCTACACAAGGAGGCAGAATTTAAACATCAAACAGCCAACATTTGGTAATTTCCATCTGTGGAGAGTTGAATTATTCAATAGTTGAATTTTTTTATAGAAATAGTTGCATCCTACAGATTTTCTATATATAGTATATGAATACAAATAATCTGAATTCAGGATTAACCAAAATTAATTTCTGTCCTCAAATCCAGAATTCACATAGAAATTAATTGCAGGAAGGTTTTAGTTAACCTTGAAACATTTGGACAAACTGAGTTTTTCTGTAAGAGGTTATACTGATGCAAGAGTGCATTTGCTAGTATTACGCACTTAGTGTACCTGTTTCATGGGAGCTGTGCCTGGACTGAAGGGTTAAGTGCCATTGACATGCCAAAGGTTGGAGAGGCTGCTATGTGTCCACCCTGCATCGGTTTCCATTAATTGTGTTTGGTTAATGGTTCAAGTGTGCCGGTGTTTCAGGAACAAAGGGCTGGAACATTTAACTTTGCAGTGGTTTGGTCTTTTGGTGTAGCTGGACATAGAGAGAGAGGAAAGAGTTTGAGACTAGGATGTCAAAAGTCTTCTTGCCTTGTATTTAGATAGCTTGTTTACCTGGAGCCCGTGCAGGAAATGTCAGGTGTAAATTTCCTGTGTATAATTGCCTTCCCGTTTCTCTCTCCCCACCTGTTCTATTCCTACATCTCAACCCTCTATCCCATTCTACAGTGCCCTTTGGCACAGTTGAGAATGTTTACGGGATTCAGTTTATGTAGGGTGAAGGTGCAGAGCCAGAAAGGGTACCATGATCTGTCACAGCAAAAGATACCATGATTAATTCTGTGCTCTTTACCTTATTCATTGGCGTGTCTCTATTCAGTTGTACAGGCAGAAGCAACAGCAAGCTTTCCTCTGCTTCCTTGCCAATATGCATGACCTTTGGGACTACATCCAGACGTATATAGAGAGAACTTAGCAGAGTAGCTTCTCTGCTGAGATAGCTAGCAATGAGGCAAATCATGGTGGTGCCACTTATTTGTTGCAGCAATAAGTTAGGAGGCCAATATTTCTGTTCTTGACTTAATTTGCATTTTACATGCGTGCACGATCACTGATTTCTGACATGGCATAACTACCCTGTGTCTTGGCCTCTCTTGGATATCTATAAATCACCGTTGGGTGGGGAGGGCCAAGGGGTTTGCCAGTCCTCTTCACTGGCATCCCTGGGAGTCAAGTTCTATCTACAATCGCAAACCCACCCATTCTCTCAGAGAAGCTAGTGGTTTGCTCCATTAAGATTAGTGGCAAATTATTTATCGTTGCTGTCTCTGTATGTCTTTCTCTGCAGATTTGGACAGGTGGTCTCTGAAGTTGCATTAGGAAGGATTTCTTCATTATCTGCAGTGCTAAAAAATGGATTCCTTTTACTTTAACATACATTCTGCAGAAGATGGCCTGTCAGGTCCCCAGAACAGTCCTAATCTGTACCCTTGGGCATACTGGCTCATGCACACGAGAGAGAGAGAGAGAGAGAGAGAGAGATGAAAAGGCCCCAAAATAGGTGTTTTCAGCATCTGCTTATACCATTCGTAAGGCAGCAGACTTAAATGGATGGATTTCTATTACTCCCCTCTCTTGTATGTAACATAATAAAGTCGTTTTTGTTGCCATGGCAACATGAGGACGCAGCATCTGGCATGGGAATATCTAGCCTCTAGAGCAGCTTGTTTCCTGCAGCTTGCCAGGGCTTGATAACGGCAGAAGGCTGCAGTTTCTTTTCTTTTCTGACTTGTTACTTTGCTGCTCAGAGCTAATTGAATTTGCATGCTGTGGACTGGCCACTGGGGGGAGGAAAATGGATTCGGAACAGCGTTGCTTTCTATGTCACCTGGGCTAACTGATTTGCTGTTGATCACCCAGCAGCCAGATGAAGCAGCCTTCCCTTACTTACTTTTTTTTTTTTTTTGCTTTGGTGTAACTTCCTGTTGCACAGAGATTTGTAGCATGTTTGCTTTCTAAATAAGGAGTGGCCCTATGGCTTGCTATAGCAGCAACAATAGGGTTCAGAACCTGAAGGACAACAGCATCCTATTTCTCAGATCTCTTTCCTTACTGGCACCCTTTGTTCTATCATTTGGGTTCAATGTTCCTTTGTTGTTCTGATGCTGTCTTCTGTGCTCCCTGTCTCATTTGCTGTCCGCTATAAATTTATAGCATGCACACAAAACCAAAGACAGCTTCTTGATTAAATTGGCTCCCTGTGTAGCCAAGGTGTACTGATATAACAGATGATGATTTCTTCTAGCCTTGCAGAGTCAATCCAATTACAGGGAAAAGTGCTGAAGTCTACCTCATGTGTCAAACTCTCAGTCTACGGCTGTAGGGATGAGACCTCTCGCCATTTCATTGCTAATCTCTTATTATTTGGTGTCTTCATTAAAGCCTCAGGTCCTAGATCTGAGGTAATATGAGAATATCCCTGCTTTAATTTAAGAAAAAAACAACCACCAATTTTGTTTCTAGCCTTCATGGCTGCAGAGACAAGCTTGAAAATGTGGCTGAAAAGCACCTCAAAGCCTTTGGAAGCAAAAGGCAAAGAAAAAGGACCCAGCATTACCACTATTTAAAATCTCATGTGACTTCTGATTCGTGAAGGCTGAGCGCTTGACAATTCTGTATCTGATTTTCGAATCTTTATTACCAGTGACAAGGGATAACGTAGAAAGAGCCTGACTTGACTTCTAGATTGCAGGCAGTGAGAAAGCGTGGTGTTGTAAATGGAACCCATCCCAGCCTGGAGGCATTAAGAAAGAATAAATGTGACAAAAGTTTTCTTGAGTATAATTGTGCTTTAACTCGCACACCATTTATGTGCAGTTGTAACCTTTCGTTTTGGGCTTGATGTCTAAAGATCTTAAGTGTAGGCTATTATCTTGGTCTCCCTTTCCTTCAGCGCACTGCCCTTGGGGCCCTGTTGCCATTATGGGGTGGGGTGGCACTTTTTACAGATCTAGCTCTCCGGGATAGAAAGCTGAAGTGTGGCTGAGGAATAGTTTGTAGGCACCAGAGGTGCCTTTTATTGTCCTGGTGAAAGTCCCTTAGGATTTAGCCATGTTGGAACATCCTATGTCTGGTCCATATTTAACTGTTATTTCAAAAGCTTTGATCAGTGTCTCCTAACGTTCCCAGTGACTTGCAAAAGGAAGCCGCTAGCTTGTGTCAGGAGTGCACGCTGCTTCTGGAAAGAACTTTGCTCCAGGTTCCCTCCAAACATGAGGAGGAAAACAGCTGGGCCAGGCAAAATACTGCTTGCTTGCTTTTCAAAGTCAGCAACAGTATTCTTATCCTCCTTCGTTGTCCAGCCATCACAGGGGATCTCACAACACTCAGGCAGGCAGTAGGCTATGCTGTCCTGGGCCTAGTGACCCCTCTCCTTACGCTGGTGGAGGGGCCTTCAGCAGTGGGTGGGCTTGCGCCTACCCACTTCCTGGATATCAAATAGTAGTTTTTTATTTGAAAAAAATACCCTTTTAACTAGGAGAAACAAGTATCAATAACCCCTGGACAGACAGGGCAAATGACAACCAAGGTTTAACAAGGTCATTTATGGAAGAGCCAACAATAGAATTCAGGTCCCTCCATACAGTAGAACCAACCTGTCTTCACATTTTATATTGTTATATTTAGGTCAAATCTTTTTCCTTGGTTATACTGCCTGAAAACCCATCTTTCCAAACTCTGTGAGTGGCTCAGCTGAGTTAGCCTGGCAAACAGTTGTATCTGACTGAATTCCATCACAACAATTGTATGTAGCTAGTGAATGAAGTAGAGGCCTGCTGGAAGAAAAATGATGGTCCCATGGATAAGGATTGGACTGAGATCCAGGAGAATGGGGTTGTGTCTTCATCCCTGCTGTAGGTATCCCTGGAATGCAAGGCCCAAGTCACTTTTGGATGTGGCCAGCTGTCTGTAAGAGAGAGAGAAAATAAACACCCCCTAACCCCTGCCCCCAAATGATCTATAGGAGGCAGACAAGTCTTGTGTGCAAGGCCCTGAGATTCAGGAGACCCTGCCACTGTCGTTTTAGTGGCAAAATCTCTTTTCCCATAGCTAGATTGTTTTGGTTCTTTGAGGTCTTACAGTCGCATTGTGGCCCACTTGAGAATTCAGGAGCCAGTGTGGGTAGAGGTTTGGGTTTGAGGAGTCTTTTCTCAGGCTGTGGGGGAAATCTCTCTGTCTCAGCCACCCCTTGCTCAGGAGTGGGTTGGCCCTGTGTTTAGGTGATAGTGCAGAGCTGGCCAACCAGTCTTGTATTGGTGTAACAGTTTTAAACTGTAAGGACTGATTAGCTTCTTTTCATTGATGAGATGATGGCTCACAAGAAGGCTGAGTATGCAGAGCTGTTGGCTCTTTCTGGAGCATTCTTTTCCAGGACCTCTGAATTTAACTTTCTGAGACCCCCCCACCTTGGCTTTACCAGTGATGTCAGCCTTGACTATTCACTCCTCCCTCAAGAACCTTTAGGCTTCTCCCATGCCACCTCCTATGTGTGGGGATACTCCTCAACAAAATTTGTAATGCTGTCCCTTATCCTTTCTTAAATCCCAACCTCTGCTTGATGTCTACAAATGCTCCCCTCTGCCACCAGGTGAGGAAAGAGCAAACTGTATCTACTGCTTAACCCCTATGTACTGCCAGGGGATAACAGAGCCAGGGAATGAAGACTTCCCAGCTGGAACTAGCCCAGCATGATTTGTAGTCTCCGGTAACACGTGACTTTACGTGCATCTCCCCACAGGTGGATGCAGTGCGGGTGTATGTGAAGAGTGACTCTGAGGACCTACAGTATCCCGTCCTGTTTGTTGTTCGCCAGCAGAAGGGGGTACTGTCATGGCAAGTCCCACTGATTTTTCGAGGCCTGTAAGTGGCAGAGATTCTCTTTCCTATTGGTAATGTGTGAATTGTCCCTCCTTTCTCAGGTGTTAAATCTCACCATTTCATTGTAAGTCTTGGGATATTTGGTTTACACTTCTCATGATCTCACAGTTGCTGACATCCCGACTTGTGAATTTTCTCATGGTCAAAATGATTGACATTTCCTATTAGCAAGTAATTGATTGATTTTTGATTCCATTCACCAGAGCCCTGTTTTCAAAGTATATGTGCAGAGCATCCCAGACTCTGGCACTCCTGCTGTCGCCAATGGTGTGCAACTGGCCCTGCTATGGGCTACTTGCAGCTGGCAGATAGTCTCTACACTTACTCTTCTTACTCAACATCACATTCTTCTCCCCGCTCATCCCTCAAATGCTGTGCAAAATACAACATGTCAAGAAAATACAAGGAAGACACTTTTCCAAAGCATCAAGCTGTGTCCTCAGCCACTTCAATCAGTCAGACACATTCTCCACACCTACTTTATAGCCACTTGAAAGGGTGTCATTAAATAGTCTTGGTTCTTGTCAAGATTTTCCTATATCTGGCTTCATGAGCCAGGGGAGCTGGGTCACCTAAAAGAAATCACTACCTTGTAGGGGGAAAAAAATTCTGCATCTTGCAAATAAAGGTGAATTTCTGAATTTCCCCTCAGTGTGGACTTTACCCAACCATCTGTCACCAATGTTGGTGAACCTGCCTCTGTGATCCACCAAGGTTGGCAGAGCATCTGACTGATAAACTGTGAGGAGAGGGGCATATAATTGGTACATGCATCCCATCATTAGCACTTGCACAACTCAGGAGTGTAATTGTTCCTCGCTGGTGAGGCCGCACACCTCAGCCACATGATGCTGCAGTCCACAATGAATAGGCCTGCATGCCTCCATCACCAAACCAGCTGAGTGGTAGCGATTCTAAATGTGAATCCCCGTTCACTTCCCCCTGCTGATTCAGGCTCTCAGCCAGAGGCTCTGACACTGCAGAATCGGAGCAAGCTCAGCAGAGTGATAGGGAAATGGCCTTACACAGCCTGGGGATCCGAAGTTGCTACTAGTCATGCTAGGTCTGTCTAAATAACTCTGCTTGAGTGGAAGGAGTGTATTTTTTCTGTTTCGTTTTATTTGCTGTCTGTTGGCTTCTTTTCTTTTTGGCTGCTGTAGGTATCAGAGGACCTACAACTACCAGGAAGTGAGCCGTACTCTCTGCCCTTCGGAACCCACCCCTGAGATGGGACCTTCTGAGCAGATCATATTCGTAGATGTGGCTTCCATGGCGTTGTTTGATATTGAGTATGAACTGCTGGTCACCAGGCTAAAGAGCTTCCAACTCACGTAAGCAGTATTTGTGAATGTGTGCAAGGGGGATTGTTGGGGGTGAGGGTGTTCATATAGGATGGAAACTGCTCCCACTCACATATAGATAGATAGATACAAGCATAGTACCTTCAATTACACACTCTTCCCATTGTAGGAGAGCACATGAGATGAAAAACCTTCTTTTGTGTGGCCCAGGCAACTTCATCTGGCACTGAAAGGGGGGAAAAAAATCCCTCTGGCACACTAGCCTCCCAGCTTTAGGTGTTTTAGACCAAAGCCTTCCTGAGTTTGATTTCCCCAGGTAGTCTCACTTCCATCAGCAAGTGATCAGAGACTCTTGGAAGAGACCATTCATCTGGTGGTATCACTCGGGTCACATCACCACACCTCATGGCTCTGTCTCTCTGGATTAGAAGAATAAAGTGCTGTCTTCACACCTATGAAAGACTGTGCCTCCTGGATGGGCTTGTTCTGAAGTGGGGCTCCTGGCTTTCATCTCTCTCTCTCTCTCTGAATTGTGAGGATAAGGAGAAGCCTATTTCTTGGGCAGAATGATGCAGTTGGCCACCCAGTGACTTCAGGCCCACCCACTGGTCAGAGGTAGGGCTGGGAACTGCCTTGCTCTGTTCCCTCTTTGAACTAAGAGGAAAGGGACAGGATCCTTCCTTCCTTCCTTCCTTCCTTCCTTCCTTCCTTCCAGGAGTCCCCAAATTACTCCCTCTTCCTACTTAAATACTTGGCCTGGTGAAAATCAGTGGAACTCATCTCTGCAGCTGGTGGGCTGCTAAGCTACAGTCCCAGGGAAGGGCATGAACTTTGTCTGACTTTTTTTAATGGAATTCACTCCTTAACTGCCTGATACAACATGAGATGCGTACACCTCATCTCAGGCTGGCAAAGGATGTGCCATACCAGAGAAGACCTGTGGTCCATTTGACTAATATTCATTTTCCATCAATGGCCAACCCCTGGTTTGGAGTAAGGTGAAATAGGAGGCTGGGTCTCATTCCTAGGATCACTGCACAGAAGGGAGTGCCTTCTGATGAGTGTGGGTGGGGTGGAGAAAGGGATCAGTTACTTCTGTAGCAGGATTCCATGATGGATGGTGGGAGAGGTTGCTCGGAGAAAATGCAGAGGGCTTCCAGAGTTACTCTTTCACAGTGTGCACGCTCCCTGGATCAGCTAGGGGGAAGCTTCAAAGTTGGGGGTGTTAGGAGAATCTTGTGTCTTGAAATGTATCTTCCAGTGAATGAGGAAAGGGTAAAAAGCCAGGGCTAAGTAGAGCCCTGGCTGCATGGCCAAGAGAATGCTGGTTGTGGGCCAGCAAGGCTGGGCAGGTTCTGTGTGGTGGTAAGAGGGAGCTCTTCCCCATAGTGCCAGCTCGTCTTTTGTCTCACTCACTGCCTCAAACACTGCATCTAATTTGTCTGTCATCCTGCTTTGCTGGGGTCCTTCTGCAGGATGAAGGGCTGGCAACTTGACTATCTACTAATGCTAGGAGGTAGGATGTTGTGGAGAGTCAGGCAATCAGGTGCTCTGATCTGGCTCTGCCATTGATTTACTATGGGCAAGCTCCATCCTTTCTGTCGCTTCAGTTTCTCAAGCTGTAAAACAGGGAAAATAAAATTACTTTGAGACTGATGAAGAGGAAGGAAAATACACATTTCTCTTAAATCTCTATATCGCTCTGCAAGAGGTTTGTTTCCTCCCAAGTATTACATTTTCCTCCCTAAACTTTATTCTGTCATTTAAGCGAACAGGGTCTGAGAAATGTCAACGATATTGTTCACACAAAGAGTAATCCAGGATAATCCTGTTCCCCTTATTTTCCATGAAAAAGCGATGAACAATTGGGTTCATGTGGAAACTTGGCCTCTTGTTCCCAAATTCTACAGAATAAGGAGATCACAGCTTGAAATAGGACAAACTGGTGAATCCTAGAAGGCATTGGACATATCAGATGTTCTTTGATATAACCCAAATTGAAATTGCAGAGACTTTTCTGAAATTCATGCTTATTCTGCTGGGAGAGATGATATAAGCCTAGAAGTCTGCAATGGTGGGGTGAAATTCACATTTCTCTGGTTTTCCATATAGACCGTTTGCTCAAAGGCATTCGTGTACTAACCAGACATGCTGGTCATGCAAGATTTGGTTCTCAGAAAAAATAAGAATGTCATCTTGGTAGATTACAAACTAGTCCAGAACATCCCTGAAGAGATCATTAACCAAGTGCTAGAATGTGGCAGGGATGTTACAAAAACCAAAAGGCATAACAAGGTATTCAAACTGTTCATATAAAGCAGAAGCGCTGCTCTTTAGAGTAGAGATTCGGAGCACAGGCTTCAGATCTTTGTCCTCCCCCCACCGAACACACACACTGGTGCTCTTTCTCCAGTCCCCCCTCCTCTGGCACTCTTCTCCTGGTGCCATGCACCTTTCCTTGGCTCCCCTGACCCCATCCCAAGTCCTGTACATGCTGGGCCACTTGATTCTGGAGGCATTGAACTAGCTCTTCCATCTCAATGGTGGGCATGGCTGGAGATTTCATTTTGACTGGTGGGGGAACCTGCAGGCATAGGGGATACATCTTGGCCACTGGGCCTGACAGGTTAGGTTGCTCAAACTGTTAGAAACCAAGACGTGGAGGGTCAGTGCAGTGGCAGCTGGGCCAAGAACTGGAGCCAGAGATCTGAGCTAGAATCAGGAGTCAAGAGAAGATTTGGAACAGAGCAGGAGCAGGGCTGGGAACAAGACTGATGCCAGAGCAGGGCTGGAGCAAACTAAGGACTGTGGAGTTCTCACTACAAAGTGATGTTGGGCAAACTGAGCTGCTGCTTCTCCTGTGAGCATATATACCTGCTCTGAGATGTAAACCTGGTTTGTAGGTTGGCTGGAGCCCAGCACAGAATGACTCATCACTGCATATTAATCAGGATCTAGTTCAGGGATGACTCATCATCTCACCCCACCTCACACCACATTCTTATGTGTGATCCATAATACTAATTTGAGGCCGTTAGCGCAGCAAGCCCCACTCAGGCTTTATTCTGTCTGCAACTAGGCAGAACCAACACCATAGCTATGCAGCAGCATTGAGACCCCCTCTGCTCCCTATCACGTTAATCACTTTCTCCATCTTTACCGCTAGAGTTGGTTGAAATTTTTCTGAAAGATTGTTTTTCTATTGAACCATGCCAGATGGTCACATTCTAAATATTCAGCAGGAATATGTCTTCAACAACATTTAGGGGTGTGTTTTTGGGGGTGGGTGGGTAGGATTTGAATTGAAGTCTGTCAATAGGACATGGAATGGAACACTTAGATTTTTCCATTCCTAAATGTGTTTTATAAATCATGATATAATATAAAACAATTCAAAATAAATTAGATTTTTTTAAATGAAAATTTTATTGTGTAGGATTTTTTTGACATGTCACGTTCTTTGTTTCAATTTGGATTTTTTTAAATACTGGAATTCTCTCAGAACAGAAATCCCAATTCCAGATCTGTTTTGTGCAACTGCCCTGTACCTGTGCTATGGGCCGGACTCTCTCCAGTTGCTTAAATCAAGTAGACCTAGTCTAAAATGAGCCATTCCTACAAACATAAAAGTGTAAACAATCCAATCCCCCACTGATGCTAAGTTCACGTCTCCCTGTACTTTACAAACACAACTTTGAAGAACAGTTCTCTGACGGTGTTGTGTGTATTTGAGCATTTATGCTGTGAGCTTTAGAAAGTCCTCACCTTACTGATCTTTCTTTTTTTAGGACAGACAAAGCCTTTAACTTCACTGCCAGCCCTTCTCAGCCTCAGGTAAGCAGGAACCCTACAAGCCATCACCGGCATCTATCTTTTCACATGCAAATGGGTTCCCGGTGATCCTAACAGTTAGAGATGGCAAAGAGCTAGAGGATCAAATCCACTTCTCTCCCAGGGTGCAGGCTAGTTCAATGCGATGGCATCTGCATTGTTAGAGTGAAGGGATAGCACTGCATAGTGTCTGGCACTCACACAAGATATCCAGTTCAAGCAGTTGAACAAACCAAAAATGTGAACTGGTCCAAGCAAACATTGTACCTTAGTGCTAGGAGCTGAGCAAAGAGTGCAGTAATCCACAGGCCCAGCAACTTGCACTGTGTGGGGATTTATTCCACTGTGTGTAGCTGGAACGAGACACTTAGTGTGGACTACTGCACTTGTAACCTTCGGGTGGGCTAAATTCATTTAGTTGCCCTTCTCCAGTGCCCCACAGAAATCAATCCCAACCCCTATGGGGAAAGCAGCTGGAGACCCAGGATCCAGTCTGTACAGGACTCACGGCGAAGCTTGCTCAGAGCTACATTCACACATTAGAATACTACTAAAACAAACATAACAATGAACTTTATTAACTACTAACTAAATGAACCTTATCCTAAGAAAACAAACTACAATTAGCCAAGAACAATCCCTTGCATGAAAGATACCCAAGAGTCCCAAAGTCTGTGTGGAGTTCACCCAACTCTCAGCTACAGTCTCTGTTCCAGTGTGGAAGCTTGAGTGGCAAGAAATAGCTGTCCTCTTCTTTCTTTGCTGGGATCCTCTGTAGCATTACATGCAGGCTTTCTCTTCTCCTCTGCAACCAGCCCTCCGTCCCATATGCATGTCTGCAAGGTCTGTTGCAAATGACTCCTTTACATGGAGAAAACATCTTGTTCACTCCTGGCTCAGCTCCTCTCCAGAACACTGAGCACATGGTCTCCCTCAAGGCAGCTCCTGCCTGCTGTCTGCTCAGGCTGCTGCTCTCCAGTCATCTGACTGACAACCTCACATCACACCAGCAGGGTACACTGTGGAGCATGTTCAAATTGCTACCACTCCCTGCTTCTGGAAGTTTCCGGTTGTGGGTCGCTAATCTGCCCAACAACAGTAACCCACCCTCAGCAGGTCTCTCAGAGATAGCCTTTTCAGGCATATGGGCTACACACTGTTGCAACTTGCATTGATTCAGGCACTTTGCTACAGTTTGCCAGGTTACTGTTCTCTAGTGCAGTCAAAGCTGTAAAGGATTCATCAGACTTCAGACTGCTACCAGAGCTTGAGGGAGCTGAAAGAAGTGGGAAGCGTGTCTATCCAGACACTGTCCTGCCTAGCAGTCAATTTTCCTCCACCCACACCATCATCTCTACTTCTTCTGCAGCTCCTAGGGTTCTTCCTCCCCCCACAGGCCTTGGAGAGGGGGATGAGGTACAGCAGATCCCCTCTTCCACTTCCCAAGCTGCATGTTATGAGGAAGAGGGAGGAGCCGGAGAGCCATCATATCCCCATTGCTGAGAGGAGGGGAGTGGTTGGAGCCTCCTTCCCAGCCTCCTGTGAAGATGTTTGTTTTTGAAGGGATGGGAGGAGAGGTCTGCCTTCTTCCTGCAGCAGCCCTGATTGGCTGCCTTTCCTCAGGAGTTAGGCAAGTAAGAAAACCAAGCAATCAAAGAATTATTTTTCCCCTTTTGGGACTAAAAATGTGCCCCCCAAAACCACCCATTGTGGGGTGGGGGGGTTTTTTTTTTTTTTTTTTTGTTTGTTTGTTTGTTTGTTTGTTTTTTTTTTTTTTGGAAACTGATTTCCCAGAGCTATGACCCAGCACACTTAAAGCCTGGACTGTTACATGCATATGCACACACGACGAACTTGTCCCGCAATAAGCTGTTGCGGGACAAGGAAAGCGCTATAAATATAGCACTTTTGTGTGTACATATGTGCTCCTTGTATCGCAAAGGATACCTGTCCCACCATGCACTCCCCACAGCCAGCCTTTTGGCTGGCAGTGGGCTGCCCCAGTGGTTCACTGGGCTAGGGGGCTGGCTGCAGCCCCCACTGCCTCCTGAAGCCCCAGGGCTGAGCTGGGGGCTGACCCAAACTGGCTGCCCTTGCCGGTTCCGGCCAGCCCCCTAGTCCAGCTGCAGGGGTTCGGGTGATAGCAGGAGCTGCGACGCACAGCCCCCGCTGCCACCTGAAGCCTGGGGGCTGACCTGAACTGGCTGCCAGCCCCCTAGCTCAGCCCCAGGGTTTTGGGTGGCAGCTCCAATAATAGTCAATTTCACTGCTCTGCTAGAGAAGTGAAATTGACATATTTGACAGCTCCAATGTCCCAGAGTGGCTTGGATTGGCACTCGGGGACATTTCCGGAGGCTGTTTAATGTGGAAAATCCATCTACAGGAGCAGTACCGTGGAACAGCTGTTCCGTGGTGAGCCTAACCACTGTCAACTTGAGTGGTTTAACTGTTGCGAGGCCAGAGGGTGTTGCTGCGCAACATGGAAAATGCTCGTGTGGACGCTCCAAGCTTTATTGCGCGGTAAGGAGCCTTATCGCACAATAAAGTGATTGTGTGTACATGGCCTTAGTTGCAGCAGAAGGTGATGTTCCAGTTGATTAAATCATGACTCATTGACAGGTACAGACTTTTGGTTCAGCCTGACCCTCTGACATCTGGAACGTCCAGGCCAGCAGCCATTTGGGGTATTCCGTGGCTGCATATGCCAGCGTAAGCAGATCTTTCTCATTCACAGCACTCAGGGTCTTTGTAGCTGCTTTCTTTATTTAGGGAAAACAGCCATTTCCATTGAAGTGCGAATTGAGAGGGCTTCTCTCTGAAGATGAGTCATTCCGGGAGCTAGACTGCACTGGTGCAAATTAATCTGAGATCCAATTTGAAGATGCCTGCCAACAGATCCCTGGAGCAGAAAACTGGCTAGTCAGTTGCAGATAATGGGTTTTTTTTCCCCAAACTGAAGCCTCCTTGAATCTGTCGTCTCATCACAGTCAAGAGTGTGTCAAATACTCTCTTTCTCTAGTTAGCAAGCGCATAGCATAATCCTTCTGGTATAGCTGCATTTAGATGACTTGGGTTTGTATCTTGTCAGGTACTATCATGGGTTTTTTTCTACTCAGAAACTCTCTGAATAGGTACTATTGATTTTTTTTTTTTTTTTAAACGATATAATGATGATGTTTCCCTATCTCTTGGGCCTAATCTGTCCTTGATGTATAATTTATAGCTTAGCATTATAGTACTCCACTTTTTCTTGTCATTATACCATATTTAGTGTTGCTTATTAAGGCAAAGTAATCTTCTCTTTCCAGCAATTCCCACTCACCTATTTTTGCCATCACATTTCTTATATTATCCTATGGATGTTTAGCTCATTTTTATTGACTTTTAAGAACACAAGGATGGTGGAGTTAGATTCTTACAGAGGTGACCTTTGATGATTGGGGGTCCCAGGCAAGGGCCCATAGAGGGACCCCCATAGGCCTGTGGGGTCCTCCCTATAAGTCCACCATAGCTCTCCCTCCAGCCCCCATGGTCCCAGCTCCCCACTGCTGGCCTCTGCCCTCCCTGCTGCCAGCCCCGCCTGCTGTGCCTGCTGCCAACTGAGGCAGACGTAGGTTTTGGGGTAGGTGAAGCAGGCAACGAGGCCCCTTATTGCTCGGGGACCTAGGTGTGCGCCTGTTTCGCCTACCCTAAAAACTGCCCCTGGTTTCCTAGGAACGTGTGCAAAGCCTGTTAAAATCAATAGGAGTCTTTTTGCTGGATTTAGAGGGTTTGGGCTCAGGTCATGAGTTATCTTTGTTGGATCTGCAGTCTGTTTGGCACTGCGGATAATGAATGAGGTGGTTGATTTTCCTTTAGGGACAGGTTGCTAAGAACACCATGTAAAAAAAATCATAATAAAGGCTTAAACTAAACAAAGTAAGAACCCTCCCCCCTGCCAAGGCAGCCCATTATGGATAAACAACAGAGGGAGAGACATAAAAGAGGCAAAAATGCATGTTTTAAAAATTGGAGACCAAATCACTTGACTTGCCAGAATTTATGGAAAGGAACATAAATTCTGGCAAGTCAAGTGTAAAAGTATAATTAGGCAAGCCAAAAAAAAAAAAAAAAAATGTCAAAAGCATCTAGCAAAAGAGACAAAAACAAACAGCAAAAAAGTTTTTGAGTATATCAGAACCAGGAAGCTTGTCAAATAATCAATGGGGTTACTGGACAATCGATGTGCTAAAAGAGCACTCAAAGAGGACAAGGTCATTGTGGAGAAGCCAAATGGATTCTTCGCATCAGTCTTGTCTGTAGAGGATATGAAGTTGATCCCCACATATAAGCCATTCTTTTTAGCTGACAGATCTGAGGAACTGTCCCAGACTTGGGTGTTAATAGAGGAAGTTTTGGGACAAATTGATAAATTTAACAGTATAAGTCACCAGGACCAGATGGTATCACCAAAGATTTCTGAAGGCACTCACATAGAAAATTACAGAACGACTAAGTGTGAAATGCAACCTAACACTTAAATCAGCCTCTGTGCCAGATGACTGAAGGATAGATAATATACTGTCCATTTTTTAAAAAGGTTAGAGGGTGATCTAGCAATTACAGGTCAGTAAGCTTAACTTCAGTACTATGTAACTTGGTTGAAACTCTACTAAAGAACAGAATTGTTAGACTGTGAATGGAATTGTTAGGGAAGAGTTAATGTGGTTTTTGTAAAGGAGAATCATGCATCTCCAATTTATACATTTCTTTGAGTGGACCAAAAGTCACGTGGACAACAGTGATCCAATGGATGTAATGTACTTGGATTTGACAAGATGCCTCATCAAAGGCTCTTAAGTAAAGTAAGGCATCATGGGATAAGATGAAAGATCCTTTCATGGATTAGTAATGAGTTAAAAGATAGGAAACAAAGGATAGGAATACATGGTCAGTTTTCAGAATGGAAAGAGGTAAATAGTAGGGTCCCTCGGGGATCTGTACTAGGAACAGTGCTGCTCAGCATATTCAGAAATGATCTGGGGAAAAGGGGTAAATGGAGAGGCAGGAAAGTTTGTAGTTTGTTACAAAATTATTAAGTTAAGTCTAAAGCATACTTTGAAGCATGACAAAGGATCTCACAAAACTGGGTAACAAAATGGCAGATGAACTTCAAGGTAATGCACTTTGGAAAACATAATCCCCACTAGACATACAAATTGATGGAGTCTAACTTAGTTGCTTTCACTCAAGAAAGATCTTGTAATAGTTCTCTGAAAAGATGTATTCAATGTGCAGCTGCAGTCAAAAAATTTTAAAGAATGCTAGGAACCATAGGGAAAGAGAGAGAATAAAATAGGAAAATATAATGCCACTATATAAATCCATGGTGCACCCACACCTTGGATAGTGCATACAGTTCTGGTCACCACATTTAAAAAATGATGTATTGGAAATGGAAAAAGTACAAAGGAGAGCAACAAAAATAGTTGGAGTATAGAACACCTTCCATATGAAGAAAGATTTAAAAAAAGAATGGGCTTATTCATCTTGGAAGAGAGACAACTGAGGACAGGATATGATAGAGGTACAAGATCATGAATGGTGTGGAGAAAGTAAATTAATGAAGAGTTGATTATCCCTTAACACTGGAACTAGGGGATCATCCGATGAAATTAATAGTCAGCAGGTTTAAAACCAAACATAAGGAAGTACTACTTCAGCCAACCACAGTCAACCTATGGAACTCATTGGTAGGGGATGAACTGGGTTCAAAATTAATGGAGGATATGTCCATCAGTGGCTATTAGCCAAGATGGTCAAGGATGATATCCCATGCTCTGGGTGTCCTTAAGCCTCTGACTGCTAGATGCTGGGACTGGATGGCTGGGAATGGATCATTCTGTAATTGCCCTGTTCTGTTCATTCCCTCTGAAGCATCTGGGTATCATCCATTGTCAGACAACAGGTTAATGAGCTGATGGACCCAGAATGGTCATTCTTATGTTCTTATGCAACATAGGATGGGTGCCTTTTAATTGGAACACCACCATTTTTATAAATCAAATCAAGTAAGTACTGAATGAATCAATCTAGACTCTTTACAGTCTAGAGCAATGCAATAACACTAACAAGAGAAGGAAATACAACCATAAGAAAAGTGTTCAGTGACCTTTATGCTTAATTACTGCCCATCCTCCATTTCCTAAATGCAGAAAAAGGAATAAAACTGAAAACGAGAGAGCTGTTTTATTGTGCAAATAGGGTATGCAGATAAGGAAAGGATTACTGTTTTAACTGTTTCAGAGGACAGCATTTCTAATTGGTGTGGATAAGACAGGCCATACTTAATCTCTGAGAGAAATCACAGAGAAGCTAGAGGAAATACATTTCATATTTTATGTTAAGAAATAATTCAGTTACATCCTTATTACAGTGTTTTTCCCCTTGAAATGTTTTCACTAATTTTCTTCTTGGTTGTAAAGTCTTTTGTTCATTTGAAGCACCAAACGAAAAGAGCTGTTAAAGGTCCCTTACTTAGATCAAATGCAGCAGCTGTCCGAGAGGATACGGTGGGCAACTACGCAATGGACAATAGCAACTGCAAGAAAAGTTTCCGCCTGTAGCCTTAGGAACTCTTGTAGATAGTTGCACAGCAAAAAGTCAACCATGTTAACCCAGTCAGAACTGAATTGACATTGACACTGGTAAGTGTAGAGTCACTCAATAAAAATAAACAAGGAGTTCTGGGGCACTTTTAACAACTAACACATTTAATACATTAGTCTTTAAAAGTGCCATCAGAGTCCTTGTTTGTTTTGCTGAATTAGACTAACATAGTTCCCCCTTTGGACCTTGTCAACAACAATAATGTCTTTGATGCCCTTTGTTTAGTAATTTGCTCTTTGCTCACCCTGGAAATGGGATGTGATGATTCTGTGAATGCGTAAAAAGGAACATGGAGAGGTGCTGAGAGTCCACATATCCATAACAAGTCAGTTAAAGTTACATACTCTCAGGATTGGATCCTAGAACTTAGGTAGCATAGGTAGCTAGAACAAACGCCTTTATTTTTTGCTTCCACTGACTACCTTGTATCAGATCTGTACCCTCTTAAGAGGCACAGCAAAGGAGTTGGGGTGCAAGCAGAGAGGGAGTTCATAGAGAACCTTAAAGCCACTTTTACCCGTTGCTAATTCTGACCTGCCCTGGGAACTGGTGTGGCCCCCAGTGCAAATTATAGCATGCTTGGCTGCTTTGAATAGCTACCAATGGGCAACTCTGCAGCCAGGAAAACTGGAGCACAAAACTTTCTAGTCACTCCCGATCTGTCCCCAGTCATCTCAGCATGCTCTGTGATAGAAACTGCTCAAAAGTAGTTCCAAAGGAGTAGCTGTGTTAATCTAGACAACAGAGTCCTGTGGCACTTTTAAAGACTAACAGATTTATTTATCGCATGAGCTTTCGTGGGAGAAAATCCCACTTCGTCAGACGCTTTGAAGATAGGAAAGTTACAGAGTGGGAGGAAATTAAATGCAGGGGAGTGTATGACATAGCATCTGGTCAGGCTGTAACAGCAAATCAAAATAGGTGTTAGGATTCAAAACACTGGGGAACAGCACATAGAGGAGGGGGAGGTCAAATCACTTGTTGTAATGCGAGAAAATCCTATTTTGATTTGCTGTTACAGCCTGACCTGATGCTATGTCATACACTCCCCTGCATTTAATTTCCTCCCACTCTGTAACTTTCCTATCTTCAAAGCGTCTGACGAAGTGGGATTTTCTCCCACGAAAGCTCATGCGATAAATAAATCTGTTAGTCTTTAAAAGTGCCACAGGACTCTGTTGTCTTTCTACAATAGACTAACATGGCTACCCCTTTGGAATTTGTGTTAATCTAGTTCAGCAAAACAAACAAGGAGTCGGGTGGCACTTTTAAAGACTAACAGATTTATTTATCGCATGAGCTTTCG
>ML685952.1:1783229-1840667 GCA_007922175.1 Pelusios castaneus | reverse complement strand
ATAAATACATTTGTTAGTCTTTAAAAGTGCCACCCGACTCCTTGTTTGTTTTGCTCAAAGGAGGGTGCTGTGAGACTTCCTATGGTGGCCTTACGTTAATTCGGTACTTGGGGAATTACTCAATGGGCCATTCCACCTCTTTTACACTCAGAGAGTATAAAGGCTTCCACACCTCCCAAAGGTGGGCATTTGTGTAAGGTTCTCAGGATCTGTTGCCAAGCATCTGATTCTGGTGGGTTTTTTTTGTTTTTTTGTTTTTTTTAAAAAGCCAAAATGAGGGGACTTTACATAGATCCAAAGGAACAGATTTCACTGACTTATTCCAAGGGTTGTATACTAGGATTTACAGCTGTAACACATGCAGTTTTTCATTTCCCAATGAACTTTTCATGTCTGTAAAAGTGGACACAAGTTGAAACTGGCGAATTTGGAAAAATTCTGGTTCTTTTCTGCTTTGAGCTCAAAACTGGAAGCAGGAATACAACGTTGGGAGGGCAATTATACTTGCCTGTCTCTAATGATAGGGGTATAAGGGCAGTACAGTGAACTTAATAACTAATACCAGTCAATGAAAGAGCTGAGATTAGACCTTCTAGTCCACTGGATCACAGTCCAGTGTGCCTTCTACCAAACCAAATGGGGTCTTACCATTCATGCTTTGCCTCTATTCTGTCTGGAACCACACAGGGAGCAATGCACAGCTGGAAACAGTGCTCAGAGCATCTGGAATCTTTGGAGCTTTTAGTAGCTGGTTTCTAGCACCCTGCACTGAGCATGTGCAAATGGCAATTTTTCATAGGCTTATCCTCTGGCCAACTCTGGATGAATTTCCATGGAGACAGAAAAAGGGACTTCTGTGATTCTAGGACTATCTCATAGTCAAACTCTGAGTCCCACCTCCAAAGCACAGAGGTACTATAGGTATTCAAAGAAATAGAAGAAAAAAAATGTTAATATAACCTTCAGGTGGGCAAAAATTCATTTAGTTGCCCTTCTCCAGTGCCTCTCAGAAATCAATCCCAATCCCTATGGAGAAAGCCGCTGGAGACCCAGGATCCAGTCTGTACAGGACTCACAGCCAAGATTGCTCAGTTACCCTCTCACATTAAAATACTACTAAAACCGAACATAACAATGACCTTTATTAATTACTAACTAAATGAACCTTATCCTAAGAAAACAAAATACAATTAACCAAGAACAATCCCTACAGAAACCCCCGCATGAAAGATACCCAAGAGTCCCAAAGTCCAGGTAGAGTTCACCCAACTCTCAGCTACAGTCTTTGTTCGAATGTAGAGGCTTGAGTGGCAAGAAATAGTCCTCTTCTTCCTTTGCAGGAATCTTCTGTAGAATTCCATGCAGGCTTTTCCTTCTCCTTTGCAACCAGCCCTCAGTCCCATATGCATGTCTGCAAAATCTGTTGCAGATGACTCCATTAGAGGGAGAAAACATCTTGTTCACTCCTGGTTCAGCTTCTCTCCTGAAAACTGAGCACATGGGCCCTTCACAAAGCAGCTCTAGCCTGCTGCCTGCACAGACTGCTGCTCTCATGTTTTCTGACTCTAACCACAACACACCACACCAGCTGGGAACCCTGTGGAGCATGCTCAAAAATGCTATCACTCCCTGCTTCTAGAAGTTTCTAGCTGTGGGTAGCTAATCTGCCCAGCAAGAGTAACTCGCCCTCAGTAGGTCTCTTAAAGAGAGAGCCTTTTTTAGGCATATGGGTTACATTAACATTGGCCAAGCCACCCTAGCCTTGTTCTCAGAAATGGTGAAATGGAAGCTTACTGAAAATTTTAAACAGCCTGAGAAAAGCAGTAATTGCAGAAAAATGTTGTAAGAATGGTTATATTATAGCTGAGTCATAAACAGAGGAAAATGGCTATAATTGTGAGTATCTAACTACAGGCTTCCTCCCACTCTGCCCCCACCTGCAGAAAGGCATTGTAAAGGGTACAGCAAGTGCTGGAGGCCACTGATGCAATTCAGAACACTTCACTGTAAAATCCCATCTTTTGAATCTTTACCCGTGGGAATATTATGATGAGCAGGAATTGGGCTGTAACTCTGGTGCCATGAAGGTCTCTGGGATTAAACTCTGTGCACAGAGGGGTTGGCACAGGCTGTATCTTTTGGCCGGGCCATTGTGAGGAATGCAAAGGCCTTTCAGACTCCAACTGAATAGCTGGCCTGAGGAAGTTTTCCATGCCTGACCTCTCAGTCTAGATACATGAGCTTGTTGTGTTCTCTTGGGGTTATTATGGAGCCAATGGCAGAGAGAATCCTGACCCATGATTCACAAATGAGAGCACTGATTCTGTTTTTGTTTCAGTATTTTCTGTACAAGTTCCCTCAGAATGTGGATTCTGTCATCATCAAGGTGGTATCTGAAACAGTCTATCCTTGCTCCGTTGTCTCCGTGCAGGATATTGTGGTAAGTCTAGAGAGGTGACTGTCAGCCTGCAGTGGCGGAGGATCTGGAGTGTGGGCTCTAGGCATTGGTACCCTGCCTCAATCACCATGTGTGATGCATTTCAACCCTATAAACCCCTGAAGCCTCAGGGGCTTGTACTGCAGAGTAACAATAAAGGAGGATTCCAAAGGGGTAGCTATGTTAGTCTATTGTAGAAAGACAACAGAGTCCTGTGGCACTTTTAAAGACTAACAGATTTATTTATTATTATTATTATTATTCTGGCTCTCAGGCTTGTGAATAAGTCACAAGACACCCCTATTTGTTCCTGCATGTTTTCTTTCTTCCCATTCCTGTCCCTCTCCCAGCCTTCTTTGTTCACTCCCTAGGTAATTCTTGGTCCTGCCTTGAGTGCAGGGGACTGGACTAGAAGACCTTTCAAAGTCCCATCAAGTCCTGTGATTCTCTGTCTATTACCTGACCCTTTCTCCTCTGGCCCAATAGCCCACCTCAATCTTTTCCATGAAGTCTTGTTTATACCCTTGGTCCTCTCTCACATCACTACCACCTCCAGCAGGTGGAATTTGCTGTTGCTCAGGGCCAGGAAGCAGCAGGACTGGCACCTCTTTCTTCTCCCTTCCTGCCTTGCTATGCAACACGGAGAACTCCACTCAGGACCAGGGAGCAGTGAGAAGAGGAGGGAGAAGTGAAGGAAGCCTCAACTGCTTGCATTTCTCAAACCCTGAGAGTAGCCTCTAATAGCTGGGAGAAGATGATGAAGTGAAAAAAGCAATCCCTGCCTGCAGCTCTGCTTATGAGTGGCTTTTCAAATGACAGGAGTGAGAAGTTGGGGTGTGGGGTGGCAAACATGACTGTCACTCCAAATGGCAGCAACAGAAAGGGGATGCAGGGGGCCATAGGGTCTGTTGTGCACATAAAAGGAAAATGAGGACCAGGCCCAGATTCATAGTAGAGTTTAGATCGCTATGACAAATGTCTTCTCTTATTGGGGCCATCTACTGAGAGATTCACAGGTAAGTCAGTGGTTCTCAACCCAGGGTACGTGTACCCCTGTGGCTAGGTGGGCATCTTCCAGGGGGTATCTCAACTCATCTAGGTATTTGCCTAGTTTTACAACAGGCTATATAAAGAGCACTAGCGAAGTCGGTACAGACTAATATTTCACACGATGTGTTTATACTGCTCTATATGCTGTATCAGCATTTCTCAGTCTGGGGGCCACTCCCTAGGGGAGTAACAGGACAGATGTAGGAGGACTGCAAATGCAGGGCTAGCATTAAGGGGTGGCAAGCAGGGCAACTGCCTGGACCCCCATACCATAGGGGTCCCGTGAAGCTAAGTCACATGATTCTGCCATACTGTCCAGGGCTCAAGCTGACGCCTGAGCCCCACCACCCAGGGCTGAAATCAGACTCCTGAAAGGGTTACATTAGTAGCGTGGGAATGTTGAGACCCACTGAAGTAATAGGCCTGGCTTCTCTGTAAGCTGCAGCTCTCTTTGCTGCTGGGACCTTGCTGAGAGAGGCCCTCTGAGCCCTGGCCATGACTGGTGTTCTTAGCATCGCTTCTCTAGCCCCCGAACACTGCGGATGTTGCTGCCTGTGGGACTCCATGCAGGGCTCCTCTGGTGCTACTCATGAAGTCCTGGTGGGGAGGGGAGGGGAAGATAACAGAACCAACTCCAAGGCCCAAAGGAGTTTATTGTTAAGTTTAGGGGAGTTTTTCCACATCAGGCCTATCTGGGAAAGCAAGTTTGTGCTCCTCCTGGCTTAGAAAATGCAGGTGGATTTTTCCTGTTTTTGTCATAACTTCTGCCTGTTTTAGTGCCCCGTGTACGATCTGGACCATAATGTGGAGTTTAATGGTGTTTACCAGTCCATGACAAAGCAAGCCGCCATCACTATACAGGTGAGACGTTGATTTAGTCAGTGCTAATTTCTGAGGACTCTGTGTACTTACCTGCTCCTCTCTATTAAATCGTTTCCTCTGTGGAATACCGGTGCTCATGAACTTTGGGATCCCACAGCCCATATCTTGATACAAATGGGAAGCCAGTTTCAGAGAGAGTGAGCGACTGGCCTCAAGCCACACACTAAGTCAGTGGCCAACCCACTTGAACAAGGAAATCTCCCAAGCTCTAGCTGTCCTCTTATTTCTCCCAGAAATGACTGACTCCCTAGGACAGATTGTGGGCTTGAGCCGGTCACTTGCTGCTTTACCCATAAAAATAGGTCACCTTGTTCGCAATCTCAGCAGAAGCACTGAACTTCTGGTATGTGGCTGAACTTCAGGCTTTGGGGCCTGACTATAGGGTCTTAACACCCCAGCCCTAGCCTGTCGGAGACCCAGGCATGACCTCTATTCTGGGTTCCAGCTCAGGGATCCAGTATGAAGCAGACAAGATTGGTTTGTTCTTGTCTCTGTTACATCCTTGGGCTGCTTCCTACTATGACTGGCAACTAGTCTCTTCCCCAGCTGACTCTTCTGCTGGTCCCAAAACAAAGAGGATCTAGATTAGTTGTGAGAAACAACAAAGCTGCTGCACCATGTCTCCTCCTCTAACGGAAGCTCTACCATAAGAGTCTCTAGTTTTAGGCTTCAGCAGCCCCAGCAGTTCTATCCTTCTATGTAGCTTCAAGGCAGTCAAGATCCCAATGGTCCGTTCTGGCCTTAAAATAGATTTAATCTAGTTCTGCTCTGGCCCCAGCCTGGCCTTCTGTCACAGGGCTCACTCAAGAGGTCTATTCTCAATCCCAGTTGGCCACTATTGAGCCGTATGTCATGGCGTGAGGCTAACTGGGCCCACAGACTCTCCTTAGCTCCTTCGTGATCACCCATCACAGGCTGCTAGGTCTATATTTAGGTGTTTAAATCAATTACCTGGTTTTCAAGTCTCAGCACTCTGGAAAGCCAGCCCAGTGATTTAGATGCCTAAATATTGACCTAGTAGTCTACCATTAGGTCCCAAGTGTTGAAATATCTTGCCCTGAGTGCTCCAAGGCACGCTAAACAGTTATCTGGTTTATAACATGCTCCTCATTCAAGTATCCCCATGCTCTGCCATCTGACTCAGCAATTTGACTTCCTTCTTTATAACACGCTGAAGGTGTGCGGGTCTCCTAGTGTAATGGCACACTCAGTCCAGCGTTGCTCACGTACTCTAGGTAAACATATCTGGTATCATTGTACCCTTTGTGGTGGTGTGTTGTTTTTTGTGGCTGTTTGAACAGATGCTTAGCGAGGTAATGTGGACTGAGCTGAGAACAGGTCCGGAAGCCAGGACTCTTGTGTTTTAATCTTGGCTCTGCTTCTACTAATTGGGGCTAATTTAGGACTTTGGAAATGTAAAGTACTAATAGCATAGGAAGATGTATATTAGAAAAGTTACACCTGTGTAACTAAATCAATTAAACATTGATCTATTTACACTAGTGCAAACCCCTAATATAGACACACTTATCCTGGTTTGATCTTCATTGAAGCCAAACTGATTTAAGTGAAGTTTATACTCACAAGAGGCTCAAACCAAGGTAAGTGTGTTGTTATTAGGGGGTTGCACTGGTGTAAGAAGATCACTATTTTTTTTAATTGATTTGGTTAGATCAGTTTTTCTAATTTAGGCCAGGCATTTCACTGTTTAGACCTTTAAATTGCACAGAACAGGAGACTCCTCTCCAGCTTTTTTCCTTCCTCACTTTTCACAAAGTTCTCTCTTGGTTTTTTTTTCTGTGCAGAAGAAGGACTTCCTAAGTGAGCAGTTCTTTGTTGTGTTTGTCATAAAGCCAGAGGACTATGCCTGCGGGGGTTCTGTGCCTTCCTCTATCACAGGTAAGATGAGCTAGAGGTACTCTGCGCTATGGGGGGTGAAGGAGGAGGAACACCTTCTGCTACTGTCTGTGACTCTCACTTGGGTGGCTCTCCTGTGGAATGGCAATGCCCTAAACCAAAGGGAGCCACTTCAAGGAAGGATCATGGAAACAAAGGAAAATGGGGGACCCTAGAGGAGCACTCTGAGTAGCATGCTTTGAGATCTTTAACAAGGCAGGTCCCCAATCTCCTCTTTGGATGTCAATGTCTCCTGGCCCTTTCCACAGCTTTGCAGACAGATTCCCAGACTGAGTGAAATCCTATAGGTTGCAAGGAGTGATGAGGAAATACACTTGAGGCTAAGCCAGCTGAAACCACAGCAACTGTTTTCTAGCATAAAAATTGAGGTGGTTGATGGAGCAAGAGCCATGAGGAGAAGACTTTCCCAGACCTGCCTGTGGCTTCATCCCAAATGGTGATCCTGCTAATATGCTAGCCTCATGTAAATGGAAATGCACACACCAGAGAACAGTGTTAGTTCCGGGCGATGTCTCAGGTGAACAAATCCAGGAAGTGTTAAATGATGCATGTCTGATTTAGTGGATCTTCCTTCTTGCAGGAAAGGGCAACCACACCTGGAACCTACAACGAACGAAGCGCCTTCAGGTCACCATTGAACCCTCTATAAAAGGTGACTGTCTCTCTGAGGAATGGTACGGAATTGCTGGGGAGCTCCAAGGTGCTCCACTCTCAGCTTCTCGTACCAGGGAGTGTGGTAGGGAATTCTATAGGGACAATGTGTGGGAGCTCCTGGCTAACTCAGTCCCAACAGGATGAACTGCAAGGTAGAGGTGTCAGCTATGGGAATGTTTTTAACTGTTCCAGCGTCAGCCTCTTTCAGGAGGGAGGAAACGTCACCCTCTCACTCCAATGCAGCCCTTGCAATGACCAGAGCCCACAGAGAGCAGCGCTGGGGAGTGGGAGAGCCCCCAGCTATTTCAATCACACTCTCTAGCAGCAGAAGGCACTGTAGCAAGCAGGGCAGGAAGACTAGCTGTGAGGGGATTGTTTTCCTGTACACTGACTCTCCTCCTGTTCCTCCTCCCCTAGAGTCTGTCTACGTACAGGCCATGCTGTTCAGCCTCCTGAGCTTCCTCTCCTTCTACCTGGGGGCACTGATCATCGCCTTTGTGCACTATGTCAGGTGGGTGAGGCAGTCTGACCATGACAGTGTTCAGGATAAGCCTTTGTCTTTTTTTCTTCCTTGGCTGAACCACCCTAATCCTGCAGTGAGAGAGGCGCCTGACCCTGGCAGGCCAAGCCAATGGCCCTTCTGTGAGGGAGGAATGGGGGTGTTTGGCTGTCTAGGCCCCAAGCTGCAGGGAGAAAGGGTAGCCCCAGGGCACTGCTGGTACCCCAGGCATCTGCTGCCTGTGTCAGCTGGCACTTGATCTCCTGGCACCCCTTTATGGGGCAGAGAAGAAACATGACAAAAGCCAGAACAGAAGGCTCCAGGGCCTCAGAGAAGCAAGGAATCTGTTAAATTGCCAGGTCGAGCCCCCCCTACAGCTCAGCAATGCCTAGATCATCTTCCTGCCCTGCACTGAGGGGAGGGACCTGCCTTTGGGATGGCACCAGGTGCTTCCTCTTAAGCAAAGCCTCCTGCAGCCCTCCTCAGCCAGGCCAACACAGCATTTTCCTCTCCTGTGCCCTCCTCCCTGCCTGCCCTTGCAGATCTCTGGGGTGAGTGAGGCAGCAGAAGGGGTGTCTCAGCCCCGCAGGAACTCCCAGCAGTAAGACTCCCTGTGCCAGTTGCCCCAGCAGTTCATTTTGGCAGTGCGTGACAGGACTGGAAAGTGGTGCTGTAGCAGGAAACCCAGATGCTTCAGCAGTTGCATAAACTGCCTGCTCAGGCAGTGATTCCAGTGAAGTGTATTGGCCGTTTCAGAACATAAGAGCTCACCAGTGAGAAGTCTTCTCCCTCGACCCCTTGCCAAGCATTACACAATTGGCCAGGTGCCGTATGGTTTGGTTATACCTTCCTCTCAAGTATTGGGCACTCGTCACTGCCAGAAAACAGGTTGAGTTGTCTGGTCCTGTTACATCCATGCACCTGATCTCTTGTAAGCCATGTGGATTCATGAGGGTGGAAACCTGGGCATTAGGAAAACCCACCCATCTGCTTTCCAGTATACAGGAGTGAATGGTGGTTGGCCATATTAGATGGGTCACTGGCCATGCCTCTGGCTATTGCCAGTAGATGATGTATCAGAGGAAAGTGAAGCCGTTTCTCAATTGGATCTGTCTGATTATACGTTGCTGGAAGGGAAGATCTAGATAGCAGGAGACTGGAGTATTTGTCTTCTATAGCAATGCACGATGATGCTGTCTTGCTTTTGAGATGATACCACAAAGGCTGGCATAGTGGCTGAAAACTGGAGGATGTGTTGAGTTTTCAGGAGTATTGTCTTTGTTTGTTTTCAGGATTCAGAGGAAGACTTCATCTGGGAGATACAGTCCTGATGATGGTAAATCTCTTGTAAACTCTGCTAGGATGTCAAGTGGTAGAGAATCCTGTGCTGTTCTCTGACCATGCAGAACAGCAGCTTTTTCCTGCCACCTTCAATCAGATTCAAATCTTTTCTGGTCCAATCACCCCAGGATCTTTCCTTTTTTTTTTTTTTATTCTGCATTTTAGTGCTGCAGTACCCTATTTATCTGTATAAATACTCTGCAGAAACCAGTTCCAGAGAAGTTAATTTCTCATGACAGACACAAAGGACATTCAGTCCTTGAGAATGGACAGGGCCGTCCCTGGGCGGGGGGTGAACGGGGTGATCACCCTGGGCCCCACGGGTACATGGGCCCCGTGACCCCCCCACACCCCCCCACGGCCACACTCTTCCTTGCTCTGTGGGCTGGGAGCACTAAGCCCGGCCTCTGGGCTAGCCTTCCCTGCCCCTGGGGCGGAGCAGGTGGCCGGGGCCCGCCTCTGCGGCGGTGACCTCAGGTCCCCGGCTGGGGCACCGGCTGCAGCAGCCTGGGGTCCCAGCTGTGGCCAGCTTCCTCCACCAGTGGCCCCCACTTCCAGGGCTGGGCCCAGAGCTGGCTCCCCACCGGCGGCCTCAGCCTCCCTGCCTGGGCTGGCTCCCTGTGGGGGTGGAGCTGCCCTCCAGCACGGGGGGGGGGGGAAGGGCCCGCCTACGCCAGTTGGCCCCAGGCCCCGCTCCCTCCACAGGACAGTGCTGAGAATGGACACCAGAATAGGGGTGGGGCACTTTCTGTTTGTGATCATTCTGTGAGGCAGATCCTTGTCCACTACAACTTGAGCTATGCAATATCCATTTTAAACCAAAGGTTCAGAGGAAATTAGAGTTGGTAGGAGCTCTACTCAAGTGTGTGTTACAGATCATTTGCAATGCACAAAATACAGATTAACATTAGCTCTACCTCTGAGAAACCTGTTCCTTTCTAAACTAATATATTCAGTTGTTCATACTAGTGACAGGAATATTTCTTTTGGATTGAAATGTCTTCTGCTCGATCAAAGGGGATTTGGGGTCACATGTTTTAAAGGGCAGGGTTTAGAGTTCAAGAAGCAAATGACTAATCCAGTTAGCCACAGGGTCATTTGTGATGTTTACTTTGATACTGTGTTTAGTTTACTTTATGCTCCACCCACATTTCAGCATTCTCCAGATTTTTATATTGTAAAAGCATGACTGCATCATAGAAGCCATTAGGGAAAGATGGCAGTTTCGGCAAGGGGTGCAGGATAGGGTGACCAGACAGCAAGTGTGAAAAATCAGGACACTGGAGGGTTTTGGTGTTTGTTTGTTTGTTTGAAGATGGGGAGCGTGTGTGTGCACCTGTGTGTAAGACAAAGTCCTTAATATTGGGATGGTCCTGATAATATGAGGACATTTGGTAAGCTCAATGTAGGGGGCAGTTAGGGTTTCTGGTTCCTGGAGAGAGATGGGAGGGTATGTCTGAATTACAAACAAGGAGTGCTGTGGCACTTTTAAAGACTAACAAATTTTTTTATTGCATGAACTTTCATGGGAGAAAATCCCACTTCGTCAGATGCTTTGAAGATTGGGAGGGAAATAAACACAGGGAAGTGTAAGATGTAAAGTCAGGTCAGACTTTGACAGCAAATCAATGAAGTTGTTTAGATTCGGACACTGGGGAACAGCATAGAGAAGAAGGTGAAGTCAAATCACCTGTCATAATGAGAAGAAAATCTGTAGTCCCTATTTAACCCTAGGACAGCAGTGTCAAATCTGCATATGAATTCCAATTCTGCAGTTTCTCTTTGAAGCTTTGATTTGAATTGGAATTTTTGTGTTGAAGCCAGGTCTCTGGAGACTGATTATCTGCTCCAAGGCAGGCAGATGCTAAATCCAGCTCATAGAAGCTGATACACAACCACTTCCATACAGGAGAGGAAAAACAAACACCCTGCTCCTGACATTTCCAGAGAAGCCATGGGATACAGAAGTTGCATTCAGCCCAGATGTGGCTCCCAGGGAGAGGGTTGGATAATGACACTTGGATCAGACAGGCCTTCAGCCTTGCTCAGTCACTTGATGCCCTCTCTCTCTTTCCCCTATAGGGAACTGCTCTTCTCTTTTTTCACATCCATAGGTTTCTTCCAAAATAGGCACCTACCCCCCACTCCCTGCACCCTGGATGACCTATGCCATTCCACCTCAAAAGCTCTGCACTTCCTGCCCATCTCCCATTGCCACTCCCCTTTGCCTGCCTCTGCTCAGCCCATGTCTCATCTTCCTCTCCCCAGGATGCCCTCCATGTTGCTCTCCTCTTTCTTTACCCTATATAGTCCTCCCCTCTATAGTGAAGCTTGGACGAATGAACACAGGAGTGGGAGTCTGGAGATCCCAAGTTCTCATTCTGGCTCTTCCACTTTAAAACATGACATCAATGTAAAATTGTGTCTCCCCATTTCCATCCTTCTGGGATGCCTGGCCCCCAGCTCAACTCCCCTTATAACATCCAGCTTTCCTCTCTGGCCCTCAGTCCTTCAGAATACTCAGCAACCCCTGGCTTGCCCTCAGCTGCCCCCATCCCCTGGAATTTCGCATGATTCTCTTTCGACCTGCCCCTTTCTCTTGCTCCCCAGAATGCATCTCATTCATCTTTCTCTCCCTCTCTCTGGAATGGCCCTTGCTCACCCTCTCCTGAGATTGCCATCCCATGCATCCACATCCATGCAATTTGTCTCTCCTCTTGCCCTTTTTTCCTCCCCATCCCTTGAATATCCTGCAACCCTGTCTGCATCCTCGTTCCCCTTTCCCTTGTGTGCTACAATGCTTTCCTTTGGAGCTGGCCTTTATGCTTGGGCCCCGCCTCGCTCTGTCTTTGTTGAAGGAGAGGTGAACTGGTGGAACCAGTTGCTTTGTCCTGTTGCAAACCACACCACACCCAACAAAGCAAACACTTTGCTACAGAGCAAACTGTCGTCTGCAGAACTGACTCAGCTGCTCTACGATGTGGGGCTGAAATAGATGGGTGAATCCATAGCAGAGCCAGTCACCAGCACTGTCAGCTTCTTTCTCTCCTGCCTGTACGTGCCCTGTGATGGCAAAGACTCGCTGTCTCATACACGCCGATTCAGTTACTGTAAACTAGACCTGGGAAGCGGGAAGCACAAAGCCCAGTCTAAACCAGAGGTGGGCAGACTTTTTGGCCTGAGGACCACGTGTGTGTCTAGGTGAGGGGTGGGGGCAGGGCAGACTAGAGGTGGAGTGGGGAAGCTGCTGCTGGAGTCCTAGTCTAATCTGGATACTGCTGCTGGGCTCACGCTGTGAGAGAGGGGTGGGATGGGAGAAGGGCGTGGCCACCATGTCCCTGGCACTCCTGGGCCCACATGGTGGGAGAGGGATAAGGCTGGAGTGGCAAGTGGCTGCTGCCCTCCTGCCAGGCCCGGCTGGAAAGCCTGAGGAGAAGCTCCCATGGGCTGCAGTGTGTCCACCTCTGGTCTGAAGTGAGAGAGACATGACCCAGTGTGACTCAGGATAGATTGAAGTAGAAATTGCATCTGTCTCAATGCCCCAGATAACGGGGAGTGCAAGAAAGACAACCAGGAACCACAAAACCACAAAAGTTATCTGCTCAAAAAGCAGTAAGGCAAGACTGTTCCGCTGTGTGGACAAAGGATGGCATCTCACTAAGCAGCAGACCAGGAATGGACGGGGGACCAGGGGTTAAAGTAAGGGGGGAATGCACTGGAGCGCAGTTCTGGGGCCCCCAAATTTGAGGGGCCAGAGTTCTGGGGCTTCTAAAAATAGAAAAATCCAGCAGAACGCATGTTCTGCTCTGGTTGCTGGCAGGTCCTACGCCCGACCGTTGTTAATCACAATACTTGTGTTTACTAGTTTGTGACAGTCATTGCTATAGACATAAACGCCATATAAAATTATAAATATTTTGATGGAGCAATAACCAATGCATATGGTACTGAGAAGTGACTACAAATGCCTACCTGGGCTGGGGCCCACACATGCATGAAGGGGCCCCAGACAATATGGGAAGGGGGCCTGGAGATAAGGAGGGTTCCGGGGCCCATCAAATTATACTTTAACCACTGCGGGGGACCGACCTCCAAATGCAGTGTCTAGCTCAGGGGTCTGCAACCCAAAAGATAAGAAGAGCCATTTTTGAAAATTCCTTCAATAACAAAGTGTTTTGAGAGCCACAATGGGTGTAGCCTCCTGGTGGGAGGTACAGGGAGGTGAGCCAGGATTTCTGCTGCAGGGTCCCCTTATGCAGGGGGGGAAAGCCTGGAGCTTGGCATGGGCTGCCCATGGGGTCCCTGGTGGCTGAGGGAAGCCCAGAGCCAGGCATGGGCCTCCTGCAGGGTACCCCGGTGGTTGGGGGAGCCCAGAGCCAAAAGGGGGCAGCCAAAGAGCCGCATGCGGCTCCAGAGCCACAGGTTGCAGACCCCTGGTCTAGCCGTACCCTGGCCAGCAAATACTGCAGCAGCCTGTCTCTTTAACACTCGGCCGATCGTGCTGTTACAATAACTTGTTGTGCCAGTCAAGTGTCATTGAGCTAAAGGGTTTTTTGTGCCTAGGCATGTGCACTGCTGCACAGGTGTACATCTCCCAGTATTCTGCCTTGCACACGCCGCCTGCGCTGCAGGGTCCGTTTCTGAAATGCCTCCAAGCTGGACAGTGTTTCATCAGAGCAGTAGCAATAAGAACATAAAGGAGAAAATGACAAAGTGCCTAGCCCCAGCCACAGCTTAATGGACAAAAGTGAATGCGTCAGTGGAGAGTAATAAAGTGGGTCCAGGCAAAGTTAGACCGTTTGGTGGTGTAGAACCTGTGAGGGTCTGGTGCGCTTGTTCTCCATCACGCTTAGAAATCATGGGAACAAGGAGCAAGACATGAACACATTTTTTAAAAATCTCCTTCCTCTGAAGCATCAGGGGTGGCCAGGGCTGGAGTCGGGACAATGGACAGGGTGGCTCAGTGCCCTGAGGTGTTACCATGCAGTCTGCCTCTCGGATGCTTAGTTGGCTGGTTCTTGTTCACATGTTTAGGGTCTAACTGATCCCCCTACGTGGGGTCAGGATGAAATTTTCCCTCAGGTCAGATTGGCAGGGACACTGGTGGGGTGTGTTTGTCTTCCTCTCCAGTGTGTGGATGTGGGTCACTTGCCAGGGTTGTCTGGGTACCTCATTTAATCATTTCCCTGACATTGCAGGGATCTCAGGTGCTGATGTTCCTCGGTCGCACCTATTCCCTGTCTGTGGCCTGTAATAGTCTAGTCTCCTTGAGGTTGCAATACTTGGGTCTCATTGCAGGTGCTGGCTGGTACTGGCAGCCTGTGAGATACGGGAGATTGGACTAGATGATCTGGTTGTAGTATTTCCTCCCGGCCTTAATCTCTATTACACTAGGACATCTTTCAGGCCCTCATCTGCTATGGTAGGAAAACCTGGCTAGGTTTTCAAGATGTCCAGCACCTAGATTTGCCAGTACAAGGAGCAATAGCCCCCTTCTCCCTCTCCGCCCCCACCAATCAACCAGAAGGCAGATCGTGTATCTATAAAGCTAGAGAAGGTATCTGGAGACTCATAGACTCAAGGTCAGAAGGGACCAGTATGATCATCTAGTCTGACCTTCTGCAAAATGCAGGCCTCAAGACCTCACCCACCCATTCCAGCAATAGGCCACCAACCTATGACTGAGTTATTTACCTCCTTAAATAATGATTTAAGGACTTTGAGATACAGAGAATTCACCGGTAGGTGAGCCATGCCCTGTGCTACAGAGGAAGGCGAAAAACCCCCAGAGCCCAAGCCAATCAGCCCTGGGGGAAAATTCCTTCCCGACCCCAAATATGGCGATCAGTTAAACCCTGAGCATGTGGGCAAGTCTCAACAGCAAGTTACCCAAGAAACAATTCTCTGTAATAACTCAGAACCCACCCCATGAACTCTCCTCTCTTGGGCCACTTGTATATCCACCACCCGTAGCCAAATATCAGTCAATTTCCAAAATAGGGTAATCATACCACACCCTCCATAAATTTATCAAGCTCAGTTTTGAAAGCAGTTATGGTTTTTGCCCCCACAACTCCCCTTGGAAGGCTATTCCAGAACTTTACTCCTCTAATGGTTAGAAACCTGCATCTAATTTCAAGCCTAAATTTCTTGATGGACAGTTTATAACATTTGTTCTGGTGTCCACATTGGTGCTGTACTCAAATAATTCCTCTCCCTCCCTGATGTTAATCCCTCTGATGTATTTATAGAGAGAAATCATATCCCCCCTCAACCTTCTTTTAGTTAGGCTAAACAAGCCAAGCTTCTTGAGTCTCCACTCATAGGGCAGGTTTTCCACTCCACAGACCATCCTTGTAGCCCTTCTCTGCACTTGTTCCAATTTGAATTCATCCTTTTTAAACATGGGGGACCAGAACTGCACACAATATTCCAGATGGGGTCTCACCAGTGCCTTGTACAGCGGCACTAACATCTCCCTGTCTCTACTTGAAATACCTCTCCTGATACATCCTAGAACTGCATTAGCTTTTTTCACGGCCACATCATATTGGTGGCTCATAGTCATTCTATGGTCAACCATTACTCCCAGATCCTTCTCGTCCTCAGTCCGTTCCAACTGATGTGTCCCCAACTTATAGGAAAAATGCTTATTTGTCCCTAAATGCATGACTTTGCACTTCCCATTATTAAATTTCATCCTATTCCTGATACTCCAGTTTACAAGGTCATCCAGATCTTTCTGTATGGTATCCCGATCCTTCTCTGTATTGGCAATACGTCCTAACTTGATGTCATCCGCATTCCCGCTTTTTGAGCTGTATCAAATGCCTTGCTGAAATCTAAGTAAATTAGGTCCACCGCATTCCCTTTATCTAAAAAATCTGTTATCCTTTCAAAAAAGGAGATCAAGTTGGTCTGGCATGATCTCCCTTTTGTAAAGCCATGTTGTATTTTATCACAGTTACCGTTATCCTCTATGGCCTTAAGTGCGTTCTCCTTCAAAATTTTCTCCAAGACCTCGCATACTACCGAGGTCAAACTAACAGGCCTGTAGTTACCCGGTTCATAAGAACATAAACATAAGAACATAAGAAAGGCCGTACTAGGTCAGACCAGAGGTCCATCTAGCCCAGTATCTGTCTACCGACAGTGGCCAGTGCCCAGGTGCCCCAGAGGGAGTGAACCTAACAGGCAATGATCAAGTGATCACTCTCCTGCCATCCGTCTCCATCCTCTGATAAACAGAGGCTAGGGACACCATTCTTAACCCCTTTCTGGCTAATAGCCATTTATGGACTTAGCCACCATGAACTTATCCAGTTCCCTTTTAAATATTGTTATAGTCCCAGCCTTCACAACCTCCTCAGGTAAGGAGTTCCACAAGTTGACTGTGCGTTGTGTGAAGAAGAACTTCCTTTTATTTGTTTTGAACCTGCTACCTATCAGTTTCATTTGGTGACCCCTGGTTCTTGTATTATGGGAGTATTTAAACAACTTTTCCTTGTCCACTTTTTCCACATCCGTCATAATTTTATATACTTCTATCATGTCCCCCCTCAGTCTCCTCTTTTCCAAGCTGAAGAGGCCCAGCCTTTTCAATCGTTCCTCATACGAGGCACTCTCCAAACCCCTAATCATTTTAGTTGCCCTTTTCTGAACCTTTTCTAGTGCTAGAATATCTTTTTTGAGATGAGGAGACCACATCTGTACACAGTATTCGAGATGTGGGCGTACCATGGATTTATATAAGGGCAATAATACATTTGCAGTCTTATTTTCTACCCCCTTTTTAATGATCCCTAACATCCTGTTTGCTTTTTTGACCGCCTCCGCACACTGTATGGACATCTTCAGAGAACTATCCACAATGACTCCAAGATCTTTTTCTTGACTCGTTGTAGCCAAATTAGCCCCCATCATATTATAGGTATAGTTGGGGTTATTTTTTCCAATGTGCATTACTTTACACTTATCCACATTAAATTTCATTTGCCATTTGGATGCCCAATCACTTAGTTTTGTGAGATCTTTTTGAAGTTCTTCACAATCTGCTTTGGTCTTGACTATCTTGAGTAGTTTAGTATCGTCTGCAAACTTAGCTACCTCACTATTTACCCCTTTCTCCAGATCATTTATGAATAAATTGAATAGGACTGGTCCTAGGACCGACCCTTGGGGAACACCACTAGCTACCCTTTTCCAATCTGAGAATTTACCATTTACTCCTACCCTTTGTTCCCTGTCTTTTAACCAGTTCTCAATCCATGAAAGGACCTTCCCTTTTATCCCATGACAACTTAACTTACATAACAGCCTTTGGTGAGGGACCTTGTCAAATGCTTTCTGGAAATCTAAGTACACTATGTCCACTGGATCCCCCCTGTCCACATGTTTGTTAACCCCTTCAAAGAACTCTAATAGATTAGTAAGACACGATTTCCCCTTACAGAAACCATGTTGGCTATTGCTCAACAGTTTGTTTTTCTATGTGACTGACAATTTTATTCTTAACTATTGTTTCAACCAATTTGCCCGGTACCGACGTTAGACGGTTCATTTTTATTCCCTTTCTTGAAAATAGAACTATATTAGCAATTGTCCAATCATACGGTACAACCCCCGAGTTTACAGATTCATTGAAAATCCTCGTTAAAGGGCTGGCAATTTCATGAGCCAGTTCCTTTAGTATCCTTGGATGGAGATGGTCCGGGCCCCCCGATTTAGTCACATCCAGCAGCTCAAGTTTGGCTTCTACCTCAGGTATGGTAATTTTCACTTTCATGACTTCGTTCCCATTAGCTTCCCTACCTCTATCCCCCAGCTCAACTTCACTCTCATTGAAAACAGATGCAAAGTACTTATTTAGACATTCAGCCATGCCTAGATTATCCTTGACCTGAGAAACTGGTGACTCTGCTTTAAGATAAAATAGATTAGCCTTGCCTTGCATATGATTTTCCAAAGAATGGGTGTGACTGGATGGCTGCCAGGACTAGACATTGCTGTGTGTAAATTGGTGCTGCTGCCTATGTGTGGCTTCACTGGGTCATTTCATCTGCATAAAGAATTCCCCCCAACATATCCTGGAAACAAGATGAGTGAGAGTTCAAAAGCTTTCAATCTAGGCTTGTCCTTGTTGCTGCTCCTTTCTGATTTATAAAGAGAGCCTCACCGATTTGCTTTCTTTTTCAAGTTTCCCTCTACCTCTTGCTAACATTGGCAGGCGTGGGTCTTCTCTCCGGTCGCTTGCTGGAGACTTTGGATAATGCACTTCAGGAAGAAGTGGAGAGCAATGTCCAGTGAGGCGGTTATTGGAGGGCAAGCTCTTGCTGCCTCAACTCAGTGTGTATGGTTGGAGTTTGAGTCTTAGGAAACTGTCCCAGTGTTAGTAAAGGGAGATAGTTGCCATCTTTGCTGGGAGCGGCCTTTCTTTCACCTAACGTGGTTCAAAGAACATGGAGGACTGAGGGCACCTGTGGCTTTTCCAGTGCGAGTAATGGGAATTAGCTGCCATTTTGGGTCAAGGCAAAACTTCGTGAGACTTAAATTCATAACAGCCCTTGGGAACGCCCCAAATGAGACTCTCGCTAGCATTGTAAGAGTTTGCTGCAGGGAACAGGGGAGAGGCCAGGGATTTGCTAGGCTTCTGGTTGGGCATGAGTAGAAGGAAGGGCAGGGGCTTTCGGTTTGTGAGGCACTTTCTGTAGGATGGGGGCCTACAGATTGTGGTGTGTCCTGTGGGCAGGAATGGAGGTCTGGGCTTTGCAGTAAGCTGGACATGGATTTCTCTTCATTTTGAGGCGCCTCCTCCACTAAATCTCTCTCTATTTCAAACGGGGTCTGAGCACCTCAATGGCTTGTCATCTGTGTGTTTCCATTGCAGGATCCGGCACGGTGACTTCCTCACATCCCATCACGACTGGCACCCCCGAGGGAAGCAGCTACGGAGCTATCGGTATGGAACGCTCTGGAACCAGAGTATCAGGCACCTCCCGGTACCTAGGCTGCTTGGGCAGCTGCTTCTGGGAGAAGGAGCCAGTGTGGTAGGAGACCCACACTCCTGCTTTAGCCCAGAGATTTCTTGTTATCTTCAGAGGAGGCTCTGTCCCGCAGGCTGCCTGCTGATTCTGAAACATGGCTTGTGCAGAAGGGAGGAGCACAGAGCCATGTGTGGGCTGAGGGGAGTGAATTCAAGGCTTCAGGCAGCTCTTCTTCCCCAAAGATGGTTTCCTTGATGCCATCAAGGCCACAGGGGGCCAAGCAGTGAGTTCCTCCTTACTGAGTCTGTCCATATTGCCTTGGGGAGGGTGTGTGTGCGTGCGTACTAACCCAAGGCCATGCTGCTGCTTTTTCTGAGAACTCCCAGGCTCTGCAACCAAGACACAGGTGCCTGGGTCTCCAGCATGGTGGCGCAGATGAGGCCATGGTGGCCTAGAAGCCTGGGGGTTTTTGATTCGATGTTGGAGATGTGGTTTTGCTCAGCAGTGTGCAATTCTTAATTCCGGCTGTGGGGGCTTAGTGCAGTTTTTACCCTGGCCACTTCCTGCATGAAGGATGCTCTCTAGCTCTTAAAAATGATGCTCCATTTCCAGTCGGCATGCATGTGGTATCTGCTGGGAAAGACCATCAGAACCAGGCACTTATTTGTGCAAGGAATAAAATGAGGCTTTGGGAAGTGAAGTTGAATCAGAGCTTGGCGCTTTCATCTGGGATATATTCTAACTCAGATCTAACTCCACATCCATGGGGAAAAACTCCCTGCTCACACAGGGTTTTTTTCTGTCCTGAAGAATATCTGGGCAATTTAGAAGTGAGTGAGTGAGCTCTGACAATGCTCTCCTCTGCCTCTCCAAGCCTCACTGTCACTGTGCTCAGTCCACAGCGCTGCCCTGAGCCTCCAGGGACAAAGAGCTGACACACAGCCAGGACAGACCCAATACCAGGTGCAGGAGAGGCCAAACAACACCCAGGTGGCTGTTGCTGTGCATGGGACCGTTTTTGTGCCCACCTGCTTCAGGAAACATGTCAGGGTCTGGCTCTCTCCCTGGGTTAGAGGATTCCACTTTCTTCTCTTTTTGTTTCAAAGCTTCTTTGAGAAAACCTTGACATGCAATCTGTGTCTGCAGGGCATTACCCAGAGGCCCTGCTGACACCAAAGAGAGTGCCTTGGCTTTTGCAGCTGGTTGGTACATCTCAGACTCCCGATCTCACAGGGGCCAGGCCAGATAGAAGAGAGAAACATGGAAATAAAAGAGAGAGGGGAGGAAAATGCTAGGAGGAGCAGAGGGACAGACTAGGAGTGTGTGGAACTGAGTTTTCCTGTAGCCTAGATCAGCATTTTGTTGGAATTCCCAGGTGGGGCCATAACCAGCTAACAACTATTCCTTGTCTTCATGCGCGACATTGCTCCATCAGAAGCTCCTGGTATTGTGAACACTTCCTTGTTTCTGTGTACAGAGGAATTTACCCTTTAACACGAGCCCTTCCTTCCTCGTTTCCAGATGAGTCGAGCTCCAGTGGTGGCCGGCAGTTTTCATCCCCAGAGCGTGGGCCCCCGGCTGGTTCCGACACAGACAGCTCCGTGGAGGAAGAGAGTGATTTTGACACTATGCCCGAAATTGAAAGCGATAAGAATGTCATCCGCACAAAGGTATGGCTGGTGCCGCATCCTTTTGCAACACACTGCGGGGTAGGGCCAGCGCTGTGAGTCCAAGCACTCTTGATGGTGGTCATCTCACTTTCGGTCTGTTCCTTTGAGAGCGGATTAGTGTTTGTATAGGGTGGTTTCCCCCTCTTTGGAAGAGAAGGGGTTAAACCCCAGGGAAAGGGGCACAGTCAATAGGAACTGGTGGTTGGGCTGAGGAGCCTGTATAAACAGGGGCTGCAGGCATAGCTCTTGGCAGTCTGCCTCTATCTGTTGAGGTGGCAGGGCGTGCTGGAGGCCTGCCTGTGGGAGACAGGACCAGGGACAGAGCACGGCAGGCTGCCAGGGTTCAGGAGGAACACAGACCCTGATACAAGAAAAAGGTATCTGGGGAGGTGTGGATATGGCCCAGGGGACCTCTTAAACTGTGACCTGAACTGGAGTGGGGAGGGAGATGGCGCTCAGTTGGGGCACATAGGGTCCCTGGCCTGGAGTAATAGGAGGGCCCAGGTCCCTCCCACCTCCTTCAGACTGCCAGGTGGCAGTGAATGGACAGTCAGAGGCCACTGAGACAAAGTGGTCCTGCACTGTGCTGGACCCCAGAAGGGATGGATCTGAGAAGGGCTCAGCCAAGGGCTGAGGTCTCGGTCATGAAGGGATGGAGCACAGGTAACCAGATGGAGTGCCACTTGAGCAATTTCCTGTACCATCACTAGGGAGGCTCTTGTCTGGAGAGTCACCTGCTGCTGAGGGTCTACAGTGTCCTTCATCGAATTAAGATTCAGATTAATGTATTTAATAATCCTCCAAAACCTGGAAAGTTTTCCCAGAGCCCTGATAGAAAACTAGTACTATTAAAGGTCAATGAACAGCACCATCTAGGAAACTGCAGGTTCGCTGCTTCAGTGAGGATGGGGCAACCTCCAAGGCGAGGAAAACAAATGAAGGGGTTGAAGTGGTGGAAGAAGAAAGCAGGTGGCTGACAGTGGATACTATACTTGTAGAGAACCCATAACCATAGAGAATGAGGATGAGGGACACCAGTAGGGAGTGCAGAGAAGAAAAGGAACAAGGAGACTGATGTATACATTCCCGATCCACCGTAACGTCTTTTAGAAACTACCTTCTCTTCCTGTCCCCAGTACTTAGAGCTGGTCAGATTAATCTCTGATGCAATCCCATGAGTACATCCATTGTTACAGTGAGGGTGAATTGCCCCATGATCTGTCTCCATATAGAGCTAGGTTTGAATGCTGTCTTACTGGAAAATCTGCTAATAGTCATTTTTAGATTAGATTTTGGTTTTGCCATCTGATTTTCAGAGAGAGTCAGGGATGTCCGATGCTTTCTTCCTCTGAGAATTTCAAGAGTTACTTTAGGGAAAGGACAAGCTTTACCCATCCACTTGGATCGTGAAAATGCATTCAAGCGTTCTAAAGGTTTCCTTCTCTCTGTCCCCTGTATCATGTTATATGCAGATGTTCCTCTACCTGTCAGACTTGTCCAGGAAGGATCGGAGAATTGTCAGCAAAAAGTACAAAATTTATTTCTGGTAAGTAGAGGACAGACAGAGCTACAGTCCCTAAATCTGGGCCTAGTCTTCAAATGTGGCCCCTTAAATTGGGTTTCTGGTTCCCTCATGTGGGAACCCACTTAGATGCACACGTACATTTTTTAGGCACCAGTCTAAGCTCCCAGCGATAGTACTGCTAATTCTGATGCATAGGTCCCTGTTTGAAGTTTGTCATGTGTGTAAGCTTGCGCCCATGTATTTAGAAGGGCACACAAGGCTTTGTGACCATCTCTATGCATGGACAGCTGAGCACTTTCACGCTGTGCATGGGACCTTTCATCTGCGCTTCATTGTGTCACACCAGATTTCACCTATTAATATAAATATTTGTGCGGAAGTAAGTGACTGAGGCCCAGACCCCACAGCTCCACACGCCTGACATTGTGCCTTTTATGCCTGCCCTTTAGACCTGAAACCTCTATATATTTTAAGGGGCTGTTGACTGGGGGTTAGTTAAACAGCAGCAGAAGAGCTGGCTTGGCGAAAGGGCAACGTGGCTGTTGGCTGTAGTGCACGTTTTTGTTAGGAGATGTGGTCTGAAACACTTTTTACAACTGAGTTATGATTCAGTTCCAGGAATAGCTGCAGCACTGGGGGAAAGAGTTGGTTAAAAGCCCTGGGTGGGGTTAATGGGAGGAGTGGGTGCTCACTGCAGTCCAGAATTTACAATACAAATCTACCTAACACCAGTTGAAAACTCTGTACTTCTTTTTGGATGCTTTATGACTTTTTTTTTTTTGGCTGGCTCTGATCATGTTGCTGGTCCCCTCACTGCCATGCTCGAATTGAACATCATCCTGGGTGGAGTCTGAAATGACCTGGAAAAGATTTGGTGTTTGGCTTTCTTTCTTAAACTTGAGATCAAGTGGCTTGTGGCAGAAATTAAAGCTGCTCATGTTGGGTGAGGTGATGCATGTAGGGCAGAGTAAAGTGCCCAGCTGCTAGCGTTTTGGCTGAAGTACAATGGTCTCTAATGCTCCTTTAGTGCCCCTGCAAATCTCAGCCTTAACATGGAAGTGCCCTCTGGGTCCAGACACAGAAGCAACAGAGCAAAGAGTTCAGGTTTCAGCCAAGAAGGAAGTACTGTGGGGAGGAACGGGGGACAGGGAGATGTGATGGAAGGATCTGAGGGGGTACAGAGTAATAGGAGGAGTAATATGTTGGAAGGTGAGGGTCTGTGGGATGGAAGGTCAAAAGGAGGCACCTACAACCAGACGCTCACCTGCTCTTCAGTCACCCAACCTCCTGCATTCACCAGCCTAGGACGGCATTGATGTATCGTTCTGGTTCCGAGGAGCAGTGCCTGTTCCTCAGATTATATATTGAGTTTGTTGTTCATTTGGAAGTTTTTCCCACCAGGCCCACAGCATCCTTTATGTGCTGTCTGGAGTAGTCTCCACTCCCGACTGCTCTGTGGGAGAATGGCCATTTCCAGAACTGCCATAAAGCCCTGTCAAAGGTGAAGCATCCCTGTGCTGGGGAGGGAAGGATGGATACCATGAGCTCATGGCACACAGACACTAGATGAGTGAGCACTGTGGGTCTGCATCCTGAATGCCTTAAAGTGGTGCAGAACAGACACTTGCCTGTGTGGAAAAGAAGAGTGACAGCTTTGCATCTATCCAGGGCCTTCCTCACAAGAATATCTGGTATTTCCCCTGGGAGGCAGATGTATTGTTATCTCCATTTTACATATGGGATCACGTTAAAGGTAATTCAAGCCAGGGGTCGATCTGGGAAAAGAACCCAGGAGTTCTGACTTCCAGTCCACTGCTCTACCTGCCAAGCCCCACACTTCCCCTTAAAGAGGCGGAGGAGAGACACAAGTGGAGTCCAGATCTGCAGGCGGATGGCTGTGTCACTGTGTGTAACTGCTGCTTTCTCCCCCTGCGCAGGAACATCATCACAATCGCTGTGTTCTACGCACTGCCTGTCATCCAGCTGGTCATCACATACCAAACAGTGAGTGCTCCCAGCTTTGCCTGGGTTTGGCCCTCTGCTGTTCTTCCCCTACTGCTCTCTGGGGTTTGGCAAAGCAGGTAACCTCAGAATCAAGCACCATCTAGGGTGCGTGTGTAGGGGGGAGGGTTTCGATTCTTTTAACTGCTGTCATCTGTGCCTCCCCATGGTACTTCCTGCAGCCAGCCACTGCAAATCCAGTGTGAGCTCCTGGCAGAACATTCACCTCCTGGCAAGGGACCTGAAATGCCCCACTCAGGGCCTCTCATGTCAGTACGGCAAATGGTGAACTCAACAAGTCTTTCTGCCCCACCAACATAAGCATCTGGTTGCTTGGTTTACTTTCGAGGAGGATAGGGATCCTTACTACGTACGGACCAAATCTCATTCGTCTCAGTCCTTATTCAGGACCTGTATTATCTTAGGCGGCCCTCGCCATGACACTTGAGTGCCTCACAGTGTTATGGAGTACCCTTGAGATCTGTTTCTCTCTCTCGCTGTTCCTAGTGTGAGTGTGTGAGAGAGAGAACTGTTTTGCACTGACATTCATTGTCACCATCCTGACGTCTTCCAGGAGCAAGTTCCAGCGTCATTGGCCGATCACTGAGAAAACTCCATCTCTTGTGGGCCAAACATTCCTTTGTTCCAGTGGATGGGCAAAGCAGTGCTCCCAAGTATATTTAGAGTCACTGTTGTCTGGATATGGCCACGAGACAGTGCCTCTCACCACAGCCAGACCTGTCTACAAAGGATTGGCACCCAAGTTCACCTGCCCCATTCCCAAGCCCATAAACCACCTGGCAAATTAAAAAGAATAAAGAAAAGCAAACACTAGGGACTGCAAGTCTGGATTCAGCCAATGGCCCATGAGGCTCTGTCTAAAGCATGGGCCAGCAAGCTGAAACTGGATTGGAAACCCTTGGGCAGCTCCTTCCTGTGGTCAGAGAGGTGCAGACACCTGTGTTACAGCCATGGCTCTTTGCATTTCCTCTTGTGTTTCTTCAAAAGAAGAGAGAGACACCCAGCAAGACAAGAGGGCTTCCAAGAGCCAGGCTTTGTATGTGCCTTGAATTCTAGCTCCAGGTTCCAGTAGCACAGGGACCCTCAGTCCGTGATGTATCTGCTGCTGTGGGTGGTGTGTGACATGCAGTTTTCTGGGTGTAACACCAGGCGGGGTTGCTGTCAGAGTGGTCGGGCTACTGCTGTGAAATGCTAATTCTACACTGCCCTGGTTCCCATTGCGCTCCTTCTCGGAGCTGGGATTGAGTGCAGAGCATGCAAGCTACCGCCAGTTCTCCTCCCTCCCCACCCCTACTCTGCAGGTGGTGAACGTAACTGGCAACCAGGATATCTGCTACTATAACTTCCTCTGTGCGCATCCTCTTGGGGTCCTGAGGTGAGTGAACCCTTTGTATCCCTTCACCAGCAGGCTTGCTTGGACTTGAGGTTCACCCTCTTGGTGGGAAGGTGCTGCCTTTCTCAAATGCCTGTTCAGTGTGGGTGGGGCTGGAAAGGCAAGGATGTTTTTTATCTGCTAAGCTTACAAAGTCAGTGTAAGTGAGCTCAACTGTAAGCTCGGGGCGGGACAGGGGCTTCTTTGTGCAGTTGCTGGGGCAGCTTTCCACTGGGTTGTTTGAGACAGACACCCAAGGAAAATGTAGCAAGGGGCATCTCGATAAGGCCACCGAGTTGCTGTAAATGTCACCTAAATTTTTCAGAACTTTTTGCACGCATGCAAGTGAGCAGCAATTATACGAATGAGTCCAGGTCAGACCTTTAACTCAGTGACATGATGTATTGAAAAGAGCAGTGCAGAAGGGCTGTGAGGGCTGAGTCCGGCCGAGAAAGGATTACCATCAAGCCAGGCTGAATGTAAAATCAAGCCCAGTTTGGAGAGCTCTGCTGAATCCTTTGACTGCTGGGGTGGAAGCCTTCACCCTGCTGAGCCAAACCTTTCTCCTGGTCTTTTACCATTGGCTTTGTTTAATTTGGATGAAGGCCTGTGGTCTCTGTTGGGGGGAGCAGGGGGACTAGATGATTGGAGTGGGCGCTTCTGGCTTTAAAAATCTATGGATTTATTACCTGGGTGGATCATCTTGGGTGTGGGAAGATGTTCTTAGAGATGTTAAAATCTGTATTCTCTCCCCACACATCCCTCCCCTCTCTTTTGGGGGACTTGTTTCCCCCCAGTGCTTTCAACAACATCCTTAGCAACGTGGGCCACGTGCTGCTGGGCTTCCTCTTCGTGCTGATCGTGTTGCGTAGAGACATTCTCCACCGCCATTTGTTGGAAGCCAAAGACACCCACACGCTGGTATGGAACCTGCCCCGAACAGCCTAGGCAGGGAAGGAAACTCTCTGCATCTTGAGCAAGTCTTGTGGCTGGATTCCTTGCTGGGTCTGAACTGGTAGATGACCATGAGCCCCTCCTCGGGTGGGCTTGGTGCTTGTGTGGCTGCACCTTTGGCCTGGGGCACTGCTCCGGTGAACCTTTATGACCTTTCAAGAGTAGGCGGGTGCCAGGGTCGTCAGCATCTGAGCTGTGCCCTTTCCTTCGGTGCCCTCTAGGGAAGGAGTAGATCCGTTGGGTAGGAAACTGGGGGTAGTGAGGGGAGGAGTGATTGAGGGATAGTACCTTGACAAAGATCTATTTTTGGATTTGTTCTGTGGCTTGGGCAGCCAGATGCTCAATGAATTACTCCCTGTAGCCTGAATTGGGGTCCTTCCAAAGAGAGTCAGTAGTTCTCATAGTTGGTTCTGGACAGCGAATATCTCCTGTTTATCACAGAGTATTTTAAAAGTTTTTTTTAAAGTCCGGAATGCCCCCTGAGAAGAGCACAACGCCACAGGCGGAGACCCAAAACCCTCCTCTCCGTTGTAAGGCTGGGGAGACCACAGTCCATTTTATTCCAGAGGAACTCACCCGAGCAGCTCGAAACAGGAAGCTTATGTGAACCCTAGCTTTTGGACTTTGTAGTATTATCAGATCTCACACAGCAAAAGGACGTTGGGTTTGTATGCGCATGGGAGACCCTGGTTGGAGGCCTTAAGCACGGCTGGCAGTGGCATTGATGACACAGTAGGTGGCGCTGTTCCTCTGATTTAGTTCTCAGCAAACACCCCAGTAGGGGGAATCTGCATTCTGGGCCTTCAAATGAGACCCAAATTGAGTCCTGGTAAAGATCACTTCTCCAAAAGGCTGAGGGGGGGCGGGATGGAGGGGTGCAGCTCAGTTCCTCACTGACTTGCACCTGTCTTCTCATTCACACCTCTGGAAAATGCTACACTTCTGATTTGATATAGTGTCTTACACCCATGGTGACTCCATTTGCTCAGGTGTCGATCACTGTGCAGGGTGCAAGATGGGGGGCATTTGGTATTAGTGCACTAACAAATTTCCCCACAGTTCATTACATTCTGCCTCCTAAACCCTCCCTGCAGTTCCGTCTGGCTAGGTCTTAGACTGCTGTGTAGCATGGCAGTGTGCTGTTGTGTGCCATAGACACTCCAAAGGAGACAGCCCCTTATTGGATTGTGTGCGTGTATGTAAAACTGAGTGCGAGCACCACAGAAATACAAGCTCTGATGAGTGAGGCTGTTACCCGAAGTACCTTCCGTTCTCTTCCAGGAGTATGGAATCCCCAAACACTTCGGTCTCTTCTACGCCATGGGCATTGCTCTGATGATGGAGGGGGTTCTCAGTGCTTGTTACCATGTCTGCCCCAACTACTCGAATTTCCAGTTTGGTAAGTGGAGAACTCCAGCCTGCAGAGAAACCCTGCTCAAATTTGAAGCGGATCATCCAAGTGGAACTTTGGCCTTCCCCGGTATGCTAAGCCTTCAAACGGCTGTGGAGCTGCCCAGTGGTTGGCTTTGCAGGGAGCAGTTGGTGAATGCTGTATTTTTGTGCTCCAGTTGATGATGCTCTTCATCCCAGTCTGCACTGTCCCGGTGACCACATTAGCAATCTGCTGGCAAGAACAGTGATTCCCCTCAGTCCCGGCATTCAGTCTTTAAACGTAATAGAGGTGAGGCCTAAATGGTTTGCCTCTGAGGCTCTGACAGCCCCTAATTACCACAAAAGATTCAACGGTTCATTTATCTCACGTGTGGATCTCAGCCCCTCCATGCTGGAAACTCTCTCCCTGCAGGTTAAGTTGCCTGTTCCCAGCAACAATCCCATGAGGCCCTGTAATGATGGCATGTTCCAAGCACTGAATTCTCATTCTGCTTTGCTTCACCGCACCCACCCAAGGGCCTTGCAGTGCAAATCAGAGGACGGCTGGAGCAAATTGGGGTAGCTCCAGGGAGTTATGCCTGCCTGCCCAGGGTCTGGCCCGTGGGTCCAGCCCTGATTTACAGATGCTCTCTGAAGCGCACTTCTAGTGCCCAGAGCAGTGGGTGAGGCAAGGCCTGTCTTCATTCTTTCTGCTCTGTTCCTTTCACAGACACCTCCTTCATGTACATGATCGCGGGACTCTGCATGCTCAAGCTGTACCAGACCCGCCACCCTGACATCAATGCCAGCGCCTACTCTGCGTACGCCTCCTTCGCTATGGTCATCTGCCTGGCTGTCCTCGGAGTGGTACGGCTCTCTCCTGCCCACCCGGCCCTCCAGGAAGGAGCTGGTGCAGCCAGGAGCACTGACGAAATGGAGAAAAAGTACAGGGGTTGGGGGGAGGTGTAGGGCGGTGAGCCCTGTAAATGCAGCTGGCCCCTGGGTGAGCATGACCAATACTGTAAGCCCTTGGCTTTCCTTTTTACAAGCGAGGAGTTTCTAGTTGTTGCGTATGGGAAGGAAACCTTAAAGACGTGCACCTGATGTCAATGGGGCAGGTGGTCTTCTGGGCCTGTAGGGCAAGTTTCACCCCCTGTTCAGCCCCAGAGTGATTGGAGGAGCAGCGGCCCCTTCTGTCTTCTCCAGGCTCTTGATTTCTCCTGTCCAGGAGAGCGGGCAAGAAAATCAGCCTCCTGCAGGCCTGCTGCTTCCTCAGGCCTAATCCTTGCGAGGGTGGTTCCTCATAGAGAGCTGTTAGACAGTTAGAGAAAAGGTTCACATGTGCACAGGAGCGTGTTTGCGTGCGTGCGCTCTCTCTCTCTGAGGGTCCCACCACAGTTAATTTATGAGCAGGGATTTTAGTGCCCTAGGTGAACTATGACTTTAGCGATCCCAATGTTTTAAGAAAAGATTTTTTTTTTCTAATAAAGAAAAAAATTCACTTCCATCTACTTTGGTGCCCCTTAAAGCCTGGCACCCTCAGCGACTGCCTAGTTCACCTCTATCGTTGGGCCGGCCCTGTTCATGAGCCTGTCTCTATGGAGATCCGGGGTTTGGTAGAAGTTAAGCAGTGAGGGGAAAATGAGTAATACACAGTTGTGGTCTCATCGTTAATGCACTTCACAAAAGCTGCCACAGTACTGGGTATAGTCAGTCCATTACAGATGGCAGGATTCCCTCAGGAGACGCCCAGAGCTAGAATAATGGGGGGAGAAGGGGTGCTACAGGGCAGGGAGTGACATTCATCTGCCCCTTGGGAAACCCAGGAGTGAAGTGGCAGGGAATGCTTCAGGTTGGGGTTTTCGGGTGCACCTGCAGCGCTGTAGGAGGGGTCCAGGCTGGAGTGGGAGGTCAGGCTACAAGTCAGGACCACAAAGCATGGTGGGGGCAGGGCCAGGATAGCAGGGGGATGTGACTCCCTCTCAGTATTAATCCTGGCATGGAGTTGTGTATTTTATCACAGCACCTGAGCCCTGGACTGATGTATTGCTTGAAAACAGACTCTTCATTGCATCAAATGTCTGGTACGAGGTCCCTGCTTGGAGATGTGCCATGTGGCATAAAGTGCCATGTCCTTGCAAACACAGAACGAGTGCTCGCTATGGGGGTGGGATGAGCGCTGCAGTGGTGGAGGGGTCCGTGATTCAGGCTTGTGCCCAGCCTGTGCATGGCTCTGCTCACTGCCACAGTGTCCCAGCCCCACGCAGGCTGCTCTGGGACCCACATCAGTGGGGAGATTCATGGCACACACAGACCATGCTTAGCCAGTCAGAGTTACGGAGGCATTCGCTCATGGACACTGTGAGCTGCTGAAATCCCTGGGGACAGGAGCCTTGTGTGATCGCAAACTAAGGGCAGCTTGGAGCTGTCTGGAGAAAGCTTCCTCTCAGTGCCACATTATTAATTCAGTGGTGGTGGGATCGGGGGTCCCTGGTTTCCCCTCTGAGATTTCTCAGTCCCCTCCTTGATGTTGTAACGTTTGAGTCAACAATGACCCGGCAAACTCAGCTTCAGGCCTTCGTTTAACTCCTCAGAGGGGCGGTTACACTCTTAACCGCTGGTGGCCTGGATTTTCTAATGTGCAAGATCAATCCGTGCTGCACCAGCACCAGCAAGGACCATCTGTAATATGTTCGGAAAGCTACAGTACTGCAACACGGAGCCTGACAGTTACATCCCACACATCCTGGGGCATTCCCACGTGAGGTTCCTGCAGTAATCTTAGTGCTGCCTCCGTTCATGTGTGCTTTACAACAGGCTTTTATTAGGTGAACACGCAATGCTGGGCAATGCGGCCTATCATCTGGCAAATAACATGAAGAAAACACACATGATCCTATGACCCTAAATACGTCTAGAACAGATAGCATTTTGCATTAGAACTACATATGTTGTGAGATCATGTAGAACACCCATTATAGTGCATGCACCCATGGGAAAGAGGTTGAACTGTGGGAATCTTACAGTAGCTTTACATTTTCTCACTCCCTAATAAACAATTAATATCTTAAAGTTTAATATTGCATTGATCTAGATCTTGAATATCCTTGCCAGCTCATAATTAAAAGAGATGAGAGAGTATGGCAGTGCCTGTTATATAGTGAGTACCGTACCCTTTGAATACCGAGATAAATGTTCTCTAGCTAGCTGGGCAGGAATAGGGTTTTGAGAATCTGTCCACAGAAAGATCACACCTATCTCTGACACCTGTGCTTTCTAATGGCCAGTCCTGTCTGCAGACTGGCTCCCTCAGACATGTGGTCTTCCCTGTGTTCTCTCGTTTGTGCATCCATGGGGTCAATGACCTGGGGGTTATTTTGAGTTTGCACACTTCAGGAGTGGCCGCCTGACTACCAGAAGTGGCTAGCACTGGTAGCCGCCGTTTATTTTAGTTGGATTTCTGAGTGTTCAGCATCTCTGGAGACTCAGGTCACCATACATAAATGTGGATTTAGGAATCTGGATTTAGCCACCCAGGTTGAACATTTCTGGCCATGTCTTTTAGCAGGTTCTGTGTTTTTGGCAAGCATTTCTGATACTGGGGGAGGAATTGAGAACTGAGCGGCTGTGAGTAGTGCTTGAGAACCCACCATTTTTTTTTCTGTTTTACTCTCAGGTGTTCGGAAAGAACGATGTGTGGTTTTGGATCATCTTCTCAGCAATCCACATCCTGGCCTCACTGGCTCTCAGCACCCAGATCTACTATATGGGCCGCTTCAAAATAGGTAAGCACCATGATTTAGGAGAAATGGGCTCTTTGCCCAGCTACTTCTATGCCTATTGCTCACCACCCTGCATTAGGGCCCAAGAGTTAGTAACAACGGCAGTCTGTATTGCCTCTGCAAAGCTGTGCTCCATGCTCGGGTGAGTGCCACATTCCTGACACTGTCTTCCTGATCCAAGGGGTACTTACAACTCTGTTTTCTGGTGCCGGGAGAGCCCAGCACAGCGATCCACTTCATGGCACTCCGAGGATGCTGTCAGCGTTCCTCTCTGTTCCTGTGCCCAGAGATGGCGCTGTACCTCCAACCAGTACAGTATTCACATAGCCGTTAAATTACCCAGCATTTAGAGAGGCAGCTGGGAGGAGTCTGCCCTCTGACCTGGATGTGTAGACCCCACACGGCTGTTGCACTCCACTCACAAACCTTTTTCTCCTTTCTCTTCTGCTGCCTTTGGCTTCAGATGTCCCTGACACAGGTAACCAGCAGCTCCCTTTCTCCCCCCGTTTGGACTGAGCGAGTGGCAATGTAGCAGCTGGCAGGGGAATGTGTGTCCCTTGAGCCTGCTGTGTGGCTCCTTTAGGAGTGGAATCAGTGGCGTGGTATGGGCCACGAGAACCACACGCAGAAGTGGAATTGCCTCCCTTCCGCTGCAGAAAGGGGGCTGCGGCGCAGCCGCGCAGGAGAGCTCCCGCCTTGGCAGGCTGGACTGTGTGCCAGTTCCACACATGCCTCTGTAGGGGATGGGGCAGTGAGAGTGTGCGTCCGTCCACTCCAGACCCTCAGTGGGGCAGTGCAGTACTTTCAGGGGCTGGAGGAGAAGCTGCCCAGCAGCCTAAGGCATCGACAGCCCCTGTAAGACCTTGCAGCCATTTTCTCTTCAGGTGGCGAGGGGGGAATCTCTCCCTAAGTGCAAATTCCAGAGAGGGGAACTCTGGAAGTGCTTTGTTTGCCCCATGGAGCACCACATACTCCTGCCTCCCTCTGAGATTCAGCCACAGAATATGCCAGGTGCACAATGCCAAGGTGTTATAGGTGGGTGTTGAAACTCTGCATGGCCAAACGCCATTCAGCTGTGCGTGTTCCAGTGTCCCCTGGTGGGGTTGGAGTCCTCCGGTCTGTGATCCTTGTGAGCTAATTTGGCTACAACGAGTCAAGAAAAAGATCTTGGAGTCATTGTGGATAGTTCTCTGAAGATGTCCGTACAGTGTGCGGAGGCGGTCAAAAAAGCAAACAGGATGTTAGGGATCATTAAAAAGGGGGTAGAAAATAAGACTGCAAATGTATTATTGCCCTTATATAAATCCATGGTACGCCCACATCTCGAATACTGTGTACAGATGTGGTCTCCTCATCTCAAAAAAGATATTCTAGCACTAGAAAAGGTTCAGAAAAGGGCAACTAAAATGATTAGGGGTTTGGAGAGTGCCTCGTATGAGGAACGATTGAAAAGGCTGGGCCTCTTCAGCTTGGAAAAGAGGAGACTGAGGGGGGACATGATAGAAGTATATAAAATTATGACTGATGTGGAAAAAGTGGACAAGGAAAAGTTGTTTAAATACTCCCATAATACAAGAACCAGGGGTCACCAAATGAAACTGATAGGTAGCAGGTTCAAAACAAATAAAAGGAAGTTCTTCTTCACACAACGCACAGTCAACTTGTGGAACTCCTTACCTGAGGAGGTTGTGAAGGCTGGGACTATAACAATATTTAAAAGGGAACTGGATAAGTTCATGGTGGCTAAGTCCATAAATGGCTATTAGCCAGAAAGGGGTTAAGAATGGTGTCCCTAGCCTCTGTTTATCAGAGGATGGAGACGGATGGCAGGAGAGTGATCACTTGATCATTGCCTGTTAGGTTCACTCCCTCTGGGGCACCTGGGCACTGGCCACTGTCGGTAGACAGATACTGGGCTAGATGGACCTCTGGTCTGACCCAGTACGGCCTTTCTTATGTTCTTATGTAGCTGCCACACCAATGATTTGCCTCCCAAAGGGAAGGCAAAACAATCAAGCTTGGGGTGCGTGGGCTCCCCACTTCCGTGTTGCCCTGTGACCTAGGAAGTGATAGCTCCTCTCTGCCCCTGTCAGGGCTACTCTGCTGGAGACATTGACTTTCTTGTCGTCTTCTCTCTGGCAGACTTCGGGATTTTCCGGCGGGTGGCAATGGTGCTGTACACGGACTGTATCCAGCAGTGCAGCCGGCCGATGTACATGGTAGGTGGCTTCCCCAGCCTGACCTTGTGAATTTACTCAGTTGCCAGCAAGGCCGGGAGACGGTAAAGCTGCGTGGAGCTTGCACAGGCAGCCCTTGTGGCTCTTCAAATGAGTGGACAAAGAGGAAAAAATGAGAGGAAACCCCAGCGACAAAAAAGCTAATGTCCTTGGTCCAGAGCTCCACACACTTAGTCCTAAGTCAGAGGAGGCTTTTGCGGGGAGTCTGAGGTGAATCGGTCAATGGGAGGGAAAGAGGATTCCTTTTTTTACTTAGGGGTTTTTTAAAATATGTATTATTCTGAGGATGTTCGCATAGAGAGGTCAGCGCCGTATTCACAGCAGCCTTCACCTGGGCATGGTGGTTTTTGCTTTAGCTGGTATTCCTGCCTCACCTTTGGCATATGGCATTTCGAAGACACATACAAGACGTAGTTGTTTTCCCCAAGTCCCTTAAACTCATTTTTTTCAGAGGCCATTCAGCACTGACTACAGCTGGCCCCTAGGATACCTTATGGGACGAACCATTCCTGTCTGTCCCAGGAGACTGAGAAATTCAAAGCAATTAGGTTCTCACATCTGTTTACTTTATTTTTGTTTTTAAAGACACTTTTTACTTCTTCTGGGACAGACTATGCAAATTTACCAAGCAGTCCACAGCCATGTGGATCTTAAGAAAACACTGTTAACTGAAAATTCACACCTACAATAGAAAAAGAAAATTAATATGATGAAAACAGGTCTAGGTTAAAGGGGCATCTTCCACTTAAAAAGAAAATTCCTGTCTGCAAAGCTTTTCACTTTGGCTGTAGTTACCCAGGCTCACAAAGTTAGGTCGACTTTCTTAGGTCGACTTTTCTAAAGGTGACTTTAAGTTGACCTTAAGTCGACTTAAAGGTGCTCCTATTAAGTCAACTTAGAGAGTCTACACTAGACTCTCTAAGTCGACTTGATAGGTGGAGGGAGAGCCAGCCTTGCAGGGCTGGCTCTCCCCAGACCAGGAAGCCGCTGCTGGCTTGCCCTGGCGAGAGCCAGCGGGCTGTCCCTGGGAAAAGAAGCCGGGCGGCTCGTCCCAGGAGAGCTGCTCACTGCTTCTCAGCCCTGGCAGAGCCAGCCGTGCACTGGCTGGCTCTGCCAGGATAAGCCACGAGCAGCTTCTCGGTCCCGGCAGAGCCAGCTGGCGCATGGCTGGCTCTGCAGGGACCAGCCGTCCGCCTCCCGGGCTCTCCATCCAGGGTTCCACTGGGTGATCCCCTCCCGCTGAAGCCCTGGCTAGGGAGCCCTTCTTCCTGGGACCGCGGCTTCCCTGGCAGGGTAGCAGTGGGTCTGGGGAGAAGAGAGCAGGGGTTTCCCAGGGGACAAGGGAGCCACAGTGGCTCCCTTCTGCCAGGGAGCCCCTATGCGGGGCTCCCTTGTCCCCCCTAACCTAAGTCGACCAAGTCGATTTAGGGCATCTACACTGGCTAAGTCGACTTAATAAAGTCAACTTAGACACTAGTTCGAATTATAACAAGGTGTTATTAATTCGAACTAGTGTTTCCTTAATTCGACTTGAAGAGCAGCTTAAGTTGAATTAAGGAAAGCACAGTATAGACGTGGATTAAATTAAGTCGATTTAAGCCTGTTTAAATCGACTTAATTTATAAGTGTAGATGCACCCCCGTGACCTGAAAATGCCAGAGTGGGAGATTCTCTTGTGCAGTGGTTCCCAAACTGGGGGCGTGCCCCCCTAGGAGGGTGTGAAGAAAATCCAAGGGGGGCGCAGGGCTGTGACATTTTCATAATGAAAAATTTTTGCATCAAGAAAACTGCTTTGTGGTTATTTTTAATTGTACAATTACAAATTGAAATTTTGTTAACAGGGAGTTGGATGATGTGGTAAAGGGGCGGTGGGGAGGCATGAGGGTTTCTCAAAAATCAGAAAGGAGGCGTGATGCCGAAAAGTTTGGGAGCCTCTGCTCTTCTGTGTTTGGCGGTGCTTTGTGCTCAACTGTTTTCCTTGTTTCCCTTGTGTAGTCAGTTCTTTTCTTTGCATGAAAGAAAAAAACAAATTAAAAAATAGGAAAAACAGTACTTGTAAAACCACAAAAATTGGCCAGGGATAGGTGCATTTCCTGAAATATCTTGGAACTCATTTTTTAAATATATTAGATTTCCACTCAGCAATGTCCCTTTAAAATCCGTAACTAGCACATATTCACCCAAAGGGGATTTGAACGTCTCACATTCGTGTATTTGTGAGAGCCACGTTCTAAATCCACAAGTGAGAGTGTTTTGAGCTGCAGTGACAAAGTTCTCTGCCTGCACGTTTTGTGCAGCATTTGTGAAAATGGAGCATTCATCAGCGCTTCTTGTGCCTTCTCTCCAGGACAGAATGGTGCTGCTCATTGCTGGGAACCTGGTCAACTGGTCCTTGTAAGTAGTAGCTGTGTGTTGCTCAGTGTAGGAAATTTGAGTGGGCTCAGAAATGCTGTGATGTCTGCGTGGATCCTTCCAGTTCCTTCTGTTGTATTTCAGCTATCTTGACGTGACGGTGTTCCAGGCTTTAAAGAGCTGACACCGAGAGCACGGTCCTGTTGGATCGGAGAAGCGAAAATGGGTCAGGCCTGCTCAATATGTACTTGGCAGACCTCCAGCAAATCTGAGGCATGCACATGGCACTGCTGGTGGCTTTATAGGGGGCACTCTTCCCCTCTGACGGTATGATTACAGCAAAAGCCGTGCGTGAGGTAGCTTGCACAGACCAGCTTGACTCCAGTGAGCATGGCTAGCTGCCGTTTCAGCGTAGGTGATGCGACCGCGACAGGCCCTGGTTACATACCCAGCTTGCTAGACCTCGCTGTGATGTTGCTACCAGTGCTCACTGGATTCAAGCTAGTTCAGGCAGGCTAGTCTCCAAACACCTTGAGGTGTGTAGACGTACCCTGAGTCAGGACTCAGCCAGCACCGTGATGTGCTCTAAAACCATGTTGCAGGAAGGACTGGCTCTTGGATGAGATGTAAAATCAAGATCCTGGCCTCTTGTTAAAGTTCCCATGGTGCCTTTCTTCAAGAAAATTCCTTGTTAAAACCTCCTTAAATCCACCCTGCAGAATTCTTCATTTTCTGTCCTGTCTCAATTTCCTCCAGCAGTCAGAGTCACCACAGTGCATTGTGCTCCAGCCACTTGCCATGCAGCGGAGTAGGGCAGGAGCTGGTGTAACTTTGGCATAGCTGCAGATTTCTCTACGCCGAGGCCACTTTAAGACAGCTTTCCAGGAATTTTGTGCCACTGGGGTAGTTCAGAAGAGACATGAGCTAGGCGAAAGATCTGGCCCTGTGTGATCACTGAAATGAAGCTACCTCTGGCCGTTTCATTCCACCTCCATGGCACAGCCACCCAGGAAAGGGAGGAAAGAAGAATCCCAAGTTCAAGTGAGAAACAAGGAAGGAATTTAGGATGTCAGAATGTCATTTCTCAGCTGCAATTCACCTCCTACTTGATGCTCCCAGTCAATGTCCTGTGTGATTTTTAGCAAATAGTCAGTGTGCCCTGTTGTTTGTGGAGATCTTCCACCAGCAGCACACCACAGGGAAATGTGGTTGCAAAAGACAGAAGCTGACAGGGCATAGCAGGATCTGAAACCACTTGAGTGCCTTCATTTAAAACTGACTACAGATTTCAAGCTGATGGAAGTGGGTCCAAATGGTAGCTTGATTTGCCTGGGCCAGGGAAAAGGAGGGTCCTGCAAGCCAGTGAGAGAGGTTAGTCATTGGTTCTCAACCTCTCACCTGCCCACTCACAGCTTAGGGGTCCTGAACAGGAAAGATAAAATATTGATAGCAAGATGGGAACTGAGAAGTGAGGGCAGTAGCATGATCTATGGGTGGTGGTGGGGGGAGAGGCAGGACTCCTATGTTCTGGTCTTAGCTGTTCCACCAACTCCCTTTGGGTGGCCTTGGGCAAGTCACTGCCCCGCTTTCTGCCATAGTTTCCCATCTGTAAAATAAGGCATTGAGTATGCACCTGCTACCCCAGAGATCTGGGAGGCCAAATCTGTGTCTGCCGTGTGCTGTGATAGCAGGAACAGCATGTTACTGATGCATTCTGGAGTCTTTCCACCACTCCCCCACCGCACCCAGTATGGCTGAGGGAGTTGGCTAATGTGTGTATCTCCGTCCCTCCCTTTCCGCAGTGCTGTCTTCGGACTGGTGTATCGACCAAGGGACTTTGCCTCCTATATGCTGGGGATCTTCATCTGTAACCTTCTGCTCTATCTGGCCTTTTACATCATCATGAAGGTAAAGAACCCAATCACAGCTGCCCATCATGCTCTTGGGGCCTGTCCTTATTTTCCCTGCCTTCCCGACGGTGTCTCCAGGACGCTGGTGGCACCGTGTGGGGGGGAGCTGGCTGTGACTGCTCCTCCCACTGCCACTCCGATTGTGGTGTGGCTCCCGCTGCACTGGAAAGTAAAGTTGTGGGACTGATTCTGCAGTGCAGGGAGCCTTGGGGCCAGAGGTCGGGAGTGATCCCATCGACGGTATGTGATCAGCTGGTTTTTACAGAAACGTGGGGCAGCCGCACATCTGCCAGTTTTCACCTCCGGTGGTAGCAGTGCGTTCTGGGATTCCAGAGCACTTCCCTTTAGGGTCCAGCACTGTTGCTGACAGCAGGGGTTTCTGGGTAATTTCCTAAGAGGATGCCCTGCCCTGGGGGATGAATTAGGAGGATAGGTTGCGCTGATACAGTGGCAACATTTGCAGTTGTCTGTGCCTGCGGCCAAGGAGCCATTGCAGCCCATGTAAGGTGTAACGCCTGGGCTGGTGTCAGCCAGAGGATGCGAGGAACTGCAGAGCGCTGCAGGCTCACCAGACAGTGCTTGTTGTCTCTTTGCAGCGTGCAGACAGAGCAATCAATGAAGCCAGACCTTTTGGGAAGTCTGAAGCAGAGGTTTTTCTGATTCAGACTTGAAACTAGTGCATGCTCCGTGCTGCTGACTGCACCCTCCTCTTTTCAGGGGTGTGCCGGGCTAGGAACAGTTACCCAGCGCTGTGCCCTCTGCTGTGACTGGGTGCACAGCTGGTTGGTGGTTATGGGAAAGTAATTGTGGGTTGGCTCCCTGGGCTGATTTTTGAGGTCTTTTCTCCTTTTCATTGTTGCAGCTCCGTAGCTCTGAGAAGCTCCTGCCCATCCCACTGTTCTGCATCGTGGCCACGGCTGTGGTTTGGGCTGCAGCCCTTTACTTCTTCTTCCAAAACCTCAGCAGTTGGGAGGTAAAAGTTTACACATTTGTTTCTCTCCCTCCCTCCCTTCCTTTTCCTTCCCCTGGCCTTACTTCTGAATATCCTTTTTTTTTATCCTGCAAAATATGTTTTAGGAAAAGGAGTCTGGCTCATTAATAACAATAAATGGCAAAGAAAGGGCAAACTCCGTCAATGTATTGGAACAGGGACTATTGCAGACATGAGCCAAAAATAACTGACACTAGTTCAGGAAAAGCCACGGGCATCCTGTACCACACTTGATCCAGAGTGTTCCGTGTTGCACTATGGAATGAATTGAGAGGGAGTTCGGAAAGTGATCGAGAAAGAGCACTGGTTGCAGGAAAGGCTGGCTGTTGGTAGGCAGAGAAAATAGAGCTATGCTGTGGTAGGTCTGTACATGAGATCTTCTAATCTGCGGAACTCCTATAATTCCCCCAGGTGGCTTTATTTGGAGGGCAATGTCTTTTCTCCTGCTTCTGTTTGTATAGAGGGGATGGGTCTTTGTCTTTTCAGGGGTGCATTCTTAATCCTAGACTCCCCTGTGCTCTGAGTATTCACCATACAGCATTCATGGTCCCTCGAACACGGTGTTCATACAGAATGTCTATCTGAGATTTTTGATTGAGCAGTTGAGAAAGAAATTTTACTTGTTTGTAGTGTTTCTGTAGCCATGCTGGTCCCAGGATATTGGAGAGACAAGGTGGGTGAGGTAATGTCATTTATTGAACTAACTTTTGTTGGTGAGAGAGACCAGCTTTAGAGCTTACACAGAGCTAGCTGCTCTTCGGGTTTGGGAAAGGTATTGAGTGTCCCAGCTAAATACAAGATTGAACAGAGAGTGCACATTCTATTGGACAATTCAAGTGAACTGGCTTGTTAACACCCCTGTAGACATAGGACAAAAGAGGGGTCAGCGGGTTCTAGATTGTTGTAATAAGCCATAAATCGAGTGTCTTTATTAAGACCGTGATTTTTAGTGTCTAGCAGAGTTGTACATTTAAGCTCCCAGGTTTATTTTTTGAAAGTGTTCTACATGTTTCTTTTGAGGATGAGGACTAAGAGGTCAGATATAAAGCGATTGCTTCATTCATCCACAGGTGATAGGGTGTGTTTGCCTTTTACCAAACATTTTCAAAAGATTATCCAGGGAAGTTTATATTTATTACTCCACTGGATACCAAAAATCATGGACTGAACAGAGGCACTAGATTTATGGCTTATTACAACAGCCTGTAACCCACTAACCCAGGGGCTGGCAACCTTTGCCGACCCCTGTGCCGGCCCCTCCTCCTCGACCCTCCACTGGTGCCGACAGCCCATCCATGGAAAGAAGCCACCTGGAGGGGCTCCTCTCAGCAGCATGCCTGGGGACCCCTATCCTCAGTTACCTGGAATCACTCCTTTTGACAGCAGCACACCACAGAGAGGAGCCGCTCTGGGCGGCTTCTTTACACGGTATGCCTGGGGCATGGACATGGCAGGGACCTCCGCACTGCAGCCGCCCCCGAAAGAAGCCACTTGGAGTGTCCTTTGGTGGCAGGAGTGGCAATTTCTGTGGCGCCACAGAGGATGCCGAGTGCCGCTCTGAATGGGCTCGTGTGTCACTGTTGGCACCCGTGCCGGGGGTTGCTTCCCCTGCACTAATCTCTCTTTGTTTCCTGTGATTGCAGAGGTGCCAGTCTACCTGGAATCGTCCCTTAAAATATGTGCTAACTGCTTTTGCTAAACAGTCTGTTCTCTCTTGTATTTAGCTGTGACTCTCAGAGTAACTTTCCCAGACAGTGTTGCCAACCCCCCAGGATTGTCCTGGAGTCTCCAGGAATTAAAGATTGATCTTAAATTAAAAATTGTTATGTGATGAAACCTCCAACCAAAATTGGCAACTCTATTCCTAGACTGAGACTCATGATAGACTCATAGAAGATTAGGGTTGGAAGGAGGTCAGCTAGTCCAGCTCCAAGTAGTACTACCAACCCTCAATAAATCATGAAGAGTTCTGACTGTGTGGTTTGAAAGCTTCTCTCTCACCAACAGAAATTGATCCAATCAGAGCTGGCTCAAGGGTTTTTGGTGTCCTAGGCAAACTGTGACTTTGGTGCACCTCCCCCACATATTATAAGAGGGAACCTATTAATATATTTTTTTAAGTAGAGAAAAAAACTCCCTTCTATCTAATTTGGCACCCCTTAAAGTCTGGCGCCCTAGGCAACCACCTAGTTCACCTCTATGGTTGGACTGGCCTTGGGTCCGGTAAAAGTTGTTATCTCACCCACCTTGTTTCTTCAGAGTTTGTTAGGTTCCGTTTGCCAAAAGGAACTAGAGATGGAAACTTTCTTTAGTAGGGCAAGTAGTTTAGAAAAATGGATAGTAAGAGACTGCAATATGGAGCAGTGGGGTCTTTTTTGGATTGATAACCATAAAGAGCAGAAATTTCTCTGAATTCTTTTCATAGAATCATCGAAACTAGAAGGGACCATGACAGGTCATCGAGTCCAGTCCCCTGCACTCATGGCAGGACCAAGTACCCTCTTAAACGATCCCTGACGTGAGCTTGTCTAACCTGCTCTTAAAAACTTCCAATGATAGATATTCCACAACCTGCCTAGGCAACTTATTCCAATGGTTAATCACCCTGCCAGTTAGGAATTTTTTCCTAATGTCCAACCTAAACCTCCCTTGCCATAATTTAAGCCCATTGCTTCTTGTCCTATCATCAGCTGTTAAGGAGAACAATTTTTCTCCCTCCTCCTTATGACAACCTTTTAGACACTTGAAAACTGTTACCATGTCCCCTCTCTGTCTCTTCTTTTCCAGACTAAACAAACACAGCTCTTTCAATCTTCCCTCATAAGTCAAGTGTTCTAGACCTTTAATCATTCTTGGTGCTCTTTTCTGGACTTTCTCCAATTTGTCCACATCTTTCCTGAAATGAGGCACCCAGAACTGGACACAATACTCCAGCTGCAGCCTAATTAGGGCAAAGTGGAGCGGAAGAATTACTTCTTGTGTCTTTCTTACAATACTCCTTAAAATACATCCCAGGATGGTGTTTGCTTTTTTTGCAAGAGCATTACACTGTTGACTCGTATTTAGCTTGTGGTCCACTATGACACTCAGATCTCTTTCCACAGTACTGCTTCTTAGGCAGTCATTGCCCATTTTGTATGTGTGCAACTGATTGTTCTTTCCTAAGTGGAGTCATTTGCACTCGTCCTTATTGAATTTCATTCTATTTACCTCAGACCATTTCACCCGTTTGCCCAAATCATTTTGAACTGTGATCCTATCCTCCAAAGCACTCGCGACTCCTCCCAGCTTGGTATCATCAGCAAACTTTATAAGCGTACTCTGTATGCCATCGTCTAAATCATTCATGAAAATATTGAACAGAACCAGACCCTTCCAATCCCTGCGGTTGTGCCCTTCCAACATGACTGTGAACCATTGATAACTACTCTCTGGGAGCGGTTATCTAACCAGTTTTGCACCCATCTTATAATAGCTCCATCCAGGTTGTATTCCCTAGTTTGTTAATGAGAAGGTGATACGAGACGGTATCAAAAGCCTTACTAAAGTCTAAATACACCACATCTACCGCTTCCCCTCTATCCACAAGGCTTGTTACCCTGTCATAGAAAGCTATCAGGTTGGTTTGACACGAATTGTTCTTGACAAATCCATGCTGACTATCACTCAACACCTTATTCTCTTCTAGATGTTTGCTAATGGATTCCTTAATTATTTGCTCTTTTATTTTTTCTAGTACAGAGGTTAAACTGACTGGTCTACAATTCCCTGTGTTGTCCTTATTTCCCTTTTTATAGATGGGCACTATATTTTTTTCTCTTTTCCAGTCCTGTGGGACCTCTCCGGTCTTCCACGATTTTTCAAAGATAACAGCCAACAGCTCAGATATCTCCTGAGTCAGCTCCTTGAATATTCTAGGGTGCATATATGTCATCAGGCCCTGGTGACTTGAAGACATCTAACTTGTTCTTTCCCTATTTTAGCTTCTGATCCTAAGGCATTTTGCAGTGTCTCTAGCTTATCTTTTATCTGCATAATGTTAAAAGTCTCCCCAGATCTTTATGCAGCGGTAGCTCTCCCGATATTGAGACAGTAACAGTGTTGCCTGCACACTGAAGATCTTGTTGAAGTGGAAGATTGAGCTCCAGTTTTCAGTGGGGTGAGGTTGAAGGGATAAAGATTCATAGGTATGGAATCATTGTCACTATTAGACATTGTGTGTGACCCATAAGATAAAGCTGTCTGGAATCCACGGGATCAGTCTGAAGAGATTTGTTTCAAAAGGGAGCAAATGTTGATGGACGGGGTTTTTAAGATCAGGTTCTGCATGCATATATATCATTGTTTGGTTAATTCAAAGGGCGTGTCTGGTATTGGACTACTTGGGCAGTCTGAGGCAGGCAGAGGTTTGAATTTATTTGAGATTTTGTTTACAGCACGTGAGGTGAATTTGCATATGGATTATATTCACGAGTATCACTGAGATGAAACTATCAAGGTTGAGTTTTTTTGTTGTTTTAGTTTATATTCCAATAGTGTTACTGGGCTGACCGAGATCAGGACTTATGAAAGCCTACGAAAAGCTTATGCCTAAAGAAAACTGTTAGTCTTTAAAGTGCCCCAGGACTTCCGTTGTCATTGGAACAAGTTACAAGTTGTGGTGGATTCCCTGTCTCCAGAAGATATCCTGTAACTCAGTGGTTTCTATCTTAACCTTTCTGAATGAAGTTCCACTATTTAACACTAGGTAAACATGTGCCCCACCCACCATAAACACATATAAACCCTATAAACACATATTATGATGCTAAGACTAAATTACATAAATAATAATAGTAATTAATAAATGACTCTTACCTGAGTAAGAAGCTACGCCTTCCCTGGCACAGCTCAATGCACACCATGTGTGGCTCTGCCTCTTCCTGTCCCTCATGGATGGAGGGTAATGGAGGTGCTGGTGGGCTGGTCAGGGCTGTTCCACTCTGGCCAGGCACCTGGTCGGTACAGGCTTTGGGTGGGCTATTCTTCCGCAGGAGTTGGCATGGAACTCGGGGCTGCTGCTCCCTCGGTGGGGGATTGCTCCTCTGCTCTGGCAGGTGTGGGGCTTGGGCTAAATGACCTCGATATTACTGCAGGCTCACAGATACCCATCTGACAAAGTGGGTTAGAGCCCACAAAAGCTTATGCCGAAGAAAATCTGTTAGTCTATAAGGTGCCCCAGGACTCTCATTGTTTTTGCTATACACAGACTAACACGGCTACCCCTCTGTAATCTTTGGTGCCTCCCAAAGGGGTCCCTCCCCCCAGGTTGGGAACCGTTGCTGTAACTCAAGCAGAAATTCTGAGCGTGAGATAGGAATTACTGGGGCACGCAGGAGGTCAGACTAGATGTTCACAGTGGTCCTTTCTGCCCTTGGAACCCATGAACCCATCAGCAGCGCCCATGTCTCCGTAGAGCCAAGTCCAGTGCTCTGGCTGCTGGGCCCCACTGCTTCTTTGTCTCCTCAGGCCATCTCCTCGCACTCTCCCCTTCATGTTCTCTGTCCACTCACTGTTGCTATCCATTCGCCCTTCCCAGGGCAGATCTTTGGTCCGATGTTCCACACTGTGCCAAAGGGCTGGGCGGGGGAGTTTTGTAAAGTGTTCTGAGGTGTTTTGCAAGCAACCCACCATAAAAGGGTCCATCCCTGCTCCAGGTGAGAGCAAGAATACGGGTGCCCTTAGCTCCTCAGCCCTCTGCTCTCTCTCCCTAGGAGACCCCGGCGGAATCCCGAGAGAAGAATCGCCCGTGCATCCTGCTGGGCTTCTTTGACGACCACGATGTCTGGCATTTCCTCTCAGCCGCCGCCTTGTTCTTCTCCTTCTTGGTGAGCCCCTCCCTCACTCCATCTCTCACCCCTTCCCCTCCAACTCTCTCTCCTGCTCTCGTTCCTCATCCCTCAGTCTGTTCCCCACCCTCTCCCCATCACCATCTTTCTAGCTGAGGCGCGTATTTAGCCTTGGCTGTGCCAGCAGCCCCCTGGCGACTAGAGTTGCTGTGCCCGTTGCTGGCCCCTGTTCACACAGGAGCATCAGCCCCACCCTTGACGTCTCTTTCCACTTGCCCTGCTCCTGATGCTGCCCCATGTAAGGATGTTCCAGCTCTGAGTTCAACAGCCTTGTCCTGTTTTGCTCTGGTTTGGTTTGTTTTCCACCCCCCCTCCATGCTCTTCATTAATTCCTGGCCTGGAGTCCCCTCGAGGGTTTGTGACTGATGCAAGCCAGCGTGGGCTGGGGGCCAGTGCCTTGTTCCTCCCCCATCTGAGACTCTTTCTCAGCTGTCAGGCAGCTCCCCTGGTGCTAGTCCAGGTGGGACCCCACTGGCCACCCAGTGAAGCCCCTAGCAGAGAACTTTAGCTCCTCCTGGGCTTCGCTAAGTGAAAGCAGCAGGTAAGTTGTATGGGCCCAGGAGACTAAGCCTGACTTGGCGTGTAATGCAGGGCTGTGATGCCCCTGTGGGTGGGGAGCTGGCTGGCTGTGGACCGTGGGAGGGAGAGAGGCGAGATTGAGGCTGAGCCCTGATCCCTTTCCTGCTTCTCCCCTGCCTTTCCTGACACCGCCAGGCATATCGACCAGTCGGGAGGAGTGGCTGGTTTTGCTGTGTGATGCCTGGAGCCCTGCTAGCATTGGATTTCCTGGTGCATGTCATGCTTTGCCTGTCAGCTTTTCCTACGGCTTTAGTGCTGGTGAAAGGCGCCAGGCTCTCAGCCCTGGGCAGAGAAACCCTCTCGGCAGCCACGGAGCATGTACAGGGTGGGCAGCAGCATGACACCTAACCTGGAAGGATCCCACCCACTGGGCGAGAAGAGCGCAGTGTCCACAGCCCATTTGAGCCCCTGCCTCTCTGCTGACACAACGGCTGAGCAACCAGCTCATGCCCATTCAGCTGGTGCCAAGCAGCTGGAAGTGAAAGTGGTCACCGGCGCCAGGGCTGGGTGCTGATCTCTCTCTCTCTCTGGCTCGCGATCTCTCCTTTCAGGTTCTGTTAACACTGGATGACGACCTGGATTCGGTGCGCAGAGACAAGATCCCTGTCTTCTGAGCGAGGGAAGGCAGCGTCAGGGTGGCTGCCTTGATTCCTCTTGGTGGAAGGTGCGGAGCCGGCAGCCAGCATCCTTTGTGGGGAATGAGTCTGTTTTTGTACCAACAGCACCAGCACCCCAGCCAGGTGGAAGGGGAGGAGCTAGATCCCACACCAGCAAATAGGAGGTTGTGTAATAAATGAGGCAGGACCTCCTTCCTGCCACTCGTTGGATGAGACCTGCATCCTGGAGTCCAGTGGAAGGCAGATGAGCAGTGCTTTCGCTTGTTCCTGGCTGTGTTCATTAAGGATGGCGTGACTTAAACTGTGTTTGCCTTCTCCTGCCACTTCTGTCCCCCTGAGAAAATCCACGCACCCATCCTGAGCTGCCCCAGGAGCAGTCTTTCTCTCTGCCACTGCCCGGAAACAGCCCTGACCACGCAATGGGGAAGTGAGGCACAGAGGGCCTCTTGGATGGCCAAGTGCGTCTTTCACTAGCTCTGGACTCCTTCACTGCCTCAGGCCAGGGCTTTTGTTCCATGTTGAACTTTCTCTCCCCCCAGCGTGGTCGACATTGGCAAGGCAGGTTCACCCTTATGTTTGCAGCTGTTCCCTGCAGACTCCTAACATCAACATCGCCGCGCTCAGCCTCTGACCATGGGAAGGTGTTAGCTCTGATCTGGTCTCAGCTCAGGGAGCACCTGCTGAGTTGCAGGTAGCCAACAGAGGGCAGGCTCCAGGCTGAGGTAATCGGTAGCTCCAGTCACTTCATCCTGCACTGGGAAGAGCCTCAGGCCCATGACAGGAAATGGGCTGAATGGACTGTTCTATCTGAGCAAGCAACAGCCCTGGGCAATGGTGGATGGCTGCAGGGGGCTCCTACTACCCATGACCTGTCAGCACCAGAACTAAATGTGTTGTCTCCCTCCCTCCCTGTACTTCTGGTGTGGGAGAGTTTGTGGTTGACTCTCACCTGCAGATCAGCTCCTTGGTAGCTCCCCTTTTGCCTCCAGAATGTCATCCCGTGCCCCTAACACAGCCCCTTTCCATTGGAGCACCCCCTTTGCAACACCAGATGTGCTGTCCGCTCCCGCACTGTGGCATGACAAATTAGTTCAGTCGTGTGTCAGGGCTTCCTTCTGTTGGTACTTGTAGAAGTTTGCTAGTGACTTCCCTCGGAGTAGGGCCAGGCTTAAAGCAGAGAAGCTGCTTATGAAGTTCTTTCAGGGCTTCCAAATTTGCAATCAGCGATTTGCTCTGGAATGAAACTTAGCAAACCACGCTCTCCCTGCAGGAGAGAGATGTCAGTTTTACAAAGCTTGGAAGCAAACTCCCCCTCACTACACCCGGCCCTCCTGCAGCCACATAATCAATATTAATTTTTTTAAATGGCTTCTGCATGTTTACTGGTGCCAGCGTGGCTCTGTCATTTAAAAACAAGAGCAAGGGGTGAAATGTTGCAGGCATTGTGGCCAAAACGTGACTTGCTTTGCTAATTTTGCATTTGAAAATAGCATTAATTAGCAGTGAGAGCTCCTGTAATTTTTCTTTTTAAAGTTACTGTCAGCGTATTTTTGAATTGTTAAGAAAAGGGGTGGGGTGGAGGCTGTGTAATACAATGGTTGCTATTACACAGAGGCCCTGCTCCTATAGTATTTATTTTTGAGGGCTGGCAGGGGGTGGGCCTGAAATAAAGCCATGCTCAGAGAAGGGTCTCGGTCCTCGAGGATGTCACAATGATGGCTTGTAGCAGATGGGGTCGAGGTTGAAGTTAACTACAAATAAAATGAGGTGGCTTTTTTCAACCAAGGTGCCTCCTATCTTACACATTAGCGCCAATAAGACAAATTCTGCAGGCCCAATTCTTTGTCCGGCAGTGGGCACATTTAAGAGCAAAGAGTGACCCTGCCAATAGAACTTCATAAACAAAGCTGTGGGTTCCAGCTCATTGTCTCCAACCTTGTCCTGTGCTGCTGACACACCCCCTGGAGCCAGGGCTGGCCCAAGGGTTTTTGGTGCCCTGGGCAAACTATGATTTTGGTGTCCTTTCCCCCCACATGCTATAAGACAGAACATATGTAAAAAAGTCTCTTCCTTCTAATTTGGTGCCTGTCCTAGGCGACTGCCTAGTTCACCACCAGTTTTGCCTGGCCCTGGCCAGAGAGCAGAACTATTGACTAAGAGCAGCATTTTTAGCTAATCACTTTCCCAAGCAGAAAGACATTTGATCAGAGCTGCTTTCTTGGTGCCAGATGAGCAAGAGAAAGTGGGTGTAAAAGACTGGTAGCAAACTATAATAAAGATGGATTTGGGCTTGCCTTCCAAAAATGCTGAGTTCCTACAGTTTCCATTGATTTTAGTTTTGAGTTGTGGGTGCTCTGGGGTTGATGGTCTCTCAAGTTGCGTACCTAAAAGTCAGTGACCTCTTTTGAAAAGGTTGGCCTAAAGGAAAAGGAACATGCAACCCCCTCAGCTGTTCCGTAGTCAGTCAGTTTCTTTCACGCCGGGCTCAGTTGAACTTGTTAGACTGTGAATAATCCACGTAACAAAATCTCCCAACAGCTGCTACTGTATTTTCTTTGTTTAGACTCAATGGGACACTCCAGGATCTGCTGCGCACAGGAACAACGCTGCAGAGAAGATTAACAAGAATGAGGAAGTAACAGGTTCAGGAAGATGTCTAAATGGCTGAGGGGGTGGGGGAAAGGTGGTAACAGTAAAACATCTATTACCTAGAGTAAGTTTGAACTTCTACATGTACAAAGTTAATGCACAGAATTAAACGGCAGTGCCACTTCTGTTCCCTCAGGTGCTTCTCTAAGTCCACAAGCAGTATCTAATCCCCTTCTCCTTTGACTTAATAAGGAACTTCAGAGCTGGGTAATGGGTTTGTTTTATAGTGCATGTCTTTTAATTTTACAGCCCAGGCAGAGGTGGAGCCTGTTCCATATTTGCATCACTGGTAATGGCTGTTAGCCCTATGATAGTCCCCGTCGCGGTCTGTATACATAATGCATACAGCCCTGGCGGAAGTGAGGTGACTGATGGCTGCTGCAGGAATGTTAGCGCTGCATTTCCTGAGGCAATCAGGGTGAGGCGCCAGTACCCCATCCCTTCAGAATACACCAGGAGGGACTGACTGTCAAGGCACCACTAAGTTGAATCTCTTACTGTGAAAAACCCTCATTCCCCCCCCCCCCCCCCAGCACCGCAGAATATGACAAGCTGGTGCGGTGGGATATGGGGTGTCCCTGCTGTCAGTTAGAATAGGCTAGGGTGACCATCTTCTTCTAGTCCAGCTAGCCCCTTAGAGCACAGCTGGAGACAGCATTTCTGAAGGCAGCTTTGAGGCTCATGGCAAGACTCTGCTCACTGATCCAGCTAGGGTGAGCATGTGTGCTACACTGAGTGTAATTTCAAAATAAATGCTGGGCTGAGCAAGATCAGGGCTTTGCATCCTTTTCCCACCCCAGCCAAAAGCAAGCTGGTCGCCATCTGGCTCTTGCTGTGACTCAGTCTCAAAGTGCAGCTGTAACAAGGGCCTTAAGCTCACGTGGTGATATTTATGGGGTCAGAGACAGGACAATGGATGTCATGCAGCATTAGCAGCAGTTTGTAGACAGAAACATCAACCTCCCTAACCGATTTAGTTTTGCTAAATGACAAATAATGGGGAAAACATGAGGCCCATGTGCAAATGTGAAGGGTATAAACACCAATAACCAAGTCTTATCTTATGTGATTACAACCCTGCTCACTACCCCACTCCAGTGTGGTTATGACACACGCCTGGGAGGAAGGTCAAGTCCCAGCTCCAAATGAGCCAGAATGAGTATTTGAACCCAGGTTTCCCCCCATCCTGGCTGAGTTCGCTGCTGTGAGGGAGGCACAGCATTGCCACTTCGAAAGAGCTGGCCTGAGTTAGGCACCTAAGAGAGGGTTCCAAGGTGAGAATCCTGAGAGAAGGGAGATGCTACACTCCAGCCCACACTTGGGCATTTAAACCCCTTTCAAGGGGGCAGTTTAGATCCTGTCTGGCTCCTTTGGCACTTCCTACTACCCCAGGCAGCTCCTGATCAGCTTGCTGGCTTTTGTGGCTCCTATTCTTAGGCTCCTATGTTGCCCCCTGCACTGTACAGGAAGCCTGGACACCTACCTTAGAGGTGTGAATTCCAGTGGACAGCAGGGCACCTAACAGTGTAAATGCTCAACCTGTCTCCCTTTGTCAATCCCATTCTCAGTGATCTACCCCCTAGGTGTTTGACCCGTCACTCCTTTCGTCATTTTTTTAAAACTACCTACAGTCCTTTATCTTCTCTGTTGAATTTACTTAGACACAGAAAGTAATTAAGAGAGAAGCTCCCACTTGTGGTGGTTTCAGGAGCTACTTTATTTCCCCTTCTCGCTGGGCTTCTGTTCTTTGTAGTTTGAATCTGAGTGAAATTTGAAGCAGTAAGATGTAAACAGCCACGGCACTTGGGCTTTGCATTTTAGAAGCTCAGTCGAGGAACGCTAGGGCAAACTGATGCTAGCCCATCTGAGATGTGCAATAATTCTCTAGAGGATACAGGCAGGAGCCATTTCCATTCTGAAATGGAATTTGCATTATCCATATGTGAGAAAAGCAATCAAATCAGAAGAAGTCAGAGAAAAAGCTATGCACAACCACTAAAGCCAGTTATTACCAAGGGATAAGAGTTTGAGTAACTAGAAAGGGATGAAATAGATACGGTAATCTAAGAAAACAATTAACAAGGTTGAATCTTAAGGAAAACTTCCTGACAGTGAGATTTACAGAGGAGGAGAAAGGGAACAGTCGGGAAGCAGGATGTTTAAAACTAGCGTCAGCAAAGCACTAACTTACATACAATCCTGCCCTGGTCTTAAGGGGGAGGAAATAAACTAGGAGATCCATTGATCTTCTCCATCACTGAGTTGTGTGATTGAGCGAGAATTTCCTGCGTCGGAATCTACAACCAGCGAATCAGACTGGAAAGCTGTTTACTGCCACCCTTCTAATTCTGTTCAGCTCAAGTTAGGATCCAAATATGGATCAAATGTACTTTATCATCTCCAGTCAACTGAGGTCATTTGTGTGGAAGGTCCTTGTAGCAGGAAGATTTTTCTCTACAATTTCAGCAGCAAGCAAGAGCTGCTCTAGCTCATTGCACACTTTTGCTGCAGGACCCTTGAGATCCCAGTCACAAGGTAATGCCGACTGCCACAAACCAAAAACAAGTTGGAGAGCTGAGAAAGCAGTGCCTCATTCTGGTGCTTTCTCACTGGAGAATGGCTGAGAAAAATCAATGGCTGAGCATTTCGCTCTAAAAAAAAATCTCCTTTGGAATTTCCTAAGTTTCAAATGTATAATTAATCAATAATACATTTAAAAAAAAATAATTTACAGCATTGGGTTTTTAAAGAAATGTTATATAGTCTAAAAATCACCCAAAAAGAATATACTACACAAACAGGAATTTTTAATTTTTTTAATAAAATACTGTAATGCTCATATCTATACAAATAATTATTACAACCATTAAACAAAGTGTTACATTTAACAATAGAAATCTCAGAACTTTGAACGAGATCATGGTTTGGGATATTTACAGCGGAATGCAACACATTTGTAAAAAGATGTCAAAATAAACAGAACAAGATCTTATTTACAATTGCAAGATGTTCCTGATCATATTTATTATACATTTCTGCTCTGGATTTTCTTTTTCCCTTAGTGGGAATATGCAGTGGGACTATAACCAGGTAATTTACAGCTGCAGAGGATTGTACACAGCAGAAAATTCTGGACTGAGTATAAATAAAAATATTCCAAAAGCAAAAAGCACCTTTGATTATTGTGGTGAAACCCATATCGGCTTTCCTTCTCATTGTGGGTGAGTGGGCAAATGGGGATGGTACATTACCATTTTAGTTCTCCCCATAGTTGTGGGCAATAAAAGTGCATGGCATGACAAAGCTGGAGTCTATATTAAGACTGGGAAAATGGACCAATGTCACACGGGGTAGGGAAATACCTAAACGTCCCTTATGCAGAATCATTTTGTACACACACAAACATGTAGCCATTACTGAAGGCCACCCATTTACAGATAGCATTTGCAATGCAGTCTAACTGTTCTATCATATTTACTTTATCAATGGAAAACGTGGTTATCTGCAAATAAACAAGTTAATGTTGCTTTACATGTTGCACACAGAGTAACTGTCATTCTCATGACTAGAAAAAGGTTTTGTGACACTGGGTTTATCTGCCACAGGAAATTTTTGCTGATTTTTCCAACCATTGCTACCATGTGTTCAGCAATCATTGGTGTTGGAGTGCTAGCACAGATAGGGTGTTGGCAGCTGCTGGCTTTTTGTGTGACCTAGGCCTGCTCTGAGCTGCATTAGACAACATGGTGTTAAAAACACTAATGCTTCCTTCCACATTACTGCCGACAGTGTTGGCCCAGTGGCAGAAAGAGTGGGGAAATATTACCAGAAAACATTAGTGTAGACTATGCTAATGAGCAGCACCACCATATATATATTCCACCAACACTGGAGCAATTTGATATACACTGATCTGATTTCTACCCTGTCCTCCGCATCTCCCCAAGTCAAAAGAAGCTAATGGATTAGGTCAAGCCCGTTCTCTGATGAGGGTGGGGTGGGGTGGGGAGTAGAGAAATCACAGTTCCCAGGAAGAGTTTGGCTATATATAGTTGTAGGGAAGCAAACTATGATATAGCCTCTGGACCTGGATCAAGAATGGCTCAGAATAAGATTAAAAGACAATAATGGGCCAGAAATAACCAATTTAGTCTTTTTCTCTGGGTAGTCACTGGGTCTCTGGGACACTGCCAGACCACCTGCTTTCTGAAATAGCAAGTCAGCTGTCACAGCAGCAGCTTTAAAGTGCAGTAGGAAATCTGTGCAAAATTCAGGGGGTACTGCACACAGAGAATACCAGAACATTGTGCAGAGAGATGTTCTTGCATCTACACAGTTTAGTGATCAGAGCAGATAAACAGGAATTGGAAGATTTGTCTGATATTGACTCAGGTTTTGACCTTGGACAAATCACTTTGCATATGAACTTTCTCTAGCTACTAAAAATGGGGTAAATACTTTCTCTTTGTGGTAAGACACTTAATGATCAACTCTCTTGACAAAAACTCTTAAAAGTAGTAGTATTATGTATTCTACTTCAAACTGAAACTGGTCCTAACCTGATTCTTCTGGATTCCTCCCAGGAGGCATGTTAAGAGACGACAAATCTTGCTCTCAAATGGATGTGACCCACTCTCTGTGTCCCTTGACTTATATTTGTTGAAGTGACATGGGGATCGCTGAAATCTCTTACACATAGTGCTTGCTGGCTGTGCCAATACCATGACAGCATGGAAAAAAATAAGTATTGTAAAGGTCAAAAGGCTTAGAATTAAATCTACTTGATTATTCTTTGCTTTGTAAAATCTAGGTAATTCTGTTTCTATCTTTTTCCTTCAAATAATAATAGAATAACCAAAATATAGTCAGCACCCTTTGACAACAAAATAGTGCTCACTCATGAAGCAAAAAGTCCTTTTGGGGATTATAAAGAACTGTGTATTGGGGAGGGGAAGAAATTTTTAAACTGATTCTAAAAATACTTTGTCTTTTTCATTGTCAATTGATACTTAGAAACAGATGCCAAGTGGCTGTTGGTATCATAGATATTTGGTAAGAGGAATTTCTACAGGCAAATGTTCCCATTTATATTTCAACTGAACATGCTGAACTCATGTTGCTATTTAAAAAAAGGTGCTCTCAGTTTGCATAATAGGTCTGAATTTCTTGTCTTTAATGTACACTGAAGATATGTAATAATTATAAAAGTAGAGTTCTGTTCAGTATAAGTTATAGAAGCCCCTTTTCCAAATGAACTCGTCCAGAAAATGTATGTTGAAAACTTCCCTTACATCAAATCTTCCTATTAATCTGAAACATAAATATAGCAATTTCAGGGCCAGAGAAGAGAGAAATACTTGTTCCTGCTGAAAGCACTTCAGATGTTAAATATTTCCTCTTGCCAATCCAAAATGAACAGAAACACCAGCTCCTACCTTGAAGGCTATCGAATGGCTGTCTCCCTAAAGCAAAGACACTTTCTGGAAAAAGTCTGTAATTAGAACAGCAGGAATACGCCTTAGCAAAGCTAGTCCTTTCTCACAGTCACTTACGCAGTCACAGCTTAGGTACTGGGGGAAAAGGGCATGGATCATTAATTTATAGTAAACGAGGGGAAAAGGAAAAAAAAAAAGAAATCCAAGTGTCACCAGTTTTTTTGTTTTAATTAAACTAAATTTTGCAATAAAAACTGTTTAAAACTACTTAATGAAATTTAAATTCCCTCTGCAGATGCATGTTTAATCCAGCAGCATCAGCAAGATGAGAAAGAGACGGAGACACACGACTGCTTTCTCTTCTTCACTCTCTGAACTTTATCCAAAACACACCTGACAACTATGACAAACCACTAGCCCTGTGTGAGAGAAATGAAATAATAAATAGAAAAATTAGCTGTCCTCGGGGAGCCTGTGCCCTTATGATATACACAAGGAAAAAGATTGCCCTGCAGCCCCTGAGAAAAACACAGGACCTAATTTAACCTTGGTATAAATCCAGTGAAGTCAATAGAGTTATATGAAATGATGGATTTGCCTTACTAATTTCACACGTTCACTTCAACTTTCAGAGGCCTCATGAAGCAGTTGAGACTGTAGTGTGGAAAATGCAACATGAAGCTGTTGTTTTACATGAATTCCTGAAATGAGTGGGAATAATTTTATGCGCTGTGGACCCAATTTTCCACTGCTTTACCTTTTGTGTAGCCACTTACATTTGTGAGTGCAAAATACTACCAAACCAGCATGGTTGTGTTGTGTTTTATATTCACTTACTTTAAAAAAAAATAAAATAATTGTCTACACAAATGACAGGGGAGTAGCTGTCTCTCAGTACTTTGTGAGGCAGGCCGATGTCACTGCTCAACATTACAGCGCTTGTTCCACAATGGGCTCTTAGAGGACATTACAGCATTTGAAAAAATCCGGTGAAATAATGATTAGGGATGTCCAGTCAGTCACAAAGCTGACACTGGTAGCAATTCTGCACAAACCAGTTGCCTCAGTCTGTGGGACTGACCTCTCATAGACTCGATTTTTCAGCGTAACCTGAAAATGGAACAAAAACATGTTCACGCTCTACTAAACAAACTTCTGTCATTTTTATTTCATGTGGTTTGTTTTTTTGATAAACACTGACACTTGAAGCACCAAATATGTTCACTGCGCCCCAGGTACTTCCCATCTGAATTAGAATGGGATTCCCAGTTTGAGACAGAACCTTTTTCCTTTACTTGGCAGGCTCAAGCGCTGCCATTTACACCAGCCCAGATACAGTGATACAAATGAAAATGCCCTCTGGACAGATTATAGGCACAGGGCCTGACTGTCATTTACACTAGACCTCTTCACGCTTGCTCCCACTAAGGCTACTTTACTCTGCCTGAGCAGCACAAAGAGGTCTACTGTGAACGACAATCAGGCCCTCGATATACCGACAAAATTCTGGCTATGTCTGTGTGGGCCCACAGCTGGGGGTTAATCGGGAGGCTTCTTTGGGGGGCCCCCCCCCCCCCCCCCCAAGCACAGCCACAAATGAGATGGGTGAGGCTGTGATGCATCGTAGCCACAATAAGTTGTGGTCTGGCCTCCCCATCCCTCAACCATTCGGCAGCAGGCATGGGAAGAGCTCATGCTGCAGCTTTCAAAAGCCAGTCTATAGAGCATTATCCAGCTCAGTGTCCTTAGGGCTGCTCGAAGCATTTTGCCTGCACCAGCTCTGCACAGGAACGATGCCTCAGAGCAACTCTGGCTGTTAACTCTCACTGTGGCACTTAAAAAGGGCCCCAATTTGATCCTATAGTTTGGGGAGATAGGGATGGGACGGCTGATGGAGGCACAAAAGTAAAGATCTGGAGTGGATAGTTTTGGATGCATATAAAAAGATTTCTGCCTTCCTCCAAGAACATTATGCTGCAGTAGTCACTAAATAAATACCACTCACCTAGTTTCAGCCTCTTTTTCATTTACTAAAATGGAACCACACAGTGTACAATTCTTTTGCAAATATTAAAAAAACAAAACAAACCCCCAAACCAGTAACATTATGTGTGTCCCACCTGCCGCCACCAATCACCATACTCAAATCAGAAAGAACTTCCCTATGTCTCATCTGTTTAACCACTGACACATTCATCTCTGCCCCATTCACAATCACACTGATTTAGCTAAAAGGTGCGATTTAAGTGCAAAGTATTAATATTAAATTAGGCCTTGATCCTGACACTGACAGAGAGTGGGCAGACTACTATGTCACAAGGAGCCCTATTACCTTTAGAGGGGTTCCACACAGCCATAGCAGTCTGCTTACTTGCTATGAATTACAGGAAGGGTCCTTAATCCAAAGAATGGAGGAAAGAGGACATAGATACCACAACATGGATTGCAAGAAAAAAAGAGTCATTAAGAAACTGTTAAACAAGGTATAGAGAAGATATCTTGAGGTAACATGCGGCATACAAAGTGACAGATAAACAGGACGGCTGGGTCTATGTTGATTATACTCAAAGAGGTGATAAATTATCTTAAAAACGCTATACACAGTTCAGCAGGAACTGATGCCATTCCAAAGAGCAATCTGACTAAAAGTCTTCTCCACAGTTTAAGGAAAACCAAGTATTTTAAAATTATAAATGTTTTACTGTTGCTCAGATGATGACCCTAGAAACATACACACTGATTTTTACCTGATTAAATCAGCCTTAATTAGAATGTATGTGACAAGCTTTGACAGACTAAAAGCCAATGTCTTTATCAACTAAAACAGCCCGATACCAACTGGACTTAAAGACCAGGTATATGCGAGGCTTTAAGATTACAAAACCCCCCACATGCTAAACAGTTCACTATCTTCTGAACAAATTAATTAACTAAAAATAAAAATAAAAACTCAAAACACTTATTTCCTCCAGTCCTGTCTCCCACAAGGCTAATCTTTCACTTGGTACTTCAGATCCAAGAGCTGAAAATGTCAGTTATTCTGGAACGATCAGATTTTTGAACGCTGTAAAATCAACATTCAATATTTGCACAGCTCTAGGTGTTGCATTCTTACTGTTACTAATAAGAATGGCTATAGGCACTGGTGCTTTAAAATTAGTAAGTGGGTGGATATACAGAATGTATATAAATACAGAAGTACCCACATATATACATATTTTTTAGACAAACAGTGATGTTATGAATGGTCTCTTCAGGGATGCTATTTTTGTTTACACACACACACACACACACACACACACACACACACACACACACACA
>ML685952.1:1744387-1783219 GCA_007922175.1 Pelusios castaneus | reverse complement strand
CACACACACACACACACACACACACACACACACACACACACACACACTTTCAGATTAATGTCATTCTATCAATTTTCATACAGCTGAACTACAATCGTGACCTAGAATATGGCTTATGTTGTGGGCAGGTCGGTTTGAGGATTGCTTGGAAGAATCTGAAGCTGATGTGTTTGCTATTGAAAGCAAAGGCGACATTGCTGAACCATCTGGAGGAAGAGCTGTGGCTATTTCTGGAAACAAAGATGTCAGGTTAAAATTGGATAGGTGTGATGTATTGGTCATGTGCATTGGCGGCATATCTGGGAGGAGAGGAAAACTTGGCTGAGCAAAACCAACTGGTCTGGGAGGAGATAAAATGGATCCAAATCGATTGTTTAAGCCTCCGCTACTAGGCTTCTCTGTGCTTGGATTAGGAAACATTTGATTGGGAAAGTAAGGGATAGAAATGTCATTAGATAAAGTAGGATGAGCAGGAGAATAAGGTGGATAGAAAGATGGCAGTGTATTTTGAGGATCTACTGGGATTAGGGCTGGAGTTCGAGTGGCACTGGGTTGAGTAACTGGAGGAATGAAAGATGTATTGGCATTTATTGGTGGATTCATACCACCCTCAGGAATAAAAGGGAATCCAAAATTTTGAGACAAAGTGTGCTGGTCAGGGGTTGTGTTATCATTAGACACTTGAGGGCCATCGGACATAAAACGGACAATGCTGCCTCTTTTTTCAATTGTAGATTGTTGGCGTCCCAGGATCATACTGCCACTAGTAGAGAGAGGAAGATGGGGCAGACTAGAGTCAAATACATTTCCATGTCTTTGATTTCCAGATCGATTCCTTTCAGGCTGACGAATTTTAGAGCCACTATTATCCTGCAGAGGATGCCTGGATCGCTGAGTAACTGAAGAATTTGGCTGACGAACAGGTGGTTGCCCTTGCTCAGCATTCCCATGAGAGATAGCAGGGTGAGGGAGAGCTGGCCGGACAACTCCGTGCATGTTGCTAGAAACAGGTGTATTCATGTGGCTCTTTGTTCCATGACTGTCAGTAATTCTCATGGGATTGGACTTCTGCACAGAAATATTTGGGCTTGTGTTTCGCCCCTGAATATCTCCTGAAGAAGAAGAACTTGAGAAAGGAATATTTAAAGAACTATTCCTAGTGTTAATTGTACCCATAGACATGTCACAACTTTCTCTAGTCTGACCATCACCATCTCTTCGAATGTGGACACTCTCTCGTGGTGGGGGACAATTATATTCAATTGTGGAGGATGCGCTGCATTGTGTATTCCTCTGATGTTCTGAAATTGATCTTTGGCTTCCACTAACCTGATCTCCAAGATGAGGGGCAAGTAAACTCTGCATAAAATTTTGGTGGCATGTATTTTCATTGTCCCTTGGTGGAAGAGTATTTCCCGTTGGAATACCCTGAACTGGCTGATAGGGCAATCTCTTTTGCCTCTCTATGGGTGGCCCAGTATTTTGACTAATTCGAAAAGCCTGTGATTGCATACCCCGGAGGGATGACACAGAGTTACCAATTTCACTATTTCTTGGAGCCTGTACATCAAAATTGCCTGTTGGTTGTTGACTGGGACCATTTGGTTTGAATGTCTGGCAATCTGAAAGCCGTTGAACTTCTGAGCCAACTGCATGGTCTACAGCTATACGACTCTGCATGTTATGAATTACCAAGCCTTTATTCCTAGAAACATCAAGGTAACTTCTCATTTCAAGCTGATCTGAAACCCTAGAACCTTGAAGGGATAGCCCTATTCTCTGTTCTGAATTAGAAGGTGTCTTCCCAATTAGTGCCTCTGCAGAGTAACTAGAAATTCTGTTTCGTTCTTGTCTGTGTGGGGCACAGGTCATATCCGATGACCTGGTTACAATACTTGGCTGGGATACCATTTGTTGCTCCAAGCCCCTGGAGGTCAGAAGTCTCTGGATCTGATTATGTCCAGATACACGTTCAGATGAAACCCCTGTGCCTTGCTGTCTGTTGCCAACATCCTGTTGTTGATGATGCATGATATCTTGATTTAGATGGCTCTGAGGATGGTTATGATGGTTTCTGCTTGTTGAAGGGTTTTCACAGTTCTTTTCAGGCTGGGAAGCTCCAAAGTGCTGCTGCATCTGCTGCTGTATTTGCTGGTGATGAGGGTGAGTCTGTCCACTTTTTTGCCGAGTTTGATCATTTCCATGATGCTTCTGTAAAGAAAGTTGACTGGCTTGGGTTCCCTGAACAAGGCTTCGTTTCTTTTGCATTTGCACCTCTTGCTGTATTGCTCTCTGTTGGTGGACACTGCGCGGTTGAGAGTGGACTGAGCTCTCTGCATGAGGAACATGGTGCTGCAGCTGATATAAGTGATGCCTCTCTCTTAACTGTCCAGCCTGCTGTTGCTTTAAATATGGGTGGTTACTGTGAAGATGAGCTATACCCTGAGCAGGTACATGTTGAATCGCTTGCAGATGCTGACCTCCTGTCTGACCTTGCTGCTCTGAAATGGATGGCTGAGAACTGCACTGAACTTCAGTTTGCCTCAAAGCAGATGTCACAAAGTTGTTGTTGGATGGGAATAATCTATTAAGACCATCTGTGTGTCCTTGATTGCTCACTGGCACAACTGAATTGGATGAATTAGGAGGGATCTGACCAATCAACATTTGAGTTTGTTCAGCAATACCGTCTGGTGTTCGGGTCATCAAAGCCATGCCTTCAAGCCTGACGGGTGCTGTCTGACACTGCTTTTGTCTCTTTGCTGTAGAAAGCAGAAGGTCCTCTTGGATGCCACGTTTAGCAGAGTCTTTGCGACTTTCATGGTTTGGCTGCTTTAAGTGTGGTTCCTGCATCTGTGGAGCCTGCATGGTGTTCGCCCTAATAGCACTCAGTTGATCTTGAGCATATTCAGTCATCATAGCTGATCCTGGAGACTGACTTACATAAGAACTAGATGACATGGACAGATTCACTGTGGCAGGAACTGCTGCTTGCTCTGAAACCTGGGATAAACCTGAGCAACTTACAAGGGGGTGGGTGATGCGATTTTGATGTATGAGATTATTTACACTTAAACTAGTTACATTTGGAGACTGTGAAATTGAGCTCTGTACAGCGTTTGATGTTTCCATTCCTACAGAACAGCTCGGTTTTTCAACGGGTCTATCAACATTTGTTTGCACTGTATCCTGAGCACGGAATTTGTTTGATACTGCTTCCAATTGTCTTACATTAGCTTTAACTATTTGTTGTTTAAAAGGCTGCTGCTCACTTTCCAAAGGTGCAACTTCGGCAGATTTAGGGGCAGCATCCCTTAAATTAACTTGTATTCCCCCTCCACTTTTCTCAAGATTCTCTTGGTCAAAAATAGCTCTTGCTGCAAGAGCTACAATGTCAGTTTGCTCTGAAAAAGTGCAACTGCTACATGTATTTGTTGATGTGCTGCTGGTAACGTCTTCCCTAGACGTGTCTGGCAACATGGACGCAACCGAGAAGCCACGACTGCTCCCAGAGCTAGTTGACATTGGAGAATCTGCCTGTCTACTAGCAATCAGAGACCCACTAACAACCTCTTGATCAGAAATACAAGACTGGTGTTGAGTGAGAGCATCTCCCTCAGTGTTCATTAGCAAGAGTGCCTGTTTCTCAGGCAAATCAACATTTGATTTTATTGTTTTCGAGTTTTCTGTGGGAAAATTCGAATGCTCCACCTGAAGTGAAAAGGAGGGTTTTAGCACCGCTGTTCTTTCTTTAGTAAGGTCAGACAGCATTTTGGTTAGACCTTGTCCTTCTAACAAGTCTGTGGTTTGCATCACAATTGATGGCTCTTGCCCAACACTGCAGGCCTCTGAAATGCTTTCTGCCTCAGAAACATGGTCTGTTGTTACACTGTTCTGTGGTGCTGATGTCCCAGACACCTGAGAAATTGTCTCATGTGCTTCAGTGGCAGAGGACATTGAGATGCTGGTGGTAACGCATGATTTGGAAGATTCTGGCAAGACAGAGTCGTGTAATGGATTAGTCTCCGATGTTTGCAAAAGAGCAGTGGAATCTTTGGAACTAGATGGGACCAGTTCAAACTGTTCTGACATCACCGATTCCAGTGGAGGTGAACTCAGTACCTCTGTTGAACTCAGCTCTGTCAAAGAGCCCGATCTCACCATCTGTTCAGAACTCAGAGTCTCTTTGGATTGATGATCAGAAATGTCTACATCAGTTGGTGCTGTCACACTGTTTGCTTGTGACACTACAGGCATGTTTTCAAGCAGTCCTTCCCCATTTGAATGCTCTGCTGTTGCTTCCACATTAGCGCAACCAAGCTTCTCCGCCTCTCTGCAAGGATTCACTGGACAAGATACTTTGCTGTTTGCGGCTAAATGTTTCTTAGCACTTGGCTTTTTGTTTGTCCTTTTTGATTTCATGTTTGATGGCAAACCAGCAGAAGCTTTTTTGGGGGAAGTATTTATAGAATTAGAAGCAGTGGAAAATACTGTTGAACTTTCAGTAGCTATGGAAGATGCTGCAGGAGTTGGTAATGAAACACAGGTAATAGGGGCAATCTGGCTGCTAACAGTTGTTGGATTAGTGGGCTGACTAAGGGACAGCTGTAAACAGCTTTGTCCAGCCATCTGTGATATGCTTTGATTGAGGTTAGCTAAAGCACCAAATGTATTGAGGGCAACATTGGTATTCGGATCCTCGCTAGTGGTAGGTTGAATAATTTGCATAGGGGCTTGATTTGAAGCTCCAGATGAGGACATCACAGGTTGCAATGCAAACAGCTGCCCATTTAAAGAAATAGTCTGAGGATGTTGTTGATTTGACATTGTAACTGAAAAAGTTTGTGTAGAACTAGAAGACGGTAAAGAAGATGGTCTTGGTAATATATGGACAAGATGTTTCCCTCCAAAAGTTTGTGGGGCTGAGGCATTTTGCACACAGCTGTTAGAGCTTGCTATTGAAGTGGCTCCATTCACAGGAACTCTAAGAGAAGCAGGGGGCTGTGTAGAAAGGAGAGGAAGAGAATTTTGATTAGCTGCTTGTATAATTACAATCTGTTGACTAACCGTTTGGCTCGGGACTTCAGCTCTCACCACTGGGGGACATGGAGTGGTGTTTGGAGGCTGGAGAATTATGACATTCTGATTAGCTGGCACTGCAGTAACGGCCGATCCAATTGTCTGAGCCATCTGAATTACCTGCATAGCTGAATTCAATGGAAAGATGTTTCCTGTGGACTGGGTTTTAACCTGTGGCTGAGTGATTAATGGCTGCATAGGTAAAGACGGGCAAGAGGGCAGGGTAACAACAATTTGTTCAGCTGCCTGCCCATCTCCAGGCAGAGAAGTATTCAAACTGATGCTTGAAGGCAAATGTCTGTTATGGTTGGAAGATACGGTACCAGCACCATTCATGGGCTCATTTAACAATGTGGTCATAACACTGGATGGTGTCTGGGTTAGTGGCTGAACGGTGTTTCCTGCTAGTTGCAAAGTAGTCCACGTGGTTTGTGTGATTCCAGCTGAAGGGATCCGTGAAAGGCTGCTCATGTTTTTCAAATCAGAAGTGCCAGCACCTGAAGACCCTGAAAAAGACCAACAGTTGTCTAAGGGACTAGGAGGCAACGTGCTTATTGCTGTTACAGCTTTAACAGCTTCTATGGCAGAAGTCACAGGCACTCCAGCACTACTTAATAAGTCTGTACTTTTGAGGATGTTTACTGAAGGGAAGCTATCCGCAACGGAGAGTCTCACAGACGGAGTACAACTGGTAGTGGCTGAAGCTACAAAGCTTTCTTGAAATTCACTTCTAGGATCCTGTAAGCTTAAAGCGGTCACATTCACCTGTTGAACTTGAGAGGCCTCTATGGTGGTATTAGAAGGAATGCTGATGCTCTGGATGATTGGTTTTTTCATTAACTTGGTGCTTTCTTGTCCATTTTTAATTATGGGGTCATTTTGATCATTCTTTGGTGTGCTACTTGAGGAACACTGTAATTCTTGTTCTGTCCCAGATTGAGAAATGTTCTCTGAGCTTGCCGTAGCAGGAGGAAGCATAACCTGCTCGTTCTCTGAGGTGGAAAGCTCAAGAATATTCTCAGCAGGAACTGGTTGGTTGGATGCCAATGGAGAAACTGTGGTCTGAGACCATGGCTTGTTTTCAGGGGGATAAACACCAGCAATAGTCACGGGAGTCACTAGGTTGCAGGTTCTCTGAACTGGTACAACATTGGCTGTTTGTTTTTGTAAGTTATGACCAACATTAAAAGTTATTCCCTGGACAGATGTCCCTTGGTTATTTCCACCAGGTTGACTCCCATTTGAATACACAATGATGTTCTTTTGAACCTGATCACTAGGAATAACAACAGAGACTTTTGCATTTTTGAGACTCCCTTTCCAGTGAATTGTGGGATCATCATACAAGCAAATGTCATTTGCTTTCAGTAGTTCTATGTATCGTCCATTCTCCTTCTGAAGTTCATCCAACTGTTTTCGGAGCTTTTTTATCTCTTCCGCTGCAAAATAATAAGAATAAAACATTACAGTGGTGTCATTAAAAATGATGGAAAAGATGACTGTTGTCATGTGATTTGGGAAATAGACTAGCTGTCATTGAAAAAAATTGTTAATATGACACGTCTCTAAAAGCAAACATTTCTAACTACAGTGAAATCTCTTTTATGGTATGACACCCTTCCACCTAGCTTCCTGCTCAGTTTAGCAATGTCAAACCAGAGCACTCAATCACTGTAATAGTCAGATATGTTTGTTTCTCCAACTAAGCCATTTGTTAGTGAACCAAATCATAGTGGAGTTCAGAATACCTGATGACATTCTGTAATGACTGGAAAAAGCACTGACATGTTAATTTGCCTTTTCCCTATGGCCAAACACATATACTGCATTTATAGTGGTAACCTCATTGGTATTTTCTTGACTTTCCTGTTCATTTCTATATTTTACTAAACCCTCTGTAGTATTTACAAAGAAATAGGCAAGAGAATATTTTTTTGCAATGGACCTAGGGACAGCTATAATATCAAAAATAATTTTAACTTATTTTAAAAACTGCCTACTTTAAGATGAAATTATTCCTTTAAAATAACACTCTGTAGGGACAAACAGAATCATAGACCACAACAAATTATCATTAAGCCATTCTTTTACTGTATTTCTTGCTGTTTTATGCTGCTTACTTTTAATAAGGCTGCTCTCAAAAGCAAAATATTTGTCATGATGGGGTGGGGGTGTCACGAAAACATGTTCATAACTTTCAAGATACCTGAGAGTAGAGAGGCAGCAGCCCTGGAGTAGCCCAATAGGATGAGACCCCATGTTTGTAATGAGATCTCTTAATTCTGAAATTAACAGGAGGTGTTTCACAGATTCCTAGGCCAGAAAGGATCGTTGTGATCATCTAGCCTGATCTCTTGTCTGACATTGGCCATAGAACTTCACCCCAAATTTCCTAGCGCATATTTTTTAAAGAAAAAATCCAACCTTGAGTTAAAGATTTCCAGTGATGGAGCCATGACAACTTTTTGTAAATTGTTCCAAACGTTAATTACATGCACCATTAAAAATGTATATTTTATTTCCATTCTGAATTTGTATAGCTTCAACTTCCAGCCATTGGATCATGTTATAAAACTTTCTCTACTAGACTGAAGAGCCCATTTTCAAATATTTGCTCCCCGTGTAGGTGCTTATTGACTGTAATGAAGTTGTCCCTAAACATTTTTTAAACTCAATAGATTGAGCTCTTTGGCTAAGTCTACACTTACAAAGCTAAATCGACTCTATTAAGTCGACTTAACAAGGTTGACTTAAGTCGACTTAGAGAGTCTAAACTAGACTCCTAAGTCAACTGGCTAGATCGATGGAGAGCTACGGCTCCCGGGGAGAAGGGAGCTGTGGCTCCCCTCGGGGACAAGGGAGCCGCACGCGGCCTCTGACAAGAAGGGAGCCACGCGTGGCTCCCTTGTCCCCGGGGGGAGCCGCAGCTCCCTTTTGCCAGGGAGCCACAGCTTCCTTGTCCCCAGCCCTAGGTCGACTTAGAGAATTAAGTCGACTTAGGGTGCCCACACCAGTTTTAGGTCAACTTAACTTAACCTAAAGAGTGGTAGTTATTAAGTTGAATTAAGGAAGCGCTTAAGTCAACTTAATGAAAGCCGGGTGTGGAAGTGGCTTTGTTTATGTCGACTTAAGCGTCCTTAAGTTGACCTAAATTGCCAGTGCAGACGCACCCCTTGAGTCTATCACCATTATACATATTTTCTAATCCTTTAATCATTGCCATGGTTCTTCTCTGTATCCCCTTCAATTTATCAACATCCTTCTTGAACTGGGGACACCAGAACTGGACACAGAATTCCAACAGCCAGAAAGGAAAGTAAAACATGTCTACACAAACTCAAGATTCCTGTGCTTATCCATCCAAGAACCCGTATTAGTCCTTTGGGCCACAGCATTGCATTGGGAGCACATGTTCATCTGATAACCCACTATGACCTCCCATATCTCTTTCAGAGTCGATGCTCAGGATAGAATCTCCCCTCCTATAAGTATGGCCTGTGTTCTTTGTTCCTAGATGTATTCTTTACATCTAGCTCTATTAGAACACATATTGTTTCTTGTGTCCAGCTTAATGAGTGAACCAGATTGCTCTGTATCAGTGACCTGACCTCTTCTCTCTCTCTCTCTCTCTCTCTCTCTCTCTCTCTCGCAGTTTTTGGGTCATTTGCAAACTTTATTAGTGATGACTTTATGTTTTCTTCCAGGTTACTGATGAAAATGTTAGAGAGCATAGGGGCAGGAACTGATACCTGTGGGAATCAACTAGAAAGACACCTGTTCAATGATTCCCCATTTACAGTTATATTTTGAGACCTTTCACTTAGCCAGTTTTTAATCCATTTAATGTGTGACATGTTAATTTTATGCCTCTCTAGTTTTTTAATCAAAATGCCACACAGTACCGAATCAAATGCCTTACAAAAGTCTATTCGATTAACACTATTACCTTTATCAACCAAACTTGTAATCTCATCAAAAAAAGGTACCACGTTAATTTTCCAGGATCAATTTTTCATAAACCCATGTTGATCAGCATTACTTACATTACTTTCCTTTAATTTTTGATTAGTTGCATCCTAAATAGTTACTCGATTGTTTTGCCCATGATTAAGGTCAGATTGACAGACCTATAATTACCAGGTCATCCTATTTACCTGTTTTAAAGATTGGCATATTAGCTTTCTCTGGTCTAGAAATTATTCTGGTCTATTAAACTACAGGAACAGATGTTAGGGCAGTCAAATTAAAACAACTCAAAGTGGAACCTGCAGAAATTATTACATTAATTATAATCTTATTAGTAACAATATACCATGATGTGAATGCTTCAATTTGCCAGAGTAAAATGCAAGAATATGCAGTAGGGTATAGGCATCAAGAAACTGCTAGTTTTACCAGTAGTCTTACTAGCCAAGGAGGACAGGATTGAAATGTATAATGACCATAACCAGGGATTAACATAAGTGGTACTCAGGTACTCATGGGCACCTAACCTTTCAAAAAGCGTACTGAAAATTTCCCCCAAAGGCTCGCATGCGTACCAGCATTCCCTGCACAGCCCCAGGCTCACCCACACTGCCCCAAAACACGCCCCCCTACTGCACTCCCAGCCCCTGCAGTCACTGGCCTAGCTCCTGTGCTGGCCCCCCGCTCCCGCTGCCATCATCGGCCCCAGGCCAGATCCGGCCCCTGCTGCCTCTGGCCCTGGGCCGGATCCAGCCCCTGTCGCCAGCTCCAGCTCCCGGGCTGGATCAGGACCCTGCCCTCTACTGCTGCCACCGCCTAGCAGCCCCGGGCCAGCTCCTGCCTTTGGCCCTGCCTGTCCCAAGTCCCAGGTCCCAAGCCAGCTTCTGCCTTTGGCCCCAGCCTCCTCCCCCTGTCCACCTGGATTGGGGCCAGCCACTGCAGGTCCTGACCTGGGGCAGCCACTGCCCCCTGCCACCCAGTTGAGAGAAGGGTTTAACTTTCCCTCCTTTTCTCCTGCTCTGCACCATGTGCCTCAGCTACATGCTACAGAGCAGGAGACTTAAAAGAGCCGGCGCACCTCTCTGCACCTGTGTTGCTGGCTCAGGACGTGGGGCACTGACTTAAACACTCTGAGCTCATGCCCCCTGTGGTCAGCACCAGCAACACCCCTGGAGTAAACCCTGAGGCCTGTTGGCGTTCAAGGCCGAGGAAGGTATTTAATACCCAACGCAGAGCCACTGTAAGAGAGACACTGAGTGGTGCCCAGGGAGGGGGTGGTAGTGGTGAGGCTGCCTTATCCCAGGCAGAGCCGGGCTGCTGCACGGGGCCAGCAGCTGCCGCACACTGGGTAACTGCAGGATTTGCATCCTCCCCCACCCTCACATCCCCCCACTGCTGGTACAGACCTCTCCTCCCCAAGGCAGGTGAGGCCAGAACTACTCCTGCCCCTGGGGGTGGTGTGAGGGGGCACAAATGTGACGTCTGATAGGCAAGTACCAAACAATTTCTGCTGGTACTCATTGGAGAATCTGATCTAAAAAATTATGGTAACCCCTGACCACAACAAATTTATTAATGCTCCAGGAAAGAAGCAGCGAGAAATAACATGGGATGGGAACAATGGCCACGTCATTTTACTATGCCACAGTCACTGGATTAGTAAAGCGAGGAGAGTGTTAATACGTTGTGGGAAAACCACAACGAATCTAAGATAGTACACTGAGTATTACATTATCGTGGTGGAAGAGGGGAGAAAATCAAGAACCTTCATAAATATCTCATACTTACCTTGTTCATTATTCCCTCCATTCAGCAGGAGTTCATCATTTTGCCTTTTCATTTCTGTTATATATTTAAAGGCCTGGTCCAGGATCATGTTCTTACTCTACAAAAGAATGTGTGTGTAATTAGGGACAAGATCTATCAATGAACTTTTAAAATCAAAAGCAGACCCATTAGTGACAAATATGTACATATCATTTTTCAAACCTCAGATTTCAACTGGAATGTTCATTTTAAGGATGTGTCAAACTCGTCTTCGACATTTTAAATGGTTTCCCTGGTATCTTCCATCCAAAAAAGATTGGATTACTTTCTTTTCAGTAAGTGTGATTCTTTGGGATGTATTGTGCACGTGGGTTCCACTTTTGGTGACATGCAATTCATTCATTCAGAAAAGATTTTTTTGGTTAGCAGTATCCACAGGGGCCTTGGCTGTGCCTTCTGTGTCTTTGCATGTCCCACCCCAGAGAATAAAGAGCAGAGTGGGCTCAGCTGTTCCTCAGTTTCTCTGTTGATAGTGAATCTTCAAGCTATAGGATTCTGTACAACAGGGAAGAAGGGTTGGTTGTGGAATCCAAGTGGACATCTCATCTTGAAGAACTACAGTTACTAGAAGATAAAGTAATTCTTCTTAGAGTGATTGACCAAATGGAGTCTGCTTTAGGTGGCTAGCAAACAGCAACCCCACAGTTCAAAGGTAGGTGCCTGGAGTCCTGTTTAAATAAGGATTTCAGGTGAGCTCTGTCAAAGCAAGCATCTGATCTTGAAACCTCGACAAAGGAATAGTATTGGATAAAAGTATGGACTGATACCCATGTAGCTGCCTTGCACATTTCTGAAATACAGCTGTTTCCCAGAGAAGCAGCAGTAGCTGTCTAAACGCTGATGGATTGATCTCTCAACTGCATGAATGCATCTAAATGATACAATACAGTTAGATATCCATTTCTATAACTTTTTAGTGATAACAGTTTGACCCATAACCCTATCTCTGAAGCTACAGACTGTATGGGAGGGCTCCGAAAGAATCTTGTACTATGTCCAGATACTATGAAAGAGCCCTGATCCATCAAGGGTGTGCATTTGGCTTCTCCCCGGTTTGAGTGAGGCATGGGAAAAAACTGGGAGGTGAATCAACTGATTTAAATGAAAATCTGAAACAATATTAGGCAGAAACTTGGGGTGAGGCCTAAGAATGACCAGGTCTTTATGGAATGCTGTGTATGGAGTCAGAAAGGTCTGAATTTCCCCCATCAGTCAAGGTGATGTTTTGGCTACTAAAAAGGCGAACTTCACAGACAGTGGGTAAAAAGAGCTGGTTGCTAGAGACTCAAAAGGGAGTCCCTTTAAACCAGGGGTCTGCAACTAGGAAGATAAAAGCCATTTTAAAAAATTCCTTCAATAACAAGTATTTTGAGAGCCGCAATGGGTGTAGTCTACTAGTTATGAAACTGAATAACAGAACAGAGATGCATATTGATTTTTAATAACAAAAAAACAACAACGATGTTTACTGATGTCAACAAACAATTTACACAAACATTTTAACAATGTACGACAGTTTGCTTTTTAAAACAATCAGCTTTAGTTCTTTACTGAAAACTAATAGGCAGATGACACATTGCAGAATGAAGGCTTTGTTGAAGTAAATTATCAATTAGAAGTTACTTTTAGTTAAAGTTTCACAGGGGGAAGAACAACTGCCTTCAGTACTGGAAAAAATACAGCGTCATGGTCCAACACACCAACCACTCATTTCATTTTATCTTGCAGTCAGTAAAACAAACAAGGAATCTTGGGGCTCTTTTAAAGACTAACAAATTTATTTATCGCATGAGCTTTCGTGGGAGAAAAAACCCACTTCGTCAGATGCTTGAAGATGGAGAACTTACAGAATAGGAGGAAAATAAATGCAGGGAAGCGAAAGTCATAGGATCCGGTCAGAGTGTTACCTCCCCTCACTTTAATATGCTGTTCAACAGCGTTTGAATCTAAACAACTGCTTTGATTTGCTGTAAGAGTCTGACCTGATCCTATGACTATGGTTACCAGCCTGAACCTGAAATGAGAATGAATTTGTTAAGATGCTGCAGGTCTAAAATGCCTGCATTCCTTTTTGATGGGTCTAAACATAAAGGAAGTAGAATCCATGACTTCTGAATTTGAATGGCACCTATTTCAGAAAGGAGTCCACCTCCCCTTTTAAGAGTATCTCATGAGAAGAGTCCCTGAAAAAGAATGAGGAGAGAGTGTGGAGGCAGAGACATGATGATCTTTCATCTTATTTTACTAGGCATTGAAGAAAGTGACTCATATCTATGTTAGCTCAGGGAGCAATGTTCCTTCCTGCCCCTTTCTGATGATGACTGGATAGAGATTGCGACTGCTCTATCCAACTCAGTAGTCACCAATGAGCTCAGGATCTCAGGGGAGAGCCACAGCTAACAGAAGCATCAGCCCCAAGTGACAGCTGGGACTTTTGCCTGAGGCTCTGAAAGGGGATGTCATTAACCACTCCATTTTCAAGCTCTTTTTCACTCATTTCCCTCACTGTGTCTCCTCTTGGAGAAGGAGCAACAGATCACGCATCTGTCAAGGACATGTTCCTTGCTGAGGCAAGAGAGGCAGCTAGAGTGCCCATCACTGAGCAGGATAGCAGTCTCACAAGAGGGGAAAAAAGTTTTAAATGCCAGGGATTTGATTTCAACCACAGTACCTAGGGTCCCTGTACCAGGGATATCCCATGAATAATTAGAAAAAGTATTTTGTTGTGGTTTGTTTGTTTGCTTGCCAACGGGTATTAAAGGGGAAAAAAACCAGGTAACTATACTAATGATATTAACTACTACCGACTAACCCAGCAAAAGGCTGCGCAGTGCACAGAATAAGAGGACCCTGCTGGGGTTCCATCTCACTGCTACGGATAGTAAGAAGGAACAGAGGGATGATTGGGCCCATTCTACCACTTATACCCATAGGCAGCCAGGAACAGCGAACTAGGGAACATTTGCAGATCCTATGAACCCTGCACGCCCAAAAGAATCCAATCCTGTGCACGAGGGCCCATGTGCACCAGGGGTGGAATCCATGTGGGTGATCACTGTGAAGTAGCAGTAATGCTTTTGCTGTGAACCAAATAAAACAAAAAGTAGAAAAAACAGGCAAGATTAGGCACTAGACTGTCTCAGATGTTTATGCGTGCTGACTGCAGTGTGATCCTGTGTGTCAACTGAACTTTTATATCTTCTTATCCTACCACCATGCATGGATGTAATGCTCTGCAGTGAAACAGACTACCAAGAGAAGCAGTTAAGTCACTATCAGCAGGAGTCCTTAAGACAGGTGTCTTTATAAAGGATATGCTCTAGCCTCGTTCAACCAAAAGTGATTGTGCTTTACAGTATTTGTCTTGCATAACAGAAAGAAAACTTCCTGTCAAATCAGAAGTTAGTGTATGAACATAGGTGGCTTGCACTAAATAGGATAACAGAGTAGATGATCCTAATGGTCATTTCTGGCCTTACAATTACTAATTTGATCACTAAAAATGCTTTAAAGAATTAGGCCTCACCACACTCAGTGAGGCAGATATTTTCCCTGGTTTAGAGATGGAGAAACTGAAGTACAGGAACTAAAGGGGGAGCCGTGTTAGTCTAGTTCACCAAAACAAACAAGGAGTCTAGTAGCACTTTTAAAGACTAACAAATCCATCTTCGAGCACTGATGAAGTGGGATTTTCTCCCACGAAAGCTCATGCAATAAGTAAATTTGTTAGTCTTTAAAAGTGCCCCTAAACTCCTTGTTTGTTTGCTGAAGTACAGGAAACAATTCACCTAGTGTCACACAGAGCGAGTGGCAGAGCAAGGACTAAAAACCCAAGATTCTTGAATCCCAGTCCCCTGGTCTAACCGGTTGATGGACCTCTTTTGGCACTCAAACTGTGGCATGAAGGTGAAAAGAAAAGAAGTTTGATCAGCTCCCATCTCAGAATAAGCAATTCTGGAGTATTCTATGTCATCCTTCATCAGAATCATGTTTCCCAGTCAAAAATCATAAATTCAAACTTTTGACTCCCAGGCAATTGGGTTTGCATTCTGCTTAGAAACAGAGAGAGAGAAATAAACAGAAGATATACAAAACACAGAATGTTACAACATAGGTGCCAGAAAGCTTTTGGCAGATAAAGATTTTTCTGCCCCTGACAGAATCACAGAAGTAGAAAAGAATGTGTAGATCATCCCAGTTTTTCTCTCATGGCCAGGACAGAATTGTTCTCTTTCATACATTTTCTAATGATGAGTCAAAAGTCCCAAATCACTTCCATCCCTTCTACTGGAAGACTATTTCATGGCTTGTAACATCTCACTGTCTGTTGTTTCTCCTCATAATCAGCCTTGGGTTAGCATTTAGTCAAGATGGACACATTTAGCTCTTCATCTTTCCTTCTAAATCAGTCCCTCCAGTCCCTAATAATTTTTGTTACTCTCCTCTGAACTCTCTGCAAGTTGTCAACATCTTTCTAGTAATGTGGTCCCCAGAACTGGACACAATATTCTAGGTGTGGCTGCAGCAAGGACGTATAGATTGGGACTACTACTCCACATGGCAGCATGTGATGCCTTGGTATATGCAGCCCAAAAGCATACTAATCTTTTTTTGTACCCATATCAGATTGCAAACTCATGGCTATTTTGCTATCTATCTCCTCTTGCTAGGTTTCTCTCTCCCACTGGGGCATGTGGGCTCTGCACTCTTCTTCCTTAGTGGAATGTGAAACATGCAGAAATCAGGCTTCCCTTTACCTAGAAAAACTTGTGGAGGAAATTTGGTTTAAATGAAAGGAAAAAAATTAGGAACTCAGACCAGTTCAGAGAACCTAGTAAATAGTTTGAGGGTGACAAACCACAGAACCCCCAAAGGCTCCCCATACCTTAGTCAAACACTTCTTAATGAGAATGCTAAATAACCTTTTCCCTGTACCTCATAACAAGACTTCAATTGAGGTCACAAGGTTAATCACCGACAGTGTCCCTCCCCAGTGCATACACTGTTTTTTTTCTGGGATAAATGCTTTAAATACATGTGCTAACAGATTCTGATGCCAAAAGCCAGCAGCCACAGGATCTGAATGCCAAGCTGCTCCAGCAGCTGAATAGTTATATATTTTTGCTAAATAACGTACCTCTATACATAACACAATCTCCGCTATGCTGTGCTGCAAAGCTGTTATTAGCAAAGAAACTCAACAAGGGAAATTATCAAAGAGGACTGCATCTGGTTTTACAACTAATATAGTGAACAACTCAGGAAGTGTGTAAAAAAGATTCAACTTAATAAAGTCTTCCCAGCTTATAAGAAGACGGTTACTAACTTTCTGTAACTGTCATTCTTCGAAATGTGTTGCTCATGTCCACTCCAATTAGGTGTGCATGCGCATTGTGCACGCATGCTGGAAAATTTTTCCCTAGCAACCCAGAGGGTTGGCTACAGAGCCCCCTGGAGTCGCGTGCCCATAGCGCCCTTTATAGGGGGTCATCGACCCTCCCCTCGTCAGTTCCTTCTTGCCGAGGATCCGACAGAGGGGCAGGTGGGTGGGTTTGGAGTGGACGTGAGCAACATCTTGGAGAATGACAGTTACAGAAGGTTAGCAACTGTCTTTTCTCCTTCGAGTGCTTGCTCACGTCGACTCTAATTAGGTGATTCCTAAGCACTTACCGAAGGTGGGGTCGGAGCTCATCGGGTTAAAGACTTCAGGACTGCTCTGCTGACTACTGCATCCTCCACTGTGTGCTGGGTGATTGTGTAGTGGGTTGCGAACGTATGGCTAGAGGACCAAGTCGCCGCCCTACAGATGTCCTCAATAGGGACTTGGGCCGCGAATGCTGTGGATGTGGCTTGGGCCCTTGTTGAGTGAGCCGTGATTTTCAGGGCTGGCTTCTTTGCCAGACGGTAACAAATCTTAATCCAAGATGTAATCCAAGATGATGTTGTCTGTGAAGAGACTGGAAGTCCTTTCATTCTGTTAGCCACTGCCACCAACAGTTGTGGGGATTTTCTGAATGGTTTGGTTCTGTCAACATAACAGGCCAGGGCTCTCCTCACATCTAGGGAGTACAAGCTGCATTCTTGGTCAGACAAATGTGGTCTCGGGTAAAAGACCGGTAGGAACATGCCTTGATTTGTATGGAAGGCAGAGACCACATTAGGTAAGAATACTATGTTTGGGCGGAGACGAACTTTATCTTTAAAAAGTACAATATATGGCGGTTCCGATGTGAGTGCCCTCAGCTCAGAGACTCTCCTGGCTGAAGTAATTGCCACCAAGAAGGCTACCGTCCATGAGAGGTATAATTCTGAGCATGTGGCTTCGGTGAGTGCTAGTAGTATGAGATGAAGGTCCCACTGCGGAACCGGTTCAAGGGCCTGAGGGAATCTTTTGCTGATACCCTTAAGGAAGCGGGCCTATTGCGTTAGAGAAGACTGAGCAGCCATCCGCTGGCTGGTGGAAAGCAGAGATAGCCGCCAGATGGACTTTGAGGGACGACACGGATAGCCCCTAGTGTTTAAGGTGGAGGAGGCAATCCAGGATGATGGGAAGGTCAAGGTCCCGGGGGAGACCGACTTCTGCCCACACCAGATAGCGAAGCGCCTCCATTTTGCCAGGTATGTGGATCTTGTAGAGGGCTTCCTACTCTCCAGCAATCTCTCTCTCACCTGTTGGGAGCACTGCATCTCTCTTTGGCTCAGCCATGGAGCTTCCAGGCTGTTAAGTGGAGCAACCGGAGGTTCGGATGTTGTAGGGCGACCCGGTTCTGGGTAAGTAAATCTGGATACAATGGCAGGGAGAGAGGAATTGTCACCAGCAAGTCCAGTAGGGTGGGGAACCAATGTTGTCGGGGCCATGCTGGGGCAATCAGTATTAGTGGTGACTTGTCTCTTTTCACTTTCAACAGCCCCTTGTGAATTAAGGGAAAAGGAAGAAACGCATAAAGGAGCTCACCGCTGCAGGTGAGTTGGAACTTGTCTGTCAGTGAACCTCTGCTGGGGCCCAGAAAGGAGCAAAATCTCCTGCACTTGGCATCGTCCTTTGACACGAAAAGGTCCAGTTGGGGAGTCCCCTACTTCCGGAAAACTGACTGAACAACGTCCTGACGGAGAGACCACTCATGAGCTGAGAGAGTCCACCAGTGTGTTCTGATTCCCGGGTAAATAGGACACCTCCAGGTGAATCCCTTGGGGAATGCAGAAGTACCACAGGGCTAAGGCCTCTTTGCACAGGGGAGAGGATTGTGCCTCCCCCCCCCCCCCAACTTGCTTATTTATGTGAAACCCGGTGCAACATTGTCCATTTTTACGGCTACGTGTCAGCTTGACAGGTGGTGCTTGAAAGACTGGCGTGCCAGTCTTACAGCCCAAAGTTCTCTTACATCAATATGGTGGGACAGGTCCTTTTGGCCTCACAGGCCTCGTGTTCTCAAGTGGTTTAGATGGGCCCACCATCCCAGATCTGATGCGTCTGTCACCAATGTTACAGTCAGTTGAAGTTTTGAGAAGGGCATCGCTGCACAAACCACTTCTCCGTTTGTCCACCATTGCAGGGAGGTCAGTACGTGTGGCGGTACAGATACTACCCGGTCCAGGGGACCCTGGAGGGGCGATAGACAGAGGCTAACCAGAGTTGCAGGGGTCTTAGTTGCAGCCTGGCATAATGGACCACCTGTGTGCAAGCAGCGAAGTGGCCTAGTAGCTTCAGGCAGGTCTGGGGTGTTGTCATGGGGTGGTGGGATAAGTCATCTATCATGGGGATAATGCTCTCGAAACGTGTGGGTGGAAGGGAGACTACGGAGATGGTCAAGTCTATGATAGCTCCTATAAACTCTATCTTCTGTGTTGGCACCAGGGTTGATTTCTTTACATTTATTAACAGGCTGAGATCGCTGAATGTGTGTCTTATAACATCTATGTGTTCGACCACCTGCTTGCTGGACCTCCCCTTCACCAGCCAATCGTCCAGATATGGCAAGACAGGCATCCTCCGTTTCCTGAGGAAGGCCGCCAGCACTGCCATACATTTTGTGAAAACTCTGGGAGCTGTTGACAGACCGAACGGAAGGGCTGTGAACTGGAAATGTCTGCCTCCCACCACAAATCTCAGGAACTTTCTGTACCTCGGGATGACTGATATATGGAAGTACACATCCCTGAGGTCAAGGGTAGCGTACCAATCCCCAGGATCCAGGGCAGAAATGACCGAGGCCAGGGAGACCATTCGAAAATTTAGTTTTCTTATAAATTTGTTCAAGTTTCTGAGGTACAGGATAGGTCTCAGACCTCCCTTGGCTTTCGGAATTAGGAAGTATTTTGAATAAAACCCCTTCCCCTTCAGCCCCGCAGGGATCTCCTCCACTGCCCTAACTCTAGGAGTTGCCGAACCTCCTTGAGGAGGAGTTGTTCATGAGAGGGGTCCCTGAAGTGGGACGGGGAATGAGGGAGGTGGGGGTGTGGAGTAGAATGGAACTGGATAGAGTATCCCAGTTCCACTGTGCGTCGTACCCACTTGTCCGAAGTGATATGGGACCACGCACGGTAGAAGTGGGATAAGTGGTTCAAAAATAATGGTGCTGGATCCTGGTGTGCTGGTAGTCCACCCTCGAGCGCTTCTTCAAAAGTTCTGCTTCAAACCCTGGGACTTGCTCAAGGGGCAATCGTTCCTACTGGAAGAGGGATATGACATCTTCCTATTATTGGCATGGGTGTTACTGCCACTTCTGCCCCACCTATGCCCTGACTCCTGTCTCTGTTGCTGTTGGTAGGGGTGTGGTGGTAGTTGGGATTTAAAATGGCACCTTTGGGTTGCTGGTGTATGCATCCCTAATGACTTAAGTGTCGCCCTAGAGTCTTTCAAACTGTGTAACCTGGAGTCTGTTTGTTTTGAAAATAAAGACTGGCCTTCGAAGGGTAGATCTTGCACAGTTTGTTGTACTTTGTAAGGAAGGTTGGACACTTGCAGCCAGGAGCTGCGCCACATAGAAATCCCCGAAGCCATGGCCTGGGCTGCTGCGTCGGCTGCATCCAGGGCGCCCTGTAGGGAAGCCTTTGCCACCGCTTTATCTTTGTCCACCAGAGCCATGAACTCCTTTGAATCCAGTGCCAATGAGCTCAAGTATTTTTCCATCGAGCCCCAGGTATTGTATGTGCACCTGCTCAGGATGGCCTGTTGGTTCGCCACCCTGAGTTGCAGGCCTCCGGTGGAATACACCTTTCAACAGTATAGGTCTAATTTTTTTGCCTCCTTGGCCATTGGAGTTCGCGCTTGGGCTCCTTGCCTTTCTTTATTATTCGCAGCTGCAACGACTAAGGATCAGGGGGTGGGATGGGTGCACAGGTATTCATACCCTTTAGGAGGGCATGAATTATTTGTGCACCACCCGTTTGGAGGTGGGTGATACGGAGGAGGGAGTCTGCCAAACAGTCTTCATGGTTCTGTCTTAATCAGTAGCAGAGTTACCCTTGAGGGACCCCGGGGGGGGATAGAATGTCTGTCATGGGGTCGAAAGACTCTTCACTGACCTCCCGGACCTCAATACTCAGGTTGCGAACTACTCTCCTGAAGAGGCCCTGATAGGCCCTGCTGCTGTTCTCCATTGGGGGAGCTGGAATAGTCCCCGCCACTGCCTCATTCCTTCAGATGACTCAGGTCCCCTGCCTACAGAGCCCCCATCGGTGTTGATGGGGCATAAATGCTTGATGGTGCCGGATCACGTGTTGGACGCTGGTCATGGCCCGATGCAGTGCCTGGGTGGGAAACAGTCTCGGACCTGGTGTGTTGACTCTTGCTTGCGGAGGTTGTCGAGAAGGAATGGGTCAACTGGGGTCCTCAACTGCTGATAGGCCCATGGTGTCCAGAAGGGCCAACTGTTCGGATTTTGCCAGCGCGGTCCCCACGATGCCAAATACAGCTGTGGCCCGTGCTGGCCACGGTGCCGAGAGGTGGAGTGTGAGCGGCTTCTTCGGAAAACGACCAACCCCGCATCAGACTCCGACGGTGATTCGCTCCTTGGAGACCAGGGTGGAGCTGCACCGGGGAGAGTGATGGTGTGGCACTGGAGTTGGCTTGCCCTTTGACTGCAGCGGTCTGGCCGGTGCCGTAGGTGATGTGATCGGGAGACTGGAGCTGGAATGTAGCGGCGCTGTACTCTCTCTGAGTTCCTTCACCGCCTCAAAGGTCTCCAGTGTGGAGGGAGATCGAGTAATCTCTACCTCCTCCTCTAAATCCCTGATGGGGGAGGTATCTGGGGCCGGACTCAACGCCCCTTTCTCCCGGGGCGGAGTCGATGGCGGAGGCGGTTTCGGGGTGGTAGCTATGTGGTGGCCCAGTGCGAGTTGCACAGTGTCCATACCCCTAAGATCCTTCTTAGGAATCTGAGACCGGCCTCTATCTGAGCGGTGTTTCTTCCTCGGCACCGGAGAATGCAAGCGGTGCGTAGGCACTGAAGCGTGTCTTTCTTCTGCGCCAAGATCACCGCTACCAGAGCACTTTTTGCTGACGCCACGCTCGTGGTCGGCTCTGAGGAACTGGGAGAGAGTCTAAGTGCCGCCTCCATCAGAAGGACCTTAAGTCTCTGAGATCTGTCCTTTTGGGTTCTTGGGTGGAACAACTTACAGATTTTACACTTCTCTCCTAAGTGGGTCTCTCCAAGGCACTTTAAGCATGGAGAGTGAGGGTCACTCTTGGGCATAGGCTTCTTACACGCTACATACGGTTTGAAGCCTGGGGACCGAGGCATGCCCCGGCCCCTGGAGCTTAGAAAAACTAACTAACTATACTATACTAACTAAGACAACAGAGTCCTGTGGCACTTTTAAAGACTAACAGATTTATTTATCGCATGAGCTTTCGTGGGAGAAAATCCCACTTCGTCAGACGCTTTGAAGATAGGAAAGTTACAGAGTGGTAGGAAATTAAATGCAGGGGAGTGTATGACATAGCATCAGGTCAGGCTGTAACAGCAAATCAAAATAGGTGTTAGGATTCAAAACACTGGGGAACAGCACATAGAGGAGGGGGAGGTCAAATCACTTGTTGTAATGCGAGAAAAATCCACAGTCCCTGTTTAACCCCAAGACAACTGAGTCAAATTTGCATATAAGTTCGAGTTCTGCAGACTCTCTTTGAAGCTGTGATTTGTTATTCATCTGTATCAACACAGCTATTAACAAGTCGTCAAGGGAGTGAGCAGGGAGATTGAAGTGTTCCCCTACAGGTTTTGCAGTGTTGCAATTTCTGATGTCAGATTTGTGTCCATTGATGTCTGACGAAGTGGGATTTTCTCCCACGAAAGCTCATGCGATAAATAAATCTGTTAGTCTTTAAAAGTGCCACAGGACTCTGTTGTCTTTCTACAATAGACTAACACGGCTACCCCTTTGGAATTATACTAACTAACTGCAAGAAAAACAAGGAGATGAAAGAATAATTTGTTAGGGCAGCTCTCTTGAGAGCAAGAGAGCACAGAATTCCGACTAGCTGTCACAGCGGTAAGAGGGAACTGGCGAGGGTCGGGTTGGTGACCCCCTATAAAGGGCACTATGGACACGCTACTCCGGGGGGCTCTGTAGCTGACCCTCTAGGTTGCTAGGGGAAAATTTTCCAGTGGCCGTGCATGATGCATGCACACACCTAATTGGAGTCGACGTGAGCAAGCACTTGAAGGAGAAGATACATGTTTATTGTGTCCACTGAGCTTTCTACAGTGTACACCTGTGGTTCCCAACCTTTTCAGTAACATGGTACACTTCAATGAGACAGACAATTCCATGGCGCTCCCAGTTTTTTCAGCTGAACTGATTGCTCATAAATGTCACATTTACTTACATTTACTATGGTTATGGTCTTACTAGTATGGTTTGCAACATAGTGCATAAAACAAGCTAAAGAAGGATCAAACACAATGTTTCAAATCCACTGGAAAAAAACTACACAACACCTCAGTTTTGGCCACCTGCGTTTCATGTTTTAGAATCGAAAGACTGATTCATCACTTTTAATTTAATGATTAATTTTCATGAGTTTTATGAGTTGTAATTTTGATTGGCTACAATATTGTTTGAGATGAAAAAAATATTTTTATACTGATTTCCATTACCTTTTCACAAAATTTCACAGCACACTTGGATAGTTCTCATGGCACACTGGTTGAAAACCACTGGTGTACACAAAAAATGTTTTCTACCTTCTCACAAGGAAGTGCCACCAGCCACATCCACAAACCGCTCCACTTGCTTCCCATTTATTTCAAGGTGTAGTCCAAAACTACCTTCCTTTTTAAATACATCCTTCCATGGGCATCTCCAGCTAACCTCATGGACTTTATCTATTTTCACTTCTTTCCATGCTCCCTCTCTTCCTACATGTCTGGACTCTCCTTTGGCTGCAGCAGGTGAGGGATGGAGAGATTACTTACCTAACAGTAACTTAAATTCTTTGAGATGTTTTGTCCCTGTGAGAGCTCCACTGTAGGATGTGCATGTGCCCATAGGCTCTGGACTGAAGACTGCAAAATGGTGTCTTCAGGCCCCCCATCAGTGCAGAACAGTGACTTGTACTCCAAATGAGGGCAAACAGGGAGATGTGAGCTCACCTATCAATTCCTTCTTGCCTCTTAAACCAGAACTTCACAGTTGACAGAAAGGAAAGTAGGAGATGGAGCATCTCTAGGGACAAAATATCTCAAAGAACTCAAGTTACTGTAAGGTAAATACCCTCTTGTTTTTTGAGTATGTGTCCTTAAGGCTGCTTCACTGCAGCAGACTTCCAAGGAGGAACTCAGTGAGGATGTAAATTCAGGATAATTCGAAGATTATCATGTCATCTCTGGAGGCAGGTAAGATGATGTAATGGTTGGCAGACATAAGAACAGAAAACCAAGTAGCAGTCTTGCATATTTCTGCTATGGGGACATCCTTTACTGAAAAGCTAAAACTATCTATGTGGACTGAGCTCTAGTGGAATGTGATGCGACGGTGCTGTACCCTGTGTTTTTAATCCTAATAGGTAGCCCAGGAGCTTGGAAAGAGGAGCTTTTGAGGCTTGAGAAGGTGGCAGGGAGCATGAGAAGTGGAAGCATTTCCACTTTTGGAGATAGGTCTTGTTAGTAGTTGGCTTTCTGTTGAATAAGAGAAGTGACTGAACTCTATCTAAACAGGTTAAACATGTGCTTGAGAGCCACTGAGGAGCCATGCCCTCAGATTCTGGGAAGAAGAGTTGGGGTGGATGAAGGTTCCTGAGTTCTATGGCAAGAGGTCCTTGGTGATAAGAAGTCTGAGGGGCATTTCCTTTGAGGTGAAGGAGATTTGAATACCACACCTGTATTAGCCAATCAGCTGCTATGAGAATAGTTCTCACTCCTTCTCAGTGTATGGTTAGAAGGGTCTCGAGGATTAGTGGTACAGGTGGGTAAGCATAGAGGATTATGGGGCCATAGTGTTATCAGGACAGTCGCAAGAGAGATATGACAGTGACAGTCTGTACACTTATGTTCACTCTTTTTCAAAACTATGATATTATTGTACTAAGTCTGTCTTGTGAGGTATCATTTGAAAACTCAATCTGCTGAACATTACTGTCCTGGTAAAATGTGCAGGGCAAAATTGTATGGCAAGTTTTCTCATGACCACTGCCACGGCCATGGAAGCTGCTATCAGTAGCATCTAGAGCTGCTGGTATGGAGGCTTTCACAACCAACTGCCCCTTCAGTGATGACAGACTGAAGCTGATCTTTCTAGTCTTGTCGTAAGCGCTCAATAAAACGTGTACATTTGGAGTATGTGTTAAAATCGTATTTTCCCATCCCGGCATGGCAGTAGGGAAAACAAAACTGGAGAGCAGTTGTTTAGTAGCTTTTCCTTCTCATAGGTCCAGCTATTTGGATTCTTTGCCATATGTAGACAGCCTAGCACAAGCTTGACAATTACTTTATTTGGTTGCTCCACTATAAGGGAACTGGGGCTAGGGTGAGAGTAGTCGTACTTCATTCCTTTTGGTGGAATGACCACGTAAAGTTTGCCAGGATTGTGACAGGTGTTTGCCATAGGGTACGTCTGGGAGATAATAAAGCCTCACTAATGGGCAGGGCAACTCTGGGAATTGCTGTTCAGGCTGCCCACCAAGGAATATTTCAACTCTTGGACTTCCTCTGATGGATTTGAAAACAGTCTGCTAATCTTTTCATGCAGTCCTGGAAGATCTTAATATTATCAGTGTCGAAGGGCAGCAGTGGCATTATTCCCACGTCCAGAGGTGAAGAAGACTTTACTAGCTTTCCACAGCCTGAGACTCTTGTCCCTCCTGTATATTTTCTGGTACCAGAGAAGTGTGTGGCACCAAGGTGTGCAGTATCAGAGAGCAATCCGTAAATGCCAGTGGCTGGTATGGCACTGGTGGGTATCAATGCTTTTTCTCAGGTATCCTATGTGGTCCCAGTAACCACATAGGAGCAGGGGATAATCAGCCTCTAGGCCCATGATATTTAGGAGATCCCCTAAGATCCTCTTCACGAAAGGGAGGTGGCACTGGTAAACCTTTCCTGTATTGGCAACTCAGGTTCATCAGAGACAAAGGGATCTTCTGAAGAGAGGAAGCTATGGGAAGGAGAACTCAGATAGCTTTCACACAAAGTTTGGGTCAATATTGCCTAGTGAGACAAAGGCTGTTGCAGTACCAATATAACTGTGTTGTCGTCGCCCCTTTCTGAGGTACTTTGAGATGCCAGTACTGGGGCATGAATGATGCTGCAAGGTGTCAGACGGTGCCACCGTGAGTTGCTTTGGTGGTAGTTATGCCTAAATGGAGTTTCTTCCACAGTGCTGATGCCTCAGTACCAGATTCAGTGAGAGCCTTTATAGTACCCCTTGAGGGACGAGAAGTCTCTGAAGAGTGGATCTTATGGAGTCATCTATCCCTTTTCTTCATTTCCTTGGTTGGAGAGGTATGTCTCCTTTTTTTTAGTTTTATTGTCTGGGGCTGCAGAAAGGCAGCGACCAGGATCAAGGTGGTCTGTGATATAAAGGATGCTATATAGCGGAGTAAAGCAGACCCCTCCAGAGCTATGGCACATTCCATTAGTAGGAGTTGAAATCTAGTCTCCCTGCTTTCTTGGATTTGCCCTTGAAACCCTGACAGATCTTGCATTTATAAGAGTTGTGGAAGCCCCCAAACACTACAGGCAGCTGCTGTGTCAGTCACTGTGGGGAAAGAGACATGCAGCAAGTATCATGTCATATGAACCCTGGGGTTCTGTGTTTAACAAATTATGCACCAATGCAAAGAAACGAGCCAAGAAGATAAGGAGATGCAGCCTTTACCCCCCACCCCGTTTTACTTAACAGTGTTAAATAAAATAAATAGGTACCATATGAAAATAAACAACAAAAAGAAACTACTAAAACAAATAAAGAATTCACAGGAAGCTGAATACAGCAGACGGAAGAACTCTCCATTCTTTTCCCTCACTTAGACTTCTTCATTTGCCTTCAACATTATTACTTAACACTGTAAACAGCTCTTAAATAAGACTACAAAATAAACATGTATTGAACTATATTTGCATCATACAGCATGACACAGAGTTAAGACATTAAAGGAGCAAGCGTGGGAAACAGAAAACTCAACAGACAACTCCTCTCTGTCTATAGCTTTCTCCACTTATGCATGAGAGAGAGCATAATGAGAGAACACACTTAATAGTGTCAATAGGAAAAAAAATCTAACAACTAGAGCTTGGAGGAGCTGTGAATCAACTCCTAAGTAGGTATAACCAGATTGACTACTAGAAGATTATGGACAAGCCAACCAGCTTCCAGACTTACACATGTGAATGGGGAAAAAAACCAAATCATCATAACTTCTCTGCAGATGATTCTACAGAGCCTGCTGCCTTCTCAGATCCTTGAATTCACACTGTCAGTGCAAGTCACTGTTGCTAGCTGGGCAAATCCTTTTTGAAAATACCTGCTCAAAAGAGCCATATACATGAACCAGGACATCTGATGGAGGAAAATGTCATTCATGCATCACAACCAACCCATTCCCTTCACAGTGATAGTGAAGCTGGGAGATCGTATTTCAAAGAACTGAATTCATACTGCCCTGTAATTTCCATCAGATAACTTTGTAAATAAGGATTTCATCTAGGTTTCCTTGAGTGTATCGAACCCCATTGTGCCTCCTGCATGAAGTCTGAAGCAAGATGTACCCCTGTGTAATTACAGCTGCTAAGAACCAGGACCAAAGGAGCACCCTTTAGGAAATGTCCACTTACCTGCTTAAGCGCTGGAGAACATGGAATGAGCTCTCCAATTCGGTTTATCCCAGCATTGATCTTCTTCTTTCGATGTCTCTCCACTAGGTAAAAAATAAAATTCACTGTTACTGGAATAGATAGATTAACATGCCAACAGCACATCTGGTCCCAATGTGTGCGCTTATAAAAGTATTACTTCAAGCTTATCACAAACCCTACTGGACAGTTTGGCACCAAGCACCAACACCGAAGAAAAATCTCAACTGTTCCGCTGTCACTCTACAAAGTTTGAGGGCTGTGACAGAAGAGGAGATATTATAAAAGAAGAGGATCATCAGGATCACTCAGAGGAAGCAGTGACATCTCATACAACACCACCTCATATGTTTACAATGCTTTTCAGCTGAGTTAGCATCTCATGGTTGGGCAGTGATCATTGCTACCATTTCACAGGTGGATAAACTGATTGGCTCAGGGACACATAAGGAACTAGTTGCAGAGTTGGGAATGAAACCCTAGTGTCCCACTCCAGTCCTCAGCCCCCAAACAAGAAACAGCTTTGATTTTCTGAGACTGCGGCACCAATTCTATATGTAACTGGGTGCAGAAGAACAGAGAGAAAATAGTTCAGGCTCTAGTGTGTGGAGCATTGACCGTACATTTTTAACATCTTCCAGGACAGCAATGGTTATTGCAGACTCTACGTATGGGGAAGAGTGAAGGGCACGCCAAGAAAATATTTTATGAAAATGTTTCCCCTTTACAGTCCTTTTGGGGGAAGACGAGAAACACCTGAATTAGTTTTAATCCTCTTGTGACTTAGTCAGTGTCCAGGCAACACCTTCATTCTGACAACCGTGGTCAATAATTCTTTAATGCAGGTGTACAAACTCACAAGGCTTTCAAGGTTGGCCTTTTTCAAAGCCTGTTAGCTTCTCCCTCGTCCCAATGCAATCAGATGCCTTCAAATGCTGTTTATCCACATGGTAGCATGGTGGAGCAGCCGATTTTGCAGCCGATTCCTGAGATGTTTTGGTCTGCTACTCAGAGCAAAACTGACAATTGCATACAGCTCCTTCCCCAAGGAAAGTGAGTGAGCTGCTGCCATGAGAGATTCCATGGCTCTACCGAAAGGCAACCACCAACCAGAATCCACTCACATACCCAAATGGCAGTCCAGCATGCTCCCATCAGACGGGGTAAGCCTCTCCTTACATTTCTTGCAAAAGGCCACCTTAGGATGGAGGCGGGGGAGAACAGGCCCAGGTACGTAGGCGGGTTTAGTTACAGCTATGCATATTTATTAAAAGTGGAACGATATATTAGCTCTACCACACCCATCTAAGATGAACGCACTCTTTTTTTTTAAAGTTGCATTTACAGTTTCAACATATCAATGACTACTGAAACAAGCCCATAGAGCATTTTTACTATTTGTGTAACAGTAGTGGCTAGAGATCTCCAGTCTGGGACCCAATTATGTTAAAATAAAAACCAAACAAAACTGTACTAACGTATAGTAAGAGGCAACCTCTGCCCTGAGCAGTTTACAGTCTAATCAGAGCAGACAAATGGTAGGAGAAAGTATTATTACGCTTATTTTACAGATGGAGAATGAGGCACAGGGAGTCACAGGCACCAGTTCAGCAAGGTACTTAAAGTCTGTGCCTACCTTTAAATAGATGAGTATTTCCACAAGGTACCTTGCTGTACTAGAGCCTAAGTGACTTGCCCAAGGTCACACAGGACATCTGAGGCAGAGCTGAGCCTTGATTTCCTGAGTCGCAGTCCAATACCTTGACAACAAAAGACTACCCTTCTTTATACACAGTGAATGCAAAAAAGTAGATCCTCAAAGAGATAAAAAGACAAACTGAACAACAGATGACTACTATCAAAACAAAGGAATTTTCCATAATATAATTTCTTATTCAGAAAGTAGATACTATAGGCATATATTCTGAAAGCTATATTATGTTATAATTAAGCAAATTGTGAAGCTTATCGTCTTAACAATTTCACACCACCGAAGAGCAAAGTTTATAAATGAATGCACGGTTCATCAAATTACAGCACCTATGGGCTTTATAACTAATCTTCAATACCAAGCTTACTAGTCTCCTTAGTCATTAGCTGTCTAGCTAGAACAGCCTTAGTTTCATTAAAACCTTTGAAGAGAAAGATCTCTGGAAGAAGAGGTTGCATCTCCTTCTGTGGTGTGCTACGTGTTGTACAGAGAGGGCCCTACTTCTGATCAGAGTGTCTAGGTGACACTATGATATAAATACTACATTAATTTAAAAAAAATAATAAAAACTTAAGACAAAGTTTAAATGGAAATAAAACAGGTTTAAATCTAAAGACAAACATCTGGCTCTGAGAAGCAGCAACATCTTTCTCCATGCCATTGTGCTTTTTGATACATCTCAAAATTTGTTGTGAAAAAATACTAGCTTTTCATCCCCCCACACCTGGTATCCCCCCACACCTAGCTTTTCATCCCCCCACACCTCTCTCAGTAAACAGGTGATGATAAAGATAATTGTAAGTGTAAATTAATTTGCTGAAAGAATTGCAAGATAGTCCTTATTTGGGATACAGGACAGCTTGATATTTGAAGCAGAAGATGAACTTCCTTAACATAATTTACATTTTTTACATAAAATTACTTGGGTACTCCCACTCCAAGTCTTCAGGAAAATCCAGAACATACACAGTGCAGAACTGGTAAAAGTTATCTAGGATTGAAACTTTCCTGTGAAAAAATGTATTGTCTGGTCAGTACATCAACAAGGATCCCTTTGTGTCCTTTTATTTAGTCTTCACATCTATTTTTTAAAAAAATTATTAATATTCTTTTCAGATGATTCCCCTACTCTTTCTACATCAAATGCCATTACAGAATAATCAAATAGGCCTCATGAACCATGAAGCCCAAGAAAAACATTTTCACGTTTAAACTCGGAAATAGCTATGGAAAATAAAGACTTGTACCAAGTACTTTTTCAGTCAATTTACTATTTTTTATTCTGAAGATAAAGTTAACTACAGAAAGGACTGAGATAAAGGCAGGAGGGGCAAACATTTCAATTTCAGCCCCACTTGATCACAAAAATGTGTTACTATAAACTTATCTAAGGATTCCTCAAACTTATTTTTCTGCTTGTGTTTGTGAAAAAGTAATCTCTCTCTTTGTGGCACAGAAATAAAAAGGAAACAAAGATGGAGTGTCTTGAAATCAATAGAAGTTAGGCACTTAGGAATTTCTGAATATTCCAGTAGCAGGCTAGTTGCATTTTTAGGCATTATATACATTTAATATCTGTCCCCACTGATGCATTATGCAGTCACATTAACACCTGCACCAGGTGAGTGCAAAGTGGATTTGCCCAAGTGTGAATGGGTGGGGGGGAAGGGTACTAAGGATTCTGACCCCATGACTGGAAACCTTCAACCCCAATGGGTAAAAGTTTTGGAAAAATAAGAGCAACTGAAATCAGGGGCTTCGGATGGCAACACTTCAACAATCTTAAATATAGATGTCACTAATTATAATACTAGATTGCAGAAAGTCTATTTGTTAACACTTCTTAACGCTTAAGAAATTGGCTAATCTGGCATTCTACACCTTAATTATACTAGAAATTACTACATACAGTACCTTTCATCTCAGATGTTTAAAGCCCTCTATAAACACAGAATTTAACCACCTTGCTATGAGATACGGAATGTTATCCCCATTTTACAGAGGGGGAGAAACTTGCCTATAGCAGCCACACAGTAGGTCAGTGTTAGAGAATTCCCACAACCTTGCTCTAAACCCTAAACAGCTTTCTTGTTGTTTGAGAATGCCAGTTGTGAACACTGTTCTAAGGAGGAATAGATTCTGGCTGCTTGGAAACAGAACTAGATCAGAACTCTTATGATAAACAAGTCCAAACCTAAAATCAGAGGGTGAAAAGGGACCGTCAGGGTCATTTAATCTAACACTCTGCCAAAATGCAGGATTTGTTGTGTCTTAAACCATCCAAGACAGGCGGCTATCCATCCTCCTTTTGAAAATCATCAGTGAAGGTGCTTCCACAACCTGCTAGGCGGCCTGTTCCATTCCTATTATTCTTACAGTTAGGAAGTTTTCCTGAGATTTAATCTAAAGCTGCTCTGTTATGTTAGAGCTCACTGCCTCTTGTCCTGCCCTTTGTGGCAAAAAACTTCTCCATCTTTTTTATGGCAGCCTTGAAGACCCCTATAATATTTTCCCTTAATCTTCTCTTTTCCAAACAAAATATAGCTGGTTCCTTCAGCCTTTGTTCATAAATCTGTTGCATTCCATCCCTTTTCTCATCTTTGTTGCTTGCCTCTGGATCTTTCCCAGTTTCTCTACAGTCTTTCCATACACTGGTGAACAAAACTGGACAAAGTACTGCAGCTGAGACCTAAGCAGTGTCAGGGAGAGCGGTACTATCATCTCCCTTGACTTCTATGCTAGGCCTCTGTTAATGCAACCTAAAATTGCATTTGCTTTTTTGTAACAGCACCGCACTGCTGACTCATGTTGAGGTTGTGATCCACACCTCTCAGATCCTTCTTAGCAGGGCTGCTGCCAAGCTAGTTATCCCCTCTTTTGTATTTGTTCATTTGGTTTTTCTTCCCTAAGTGGAGCAGCTTACATTTGTCTGTGATGAATTTAATTTTGTTGTCTATAGCCCAGTTGTCCAATTTATCACGATCCATTTGAATTTTAGCTTTAGCCTCCAAAGTATTGGCAACCTTTGGCTGTATGTCATCTGCAAGGGCTTTGTGCCATCTGCAAATCTGATAAGTATACTCTCTATTCCTATGTCTGGGTCATTAATAAAGAGATTAAACAACATTGGACCCAGAACACTTCCCTCTGGAACCCCACTTAAGACCTCCCTCCAATCTGACATCATTCCATTAACAGGTACTCTTTCTTCGTGGCTGTTTAACCAATTTTTTTATCTACTTAATGGTAGTTCCGCCAAGCCCGCATTTCTCCAGCTTACCTATCAGAATGTCATGTGGGACTGTGTCAAAAGCCTTGCTGAAGTCCAGGTATATTATGTCCACTGCATTCCCCCTATCCACCAAACCAGTTACCCTGTCAAAGAAGGAAATCAAGCTGGTTTGGCATGATTTGGTCTTAGTAAATCCACGCTGGCTGCTAAGTGATTACCCCTTTGTCCTCCAGGTATTCACACAAGCTGACCGTTTTATATATTGCTCTAGTAGCTTCCCAGGTATTGAAGTCAGGCTGACTGGTCTATAGGTCCCCAGCTCCTCCTTTTTTCCCTTTTTAAAGATGGACACTACATGAGCCCTTCTCCCTTCTTTCAGGACCTCTCCTCTCATCCGTGAGTCTGCAAGTGTTATTGCCAGTGGCTCTGAGATTTCTTCAGCTAATTCCTTCAGTACCATTGGGTGAACAGCATATGGCCCCACTGATTTGAATTCATTCAAATTGGTCAGAAGATCTTTGACGTGTCCTTTACTTATCCCGATCTGCATCCTTTCCCCTTTGTTGCCTATGGTAACTTCACCAGTTGTTCAAGTCATATGTTGCTTTTTGAGAGAAGATTGAAGCAAAGTAGGCATTGCGTAGCTCTGCTGTCCTACCACTTCCCGTTACCAGCTCACCTTCTCCAACGACTAGCCGATTCACATCATCCTTGATCTTTCTTTTTTGTCTGCCATAGTTGAAGAACCCCTTCTTGTCATCTCTAACATTTCTTGCCAGCTGTAACTCATTCTTTACCTTGGCTTTCCTGATTTTATCCCTATATGCTCGAGCTATTCCCATGTATATTTCCTTGATGACATGCCCCTCCTTCCATTTTGTGTACGATTGGATATATACCTGTCCCTTTTGATTTTTAGATAGCTAAAAAGCTCCACATGCAGCCACATTGGTCTCCAGTGGCTCTTCTTATCTCTCCTCTGCATCAGAATAACTTGCTATTGAGCCTCCAGCACTACATATTTTAGGAACTACCAGCCTCCTTCAATTCCTTTTCTTCCTAATTGGTCTTTCCATGGGACCTTGCCTACTATTTCTCTGGGTCATCTGAAATCCACTTGTCAGAACCTAACATGCCCCTCCCTGGTCTGTCGTGCTGCTATGAGCTTCCAAACACTGCTGAAGCTAGGAATCAGCAGAGAGGAAAGGGCATGCATTAAGATAGGGGAAACATCTCCACAAAGCAGATTGGTTCTATGAGGAACTTCTGGACTGGTGGCATTCAATGGAAATTTATGCTGTAGAGTAATCCCATCTCTGAATAATTAACCCAAAGCCCCTAAAACTTAAAATTGATTCTCTGTGTTAGATGCCTGTCCCTGATCTCCATATAATTTATACAGTTCTTCCTAAAAATACACTTCCTTTATAGCTGAATAGAAATTTTTGATTTGATGAGTTAATTAGCAATGAAATGAAAACCCGAGGTATCCAGAGATGTTTGAGAGGAACAAGGGGCATGAGTGAAGGCTCATACTCAAAGGGAGTCTCCTGTTTATCCAAGGTATTATTTCTATTATTCTGTAGATTTTCCATAGCCTAAGCTAACTAAAGGATGGTTACAGTTGTCCATTGTGCAGTCCTACTGCAGGTGTTCCATGTGAGGCTCTGGAGTCTTCTCACATAATACACTCCAGTAAATGGATCCTTCCCCATTTCAAATGCTCCAGTCCTTGTATGCTTTTAAGCACACTAGAGTAAGGAATTCAAAAAGCTGCGCAGCTCAACACTGAACAATAAAACATTATTTCCTACCTGCATTGTGTGTCTCCCGGTTTTTCTTTCTGTAAAACAAGAAAGCAAAAGAAGTGATGTGAACTAAAAGGAAAAAAATCCATATGCATGATTATTTCTTTTATGTTTTAAGGCAATTCTGTTGTGGTTAACAAGTACATTTAATACAAAATTCTGCATTCTTGGCAAAAAATAATATAAGGAAGAGGGAAATAAAAACCACTGAGTAAATACTGATAGATGAATGTATTATATTAGTGATTTCTGAGAAAAGATCATCCATGTTCAGACTAAATGGATTAGAGTGCAATATTGCACGTGCATTCATTGTGTATTCAGTACAATTTCAATATTTATAGAGGCAGGGATGGAGTCTTCCTGTGTGTTTGTACAGCACTTGTCATAATGGGGCCCCAATGCTCACCGGGGCCTTTGAGCACTACCATGATACAAATAAACAACTTATTTAAAAAACTAAAACACATTTTTGACCACTGGTCAGGCTCATTGCAAGAAAAAGATGCAATAAACAGAGCTCACTTAATTTTTTGTACATATAGCCATACTACATATACAAATATCGTACTGTTTCTAGAGCTTAATGGAAAAGGAAGAGAAGGAACATGTTACTTATCTTACAATAACTGTGGTCTTTTAAAACGATTGTCTCTAAATGCACATGAGCCCTATGTGAATGAGATTGGATTCTTTTGGCCAGCAACATTTCTAGGGGTCATGCTTGCATGCATGTCCTCTCGCCCCCTATTTAAAGGCATATAGGGAGGGTGGGTCCAAGTAATTAAGAGCTTGGGGTAGCAGTCAGACAGTGGGGAGATCCTGTCTCGCTGTCATGGGTAGTAAGAAGGAAGTGAGTTGTAGCTGAGAATCATTCTACCTTGAATGCCCTTGGTTAGAGGCATGAGGATGTGCAAGGAGCATGCCCAGTCCCAGAAACTTGCCCACCAAAAAATTCCAACCTTGCGTGCACAGGAGTACACACACCGAGAGTGGGAGCCATGTGGACGCACACTTGAAGAAACACAGCTACTTGTGAGGCAAGGGGGGAAGAAATGTAATGGATCTCAACGCCCTCTTTTATTCAGCAGTTTTATTCATTTTAAAGTAGGCCAAGGCGTCAAATCGGGAAAGCCCTTAAGCACAAGTTTAAACATTCTTCTTGAATAAAGACTCCTTCTTGAATCAAGACCTAACACACTAACAACTTTTCCATACCCTTTGCCACCAAATAAGAAGTTTTCTGTTGGGAGAGTGAGAATGAATGCTTAACTGATGATCTTGTTCAAGTCTCTTTGTTGAGATGATCCCAACGGCTAATCCAATGTCTGTTCCTGGTCCCACTGAAATCAGCAGAAAGAGGATCGAAGGTGCTGTCTTTCAAATGACACAAAACTGAGGTCCTGGTGAAATTCTAGCTCGGGGAATTACATTCTCAGGCTTGCCAATGTTGCATATCGTGTGACACTCATACATTGAGCAGTTCTGTCATGTCTTCTCCCACAGCTGATGAAATGCCATGCATTTGTGAAACTCACACACCCTTCCCCTCCCCCAAAACTTGTAGCCTACAAAATGTGCACTTAATCTTGCCATCAAGTCCTCCCCACTGCTACTTTCTTGATCAGTGAGGTCAAAACCACCATTCTTCTTGTTACTGACTCCCATCTGGATGTCATCTTCAACCTGGCCCTCTCTCTAAGACCTTACATCCAGCCTACATTTAACCAAGCCTTGCAGAGTCTTTCTACATAACATCTCTATCCATCCTCACAGCTAAAACTCTCTTCTCAGTTACTGCAATATTCTTCTCTCTCTGCAATCTTGCCCTGCTCATATCTATTCAGAACGCTGCTGCAAAGACAATTTCTCTAGCCCATTGCTTCGACCATGTCACACCTCTCTTTGCATCCCTCGTCTTTATTGCGTCAAACATAAGCTACTTGTCTTCACTTTCAAGGCTCTTGTTGACCTATTCCCACCCTACCTATCATCTCTTATTCAAATATCGAAAGACAATGCCAGTCTCTATTGCTCACTTGTTAAATTTTCAAACAGGTACTTTCCTACTTTCTCTCATGCTGACCCTCATGCTTGGCAGGAGCTTCCCTGCAAACATCTGCAAAACTTGGTCCTTAGCCTCCTTAGAACATTCCTTTGCCATGATGCCTACAAAAAACTGACAACAGGTGGGCCAGTGATACACAGTCTCATTGTTCCCCTCAATCTTCCAGAAGCCGTGTGTTACCTCTTATATTATTCTACTTAGACTGTAATCTCACTGGGGCAGAAGCGTCTTTTTGTTCTGCTTTGTACAGTGCTTAGCACCAGGGGTTCAAGGCTGTAACTGAGGCACCTACAGGCTACATAATACAAATAAATAAAAACCGAGATCCCACCTTTTCCAATGGCTGCTCTTAACATTTCTGTGCTTTTCAAAACTTTTATTAATAACCACAAGCAAAATTAACTGTCTTTCACCCATTTCACAGCTAAGATAGCAGAGTGTTTGTACATGTTATCTCCAGCCAGACCAGGGAACAGAACCCATGCAACTAACATGATGGAGCTGACTCTGATTTGTTTTGTGACAATGCCTTTCAGAATACACGTGCCAAATTACATACTTTAATATGCTGTCTCTACCACATCCTGTCCACATTCTGCTTCCGACAGCCAGCAACAGAACAGATGGATACGCAGCATTCTAGCATTGTCTCATGTAATTGAAGTGATACAGTTAAAATGAATTCTGGAATTTCCTAGCTTTTCTATGCTGCCTTTGCGATTTTAATTTTACCTCCTATTATAATTTCTTTTAAACATGTAGTATCTATCCATATACCTCTCAAATTAGTGTGAGAAATCAAGAATTGTAATTGTTGAAATGATATTATATTGCACGACAGTGCATTTAGAGGCTAACATGGATGAGGCATTAACAGTTATTATTCTATTATTATTATTTGTATTTTTGTTAATGGAAGCTGTCCCTTCAAGAATAGAATAGGGCAGTTATAGAGTGTGTTTGACATAGACAAAGCAGTATGTGGGAGATTTTGCTTGTGTCCCCAGAAAGTGGGAGATCCTGATTGTGCAAGCTCCAGAGAGATCTGAATTTGGTTTAATAAACTTCTCTCTCCAAAATTAAGCCTCCATTCTTGAAAGTTAGCACTCACTATGGGACCGAATACCTCAGGCCTGGTCTACACGTATTGGTAAATCTGGCATCAGTTAACAGGAGATATGCAAGCTATATAAAGTAGCTTGCGTATCTTCTATCGACTTCCTAAAGTGTGTTCTGCATGCCGTCTCCACTACACTCTGCTGACAGGAAACAAGTTCCTTCGATGCAGCATTACTCTTTTCCCAGGGGTGGATTTATTAAGTCAATTTCCGGATCGATTGAGTAGTTCTTCACTTCTGCTCAACCGATTCCAAGAACCTGATCTGATGGTGGCCAATTTGCTGCCATCAGTTCAGACATACCCTCAGTGTACTGCTAAGGATCTACAGAGCCTTTCACCAAATTGAAACCAGCCCAGCTCAGTGGTAATTAAAAGTTGTTCCCATCTAATGGCTATTTAGTGGCCCCTTTGTTTGATGGATCTTAGCTCCATATCAAAGCTCACCATCACGTGTTGCACTAATTGGGAGACTTAGACTAGAAGCCAAGAATAGTATGAGCCCAAGAGACAGAACTATCCCTATTATCTCTATAGGAAGCTACTGCCCGACCAGGGTTGGGACATGCTTAGTAGGGTAGTGTATGTGACAAATGTGCTTGTCTGTTGCTCTGTAGATAACGAGAGGACTTCACTTTGATTGCCAAGGTATGTTTGCCTTGGATAGATGGGCTAGAGTTTTCAGCTGGTGAACATGTGCCAGTCAATTGGCCAGAGATACTTACCGGTGCTGCTTCTTCATCGGAGTCTCATTCTCTGTCATCTCTGGCATGGTTTCAGAGAGAAGGACCTGAAGATGAATGGGCAAAGGAATTAGTAGTGATTCCCCAGAATTCTAGTAGCACAAATAGAGTGGGAGCTCAATCTTTAATTCTAAAACACAAAAACAACGCCCCCCCCCAGCACAAATTATTCTTGCATTCCAAATATTATCTGGTCTTTTTCATATAAGCATAGTTAAGTGATAGTGCTCAAATTTATTCTTGGTATACCTCCTCTGAAATAATTGATGTTATATCAACAGGATAGAATTCTGTGGAACTACTTATTGTGACAAAGGATAAGGTATTTCCCCAGACTTCTGTTTGGTCACTCTAAACCCTACTCAAGAGGCTGCATTGCAGTTACATTTGACCTGAAAAAGAAAAGAACTACTCCCTATCAGGCTCATAAACAGTGCCTCTTAAGGACTGAGTCTACAAAATGGAACCAATAGAACTTATTAGTCAATTTTTTACTGACCTAAATCAAAATTTGGGACTTAGTTTGAAACAACAGTTTTTACATTCAGACTTGCACCAAAAAGATGAAAGTTAAAACCAGTTTAGCTATTTTGATTCCAGTTTCTGCAAAGACAAGCTGTTAGTTAGCTTGAGGGATCGTTATGAAGAGAAGTAAGACACGCATGTCAACATGTAGGAGAACAGCACTCTGCTCCGTACAGTGAGAGTTGGGTGGCGACTATTTGCAGTAAATCCTCCATGACCCCCCAAAAAGACCCAACACAAACAAATCCAACTGTCTACTCAGAGAACTTCAGCTGAAGAATCAGTCAGTTTCATGATCTGAATAAGACTTTTCAAAATTCCTTAACCATAAAAAAATTACTGTGCAAGGAATCTGGGTGACCTGGGTGTTAATCAGCACAGCCAATTAAATACATAAATACTGTAATGGGCCACACCACGTTTCCCCTGGATACACACTATCAAAGGTGGCTCGGCCATCTTCA
>ML685952.1:1085656-1118304 GCA_007922175.1 Pelusios castaneus | reverse complement strand
GACTTAAGGAGCATCTTAAATCGAATTAAGGAAAGCCCAGTGTAGACGTGGATTAAATTAAGTCGATTTAAGCCTGCTTAAGTCGACTTAATTTATAAGTGTAGACGCACCCTATATGTGTGCTAGGGTGAGGGGCCACAGAAGGGAGTGGTGGCTGGTCTTTCTAGAAGGTTGAAGTGAAGCTTCAATGATCAGAGAAGAAAACTGGTATTCTGGGTTTCTTTTCAGTTCTTCCACAAGCATGCTGTGTGAACTTGGCTTTTTATATAAATAATATTTTAAAAGAAAAAGGGATTATGGATTTATATGTTATAGCTATCCAATATGAATAAATGATTGCTAGTAGAAGGAGAAGAGGTTAATTAAAAGGTTATCAGGAAACACTGTTTCTCTGTTATTTTCAACATTCTTACACTTAACACCTTCTAAATAACTTTTTGTCATTGCTGAGGTTTGCTGTCCTACTTGGAACCTTTCTTTCTCTTCCTCTTCTCCTTGAACACCAAAGCATTTGTGGCAGCAATAAGGCAAACAGACAGTTGCTCTCCACTCATTTTCTATTATAAACATTAAATTGGGAGTGCTGCCTTATTGTAAGAGACACTGAGAGCTGAAAATAGGCAGAGTGTCACAAACTGCCTCTAGTCTAAAAAGACATTTGGGATGGAGTGAGGCTGTTTAAACTTCCATTCTTCCCCCTCTAACCCAGCTGTGTTTTTCTTCTCTCTACAATGTCCATCTTGTAGGCAGATGGGGTATTTTAAAATGTTAATATTAGTAAAAATAGCCAAACTGGGAGCCTTAAAGCCAACTCCTAATTTAGCTTAGTCTAGTTTAAAGCAGACTCATTGGTTAACTGCTGAGTAACATAAACAGGTTGGGTGAGGAGAAAAGTGATTTGCCTTTTTTAACTCCTTGAAGCTTTTGTGGTAAATAGTGCAGCTACAGCTGGAAAAAAAGGTCAGAAAGTCCCCATTCTGTGGTTTTATTTTTTAGGTTTAAATACAGAACAGTGAAATCTGCACAATAGTAGTATGGTTAAAGTTTTTCAGAATTCACAATCTGCTTAAATATATAAATCTAGACGTGCATTATTCTGCTTTCCAAAATGCCTCTTGTCCAGAATGAATAGTTTCCCCCTGTCCTTCTGGAGGTCAGGAAAATACCAAGTTTTACTACTGTTGTTTTTCATTATAAAGTGAAGGGTGAAGAGGTTTTGGGTCTGTACTGGTACAAGCTCATGATAGTTATTGAAGAGTAGGATAAGCAGGGGACTTAGGGTGATATTGGAATGACATATCATGCCCTATTATCCATGTTCTATGATTGTTCACTGGCACAGAAAGGAAAATTCTGCTCTTACTAATACAGATTCTGTTGCTATCAAATGGGAGTTATTCCCTTGTAATTCAGAGCACATCATGGTTCTTGTACAAAACTGAAGCAGGTTTTGTGCAAGGGCCTTGATTTTGGCTTATTGGACAAAATTGGCTTGATTCTCCTCTAATTATTGTGTCAATCTGAAGTAACTCCATTGAAGTCAGTGTGTAAACAGCATAAAAGGAAAATCAAAGCCCTGTAAATGCAAAAGCTGAGAGTAGTGAATGGGTTTTTCTATGAGTTTATGCCAATTAATCCAGCAAAACCAGATTGAAAAGTAAAAAATCTGTTAATCCAGTGCTGGGCCCTGCAACCAGGTAGGGCTCTGTCATCCAGAGGGCTGCTTATAAAATAAAAAGTGTCTCCATCTGTTCTTGCATTGATTACCAGACACTTCATGAAAATACTGTAACAGACGAATATCAGTTACCCCAAGGAGATGAAACTTTGGGTGCATTTGCCCAGATGCAATGGTTGGATTTAGCCAATGGCTTCTGAAAAGTGAAGACGGCATGTCTCACCAAAAAAAAAAAAAAAAAAAAAAATCTATGCAACGTGATGCCTTTTGGTCTTTATATTTCCCCCAGTACCTGTCAAAGATTAATGGATTTGATTTTTGGCAGATTTGCAGTAGACCACATGTTCAGTTATCTGCATGATGTGATTGTTTTTAGGAGGACTTCCCAGGAATATTTAAATTGCTTAAATGTTTTCATCTGGCTGCAGCAGGCTGGTTTAAAACTTAAGCCATCCAAATGTAACATGTTAAGGTCCCAGGAGCAGTACTCAAGCCATATAATATCTGAGGATGATGGTCCATTGATCTTGCCAAGACAGATACTATTAGCACATGGTTGGCTGAAAAAAAGTAACAGAAGTAAGAAACTTTCTGAGCCTTGCTTCATATTATAGAAAATTAGTTTTTGGCTTGCTTTCCATATTTTAGCCCATGTATCATCTTCCAGAAAAGAGGGGCAGTTTGATTAGAGAAGAGTTTTCAGGAGTCTTTTGTTGAGTTGAAGTCTAGACTCGCACATTTACCTGTACTAGGGTATATTTTCCCACACTGTTTTCATATCTGATACTGAGCTTTCAGGTCCCATGTTTGGTTTCCCTACCAGGACCAACCCACAAAGTTCAGACCCAGAACTAGATCCTGGTCCAAAGGGTTGTAAACTGTGGGGTTGTTAATAATAATAATAATAATTACAAAAGCATTATGGGGGCTGAAAGACCGGTGGTGAGTATCAGCTGTATGCTAGTGTGATGAGGAAAAACATGTGGCTATAACAAAATAATTGGTATCATTGGCTACCTTCTTGTGACCCTTTTGATGCTTTTTTTCTCAAAAGGAAAGTTATGCTAAGAACTGGTAACAGTTCAGGGAGATAATTAAATAACCAGAAGACCAACTAGGTATACAGCTAGGGCTTTTAGAGAAATTTCATTGTGAAAATATGCACTGGTCACTTGCACAGAAATGCAAATGACATGACTAGATGCTATGAGGACTTGAGTGCTAAAAAATGGAAGATACCTGAAATTAAAAACGGAACTCTGTTGTAAGTGTTGAGGTCTGGCTGTAAGGTCTGGATCACAGGTATATTTAATAGCATAGGAAAAGCCAGTGCAAGAAATCACTGTTCACAATTTCTATGATAAAAATATCTTAAGAAAAGAATTTTGTAATTGCTAACTTCTGGAAATCGGAAGGTTGGACTGAACTTTCAGAAGAGCTAAAATTGAATCCAGTGTTTATACCCAAAAAATACATAGGTTTAATTGTAAATAATAGGTCAAATTCTCTGCTGGTAAACTGGTTAGCTCCAGAGAATTTGGCTCAATATCTTGGGCTATGTCTACACTTACTAATTTTAGTTAATTCGAACTAGCATGGCCCCACTAGAATGCTAGTTTGAACTAAGCAAGTGCCATGCATGGCACTTGCTTACTTTGAATTAGTCAGTTACATTAAGGTCAATATGCCGGTTAGTTCGAACTAAGCAGTAAGTTCGAACTAACATGTCCACACTGACTTAATTTGAACTAATTAGTTCGAATTAAGGGTTAGTTTGAAGTAAAACGAGGTTTTACTAATTCAAACTAACTTTTCCTTAATTTGACTTAAGGAACTGCTTAATTTGATTTAAGGAAACTCAAGGGTAGACACAGAATAAATTAAGTCGACTGAAGCCTGCTTAAATTGACTTAATTTACAAGTGTAGATGCACCCTTGGATTCTTAGCCTGGACACAAGGCAAATGAAAAAATCTGTAGACTTTTGTGCTTTGGGGAGAAGGCAGTAGACCTGGGAGAGGAAGAGGGACTCAGGTTGGGGGGGGGGGAGGGGAGAAGCAGAAAGTTGAGTGGGAAGCAAATTGTAGAGATGGAAAAATTAATTAGTCACAGAAGGAAGGAAAAACGGAGGGGTTTAGAGAGAAAATAAAGGGACAAGGAGGAAGAAGAGAGAAAATAAATGCAGGGAAGAGAGAAGGCCAATGAGATTTTGGACATATAGGACATTTGTGCCTTGGCTGTCAAGTTCAGAAGCACACATGGATGCACACATTTGCTTATTGTCTAGCAAAATGAGATACTTACATCTCTGTTCAATTATATTAAAGGTAAAGGACATTAACAAACAAGAATTCTTTGTCTTTCTGTTTTCTCTCAGATTTATCTGGACTCTTGAGAAAAGGTGGATCAATTTTTGATGAGGCTTCTAGGTGACTTATTTACTTAACAACTTAAAAGTCTAAATGAAATTACTCTATTTTAACAAAATTGAACAAAAAAGCAAGTTTGAAGCTTATGTCATAGCTCCTCAGAAATCTAGATGCTGGGGTAGGCTAAGACATTCATTCCATTCAGTTGCTTCAGTGGGTTCAGATTTAACTCTTCATTTAATTCTGGTTCTGACAATTGTGTCTTCCGTAATCTCTCACAGGATCCTGCAGCAGTTTTTTAGTGGCATTAGATTCCTTTCGACACCTCAGTCTAGAGAGTCTCAGAAGTGTGCCACTTTCTGTATTTCATTGGTTGCCAGCCAAACTTATGGGAATCTGGTTTTGGTCTGTAGCCTCTGTTTCCACAGGTGTGTTCTCCATTATACCCAGTAGATGGTTGTTGTTTATTGCATATAATCCACAATAAAGTTTTTCCTTGGAGAGTGCAGTGGCTGAAAGCTATACCAAACCAATTTTAACTATAGTAGAACCTAAGAGCTACTAATACCTGAGGAAAGGAGGTTGTTTGAAACTCTGAGATGTCTGTAACTTTTTGAACAAAAGATTACGGTTGTTCTTTCAAAAGTTTACATCTGAACGTTGACTTTATACAGCTTTGAAGTGTTACTATGCAGAAGAAAAATGCTGCTTTTAGTCACTTTAAGTTAAATAAAATAAGCACAGAAATGCTTTTTTTAAAAAACTTGTCAAATCTTTTTTTAAACTTTCTCTTTTTCTTTACAAGTTTATTTTTGACAAGATCCCTGAGCAAAGGCTCATAAACAAAATAAGTGGTCATGGGACAAGAGGGAAGGTCCTCTCCTGGATCAGTAATGGGTTAAAAGATATCAAAAAAAGGGTAGGAATAAATGTTCAGTTTTCAGAATGGAGAGCGGTAAATGGTGTCCCCCAGAGGTCTCTACTGGGGGATATGATAAAGAGGTCTATAAAATCATGATTGGTGTGGAGAAAGTAAATAAGGAAATGTTACTTACTCCTCATAACATAAGAACTACAGGTTACAAAATGAAATTAATAGGCAGCAGGTTTTAAACAGTCAAAAGGAGGTATTTCTTCACATATCACACAATAAACCTGTGGAACTCCCTGCCAAAGGATGCTGTGAAGGCCAAGACTATACTGGGGTTCAAAAAGGAATGAGAAGTTCGTGGAGGATAAGTCTGTTCTTGATGATTATCAGTTCTATTCATTCTCTCCTAAGCACCTGGCATTGGCCATTGTTGGAAAACAGGATACTGGACTATAGTTGACCCAGTATGTCTGTTCTTATGTTCTTAACACAGCACTGCACTGTATTTGGGGGGTGGTTTTTTTGGTCTTTGATGCTGGCTGATTACATACATCTGGTTCCAAAGGAGGTGTTGGTTGACTATTCAATTCATAATGCTGGCGTTCATAACTGTGAGGTTTTATTATATTAATTTATTTTAAAATTGTAGTTTTTAAAAAGTAAAAAAGATCTTCAGAGAAAATGTCTTTTAAATGGGTGAATGTGTTAGATGCGTCTTCACTAGAACGGCATTAGCTCTTTTAAAGACAGCAATACATACAATCCATGTATACCTCTTAGTAACAAATGACCAGCTAATTCCACTGGTCTATTTAATATAAAATAAAAGAAAGTACAGTATTACAGTTTTCAATTTTCCACTCTTCTGTGAAATAGTGTTCTGCATCTGGATGTTTTAAGAAAGATTTAAAGGATAAGCTTAAAATAAATCAACTATATCTTACAGACATCAGGAATAAACTTAATTCAGTCATCTCTTAAGATCTTTGATAAACTGGGAGAAAGCAGTTTTGGGACATTTAAAGGAAGTATACTACAGTATTAGAGGTCTTTTTCCTGAACACAACTCTCCGGAGAAGCCAGTGGGGAGATGTAAATTGGTTAGGCCAGAACTTGCCCTGCTCAGGGCTAGAGACCAACCTTTTCAATAGACTAATCAGATCTGTGAAGACTGATCAGGAAACTAATCTTGGAATATCACGCCGGCAATTGGAATAGCTGGGGCGATGTCACAGGAGTTCCCTCCCTTCAGCTCAGTGCAGTGGGTATGCTGGGTGTAGGGCTGTCGAACTGAGATACTCAAGTTATTTTAAGCAATTTGTGCATCTCTGTTCAACTGCTGCCGAAAACAGCAGGCAGTGTAGACCTGTCCTCTGTAAAAGTGATGAAGATCCTAGAAAGAAGCCTGCTGTAGATCTCTAGGCAAATCTGCTTGGGAGAATGGACAGGATGACACTCTGTTGTTGTGCCTCAAAGGCGCAAACACAAGTAAAATGCCTTGTATTTAGGCCTTGTCTACACACAAAAGTTGCATCAATTTAACTAATTGGATTTGCATTAGTTAAATTGATGCAACCTCCTTGTGTGGACACGCTTCAATAAATTTAAACTTACCTTGTATCTATTTAGTTTATGTAGAATCTTTACTGACTGAGCTCAGGGCACTCTTTAGGATTACACTCCTTTAATTAAATTGACTTCTGAATTGATTTTGTTTACTTGGTAAAACTTTTGTGTACAGGAAAGGCTTTAGACACAAAAGCCAAAGAAGGGAGAAAGCAAATGTATTGCTCAGTCTTTTAAATGTGGAAGAAGATGGGGGGAGGTCTGGTTTGCAGCTTCAGTCACAGGACAGGACATAGTACAGAGTGTATTCACTTTGGTTCAAAAGTTAATAGCATATTTCACATTATAATGCCTTTCATGCCTGCAAAGTAAATCACACCCCATTCAGAGCTGTGTGTTCATATGTGCAGGAGGCACATTTCCCTGCCGCTAATGAAATTCATCCTGGACTCTGGATACTTCTTAAGCCATCTCTGTAATGAGCGAATTGTATCCATTAACTGAGATACTTTTAAAGAACAATTGAATTCTTTTGCCTTTGGAAAGCACCAGGTTGCACCAAATCGCAGGTATTGTTAGAAAAATCGTTGCGGAGGACAGACCCAGAATCTTCTATGGGATTGATCCTTTCCACTTACAAATTACTCTATCATGTAGGCTGCTTGAAAGCACCATGGAACTGTCAAAATAAAACCCCAAGCTCCAGGTGGTAAAAGCTTTGCCAGACCTGAAACCATCACAGCAGCACCAGAGGACAGAACCTATTTGCAGTATAATTAAAGCGTACTAGAAGTGTTGTATATAGGACATTTCTGGAAATAAGTGCAAAGGAGTCTGCAGGACCATGAAGTTTGCAGACCACTGCTCTCAGGAGGAATCCTTGTGTAGCTAGAGCAGGAGACTAGAAGACAATTTACTATATACCACTGGTTAAGTCACTTGCCTCAGTTCCCCCATCTGTAAAATGGGGATAATGAAACTTCATAAAGTGCTTTGAGATTTTCAGGGAAAAGCACTGTAAAAATGCAAAATATTAATTACAAAAATTAATTATATTGATAATGTTGAAATAGTCTTTGACATATCAACTTTTTGAATGCTACACTGAGAGAAATGCTAAAAATTTGTTTCTCTGAAAGCTCTCTCTCTCTCTCATTTCTGTTTCCAGATGGCTGGGCTGGAATCACCAATTAAAAACAAAGAGAACATTAGGGAAAGGAAAGAGAGGGGGAAAAAAGAGATATACAGAGCTGCAATTAGAGAAAAGACAGCTAAAATCGGTTCATGATGGCAGAGATTCCTTCATCTATGAAGAATGTGTCTAAGGTGAGGTCTTTTTACTGTAAAAGCAATTTTGTGTTAATAAATGGCTGCCAACATTTTTTCCCTATGAAGATAATGTGATGAAGTGTGTGGATCTGAAATAGTCAAGAGGCAAAGAAGGGTCAAAGGATGTATGGAGCTGGTTGCACGTAACCAAAGGCTTTGTTTTGCTTAATTAAAAATCTCCTGAAGACAAAATTAAGTATTCTAGATTTGGATTTTCAGTCATTTGGCTTAAAAGTGAAAGAGGGAGATTTTAAAAGGTGACAGTCAGGTACCTTGGGCTAAATCCACAAAGAGATTTAGGCACTACAGTGGCTAATTCATTGGAGATTAAATAAATATGTAAGTATTTATAGAAAGTGAAATATCTTAAATAATAGAGATTAGGAGACTTCCCTGGCTCCTTGCTTCCACCCAGCAAGTCCAGTAATATTGTGGTTATGGTGGTCACCCAAGAAGAGCAAGATCTAGGTGCCTGCTGAAAATCAGCTAGGGCGGAGATTCAAAGCAAAGTTTTGCATGTCACAGTGGAGTGCCCCAATCACTAAACTATTGGATATGAGGAGAAACACATTTTTTCAGTCCCTCCCCCTTCTAATTCCAATCTTTATGATCCCAGCTGGCTTTTGTATAAGATTAGGTGAACTGAGAACACACCTGGTGGACTGGGCCCTGCAGGCAAGGTAGGCCAGGAAATTCATTCTTTGTGAATCCCACCAGGGCTTAGGCAGAGCTAAGGCAGTGAGCTGCTCAGATGTGGCAGGAGTTGGACTTAGATGGCCTTGCACGTGCCCATCAGCAGAAATATAGGTGCTTAGGGGAATTTAGGCCCCTAGTTGGTTAGATGGTAGCTAAGCAGTGTTTTTGTGCAGCAGAGTTTGTGCAGATGCATATGGGACTGAGGGCTGGTTAACCAGTGAGATGACTGGATGGTGCTGGTTCCAGGGGAGAAAGAAAAGCCTGCGTAGAATTCTGTTGAAGATTCCTGCAACAAAAGAAGAAGAACAACACAGCTACTTCTCCCTCCACTGGAGTCTTCTGCAGCAGAGTTTGTGCAGATGCATATGGGACTGAGGGCTGGTTAACCAGTGAGATGACTGGATGGTGCTGGTTCCAGAGGAGAAAGAAAAGCCTGCGTGGAATTTTGTTGAAGATTCATGCAACTAAAGAAGAAGACAGCTACTTCTTTCCACTCAAGTCTTTGGACTTGAAGAGAGACTGTAGCTGAGAGTTGGGTGAACTCCACCTGGACTTGGGAACTGTTGGGTGTATTTCTCACGGGGTTTCTGTGAGGTCTCTTCTGTTTAATTTTATTTTGTTGTCTTAGGATAAGATTTATTCTGTTAGTAGTTAATATAGTTCATTGCTGTGTTTGTTCATAGTAATATTTTAATGTGGGAGGGTAACTCTGAGCAACCTTTGCTGTGAGTCCCTTACAAACTGGATCCTGGGTCTCCAGATGCTTTCTCCATAGGGCTTGGGGTTTATTTCTGCAAGGCACTGGAGAAGGTCAATTGAATGAATTTTAGCCCACCTGAAGGTTACACAAACCCTTGAGTAGATACTGTTATTTCTATTTAGATTCATAGAAGGGACAATTGTGATCATTTAGTCCGACTTCCAGTATAGCTCAAGCCAGAGAATTATCCCAAAATCATTCCTACAGCATATTTTAGAGAAATATATCACATTAAGTAAGCTTAATTCAGTAAAGAATTTAATTCAAAGATGTTTCTACACACAAACATTAAGCAATTTATTTTGGTTTAGTTAAACAAAAGCAAACCTCTGTGAAAACATGCTTAGGGCATGTCTTCACTGCTGAGGTGGCAGACATCGATGCAGTCACATCAGTTGAGCAGGTCTATGTAGACCCATTCAGTCGATTGGAGAGCGCTCACTGGTCAACTCAGTTCACCTCCTCAAAAGGAGCAAGGTTACATCGATGGAAGGACATCTCCCATCACTGCAGCACCACGAAGACCCCTTGCTACTTGAATGTAAATCCATCAACAGGAGATACGCAAGCTACATTATATAGCTTGCTTATCTCCCATTGAACACTTCGGCCAGCATAGACCAGCCCTAAATTTGGTTTAGAAATGATCTATCAATTTAAGCTAAATTTACATGAGAAAAACTACATTAACACAACATGGTTGCAAAGTCTAGCACTTACAAGTTAGAAAATGCCATTGATTGCCTGAGGCGCTAGTGCTTCCCAATGAAATGGTTGCAAGAATTATCTAACAGGAGCAAAACAATGTATTTTCCTCTCAATTCTTTGTTGGAAATAGCTGAACTTCATCCAGAGGCAAACAGCCAACAAGGAAAATTTCATCCCAAAGGGTTACAGTTTGGCAAATTTATTAGCAACTGAAAAAGGTCTTATAATAGAAAGTGTCAGGCAACCTATAATAAGCCATTATAATAAGCTCTGCCTATAATAAGTAATTTCTAAATCAGCTTATGAGAGTCCACAGGGAGATGTTCACTGGTTTAACTGAACTGGTTTAACTAAACTTGTGCAAAGCTGTTTGTAGAAAATACATTAAGGGTATGTGCCATCATTCCATCATAGTAAGAGTGTGAACACAGGATTTTTTGCTAGTGTCACTAAACTGGTTTCAGAACAGAAACCATCAGAGATCAGCCGGTGCCTGAGTCATGCGACCTATAGGGCACAAAGCTACAAATGTCTCTTTTTCCCAGGTTCCACCCAAGAACTTAAATCTGAATAATCACACAAATGAGCTTTAGGAAATAAATCCCCTTGATTTGCTTCTCCATAAGTAAGCAGCTTTAATTTATGGAAGAAAATCATGGGAGATTTGCTCCTCTTCCTTGAAGGAACTAACATGCTTTTAAAATGTATGTAATAGCCCGCAGGTGTCATGGTATAACAACAATACTACCATCTGATATCCAGCTTGCTATTCACTTTCTCTATTCCGGAAAGAAGTATCTTGCGCTTAGTATAGGACTGACAAAAGGTATATCCTCCAAGTCCCCTTGACAGAGGACACCAGGAAGCAGATTGTGACAATCTGGTTCTCAATCTGCTCCTGGGCCACCAGAGCTATGTGCTGCCCCAGATGCAAGTCTTGTAGCAAAACCACAAATGTAATTAGTAAAATACCATATCTCCTGCTTTAATGAGATATAGATGTATGGTCTGACATTTGTGTTTCCTCCAGTCACAAAACTGTGATGGAATCCAAGAAAGTGGCCACATTGTTTGGCATGATTTAGCCTGTATAAACCAATAATGTTTATTTCGGTATTTTCATTGTCTTCCAGATGTTGGAAATTTTCTCTCCTTATATATATTCCATTATTTTTCTTAGGGAGTGAAATTGTAGCAGGCACTCCAATACCAAAGTGAAAGGTGCGGTGGAAGAGTGACAATGGAACAGAATAAGAGTCTTTATTCCCCATTTCTGAAGTTTGGGTTTTCATTTGCTTGTTTCCAGGCCTTTGATAGCACTCCAGTTCTTTATGAGTTTGCAAAAATGAGCAGGTCAGTTTATCTGTTAGCTAATTTAACACTTAAAATGTCATGTAATCTACTAAACCTACTAAGTTTGTGTATGTTGAAATGTTTCAAGCATTCTCCGGCCAGCTCTTTATTACTAGCTGTGTTAGATACTTGGTCTCCCATTAGCTGACTCTAGAGCAGCACAACAAAAGGGCTATGTCTACACTAGCACACACCGAACTTTCATTGTCGATTTAAGGGTGTCCTTTAGTCGACTTAATAACTACCACCTGTTAGGTCAACTTAAGGTCTAAGTTGACCTTATTAAGTCGACCTAACACTGGTGTGGATGCACTAGGTCGACTTAATTCCTTAAGTCGACCTAGGGCTGGAGGAAGGGAGCCATGGCTTGGGGATAAGGGAGCTCTAGCTGGTGGCTCTCTTCCCTGGGGCTCCCCTGTCTTGAGAGCTGCCGACAACTGTCTTCCCCAGCTCCCCGAACAGGGGAGCCTCCGGGGATCCCCTGTCTGTGGAGCACCAGCAGCTGTCTTCTCCGGCACTCCATGGACAGGGGAACCTCTAAGGGGGAGCCCCGGCAGCTCCCTTCTCCGGGACCCGCGCAGGTCCTGGCAAGAAGGGAGCCCTGTTCTCTTCTCCCTGGGACCTGCATGGGTTCAGGAGAGAAAGGAGCCGCGTCTCCCTTCTCAGCGGGGAGCCAAGGCTCTGTCTATACTTGAAAAGTTAAGTCAACTTGTTAAGTCGACCTTGTTAAGTCGACTTAACAGGGTCGACTTAACTTTTTAAGTGTAGACATAGCCAAGGATTGTGTGTTCCATGTAAACTGTACTCTGTTATTCTGGCAGGAAGAGAATGTTTTTTTCTAATCTCTCAGTGACAATGGGGTGAATTAAAATCTATATTTATGTCTGTGTGAATTAAAATGTCTATGTCTATGTGTTTATTACAGCATTCAGTAATATTTACAGGAATCTATCAATATTGAATATGGCTACTGGCATGAACGTGGAAATCCCTTTGTGGATTCAGCCAGGGTGGGGAACCCCTGCTCCAGGAATGGGCTGTTGCTGATAGACCTAACTCAGAATGTATAGTTCACTGAAATCACCCTGTAATTCAGTGAGAATATCTTTCTTTTATATTCCATATATAACAGCTGATACCTAGGTTTACACCTTTCCAAGTGTTTGCAGAAGCAGGGTATGTCTACACTGCAGACTCCATGGTGATTGATTGAGTGGGTCACGCAGACCTACTCAATCGATCCCAGATGGCCTCTCTGGTCATTGCTGGTAATCCTCCTCCCCAAAAGGAGTAAGGCTGCATCAACAGGAGGGCATCTACCATCCATGCAGTGATATGGAGACACTGCAGTACATCACTGCACGTTACATCAATGAGAGATACTCACGCCATGTTAAGTAGCTTGTGTATCTCCTGTCAACCAGGCCACAGTTAAATTGATTGCTTAAAGCTGATTTCCCTTCACCCAGGAATAGGGAAGAGACAGACTCTGCTTCTGTTCTCCCTGTCCACTTTATTAGCTGGATTGTTAAAAAAGGAACTGCTCTGCTCTTCCCCATTTTTTGATGTGCTGGTTTGCTCTGAGTGAGTATGAATGTATATATGCATGTATGTGTGTGTATGTGATTGGGCATCCAAGTGTGTATGTGATGACATCCAGATGCTCTGCCATACTATGCTGGATTATGTCAGTGTCACCCAATGAAGCACTTTGACATAATGTTAATAGTTAAGAGCTAATAACCATACATTAGATCAGTTCGGAATCAGTTGGGTTGCATATCCAGTTCTCAGATACAGTTTTCCCCAAGTGTTGTTAGACTGTGTGGCTGCAGACCTCTCATGGAGGGGTCTTAATGTGACACACTTTACCTAGTCAGCTCCATATGCCCAGGAAAAAACCACCCCCAGCAAATTTGGGCAGTTTTGTTGGCAGATAGCAGTTTTTATATAGCGCTTTTAAAGGATGCTCACATTTAGGGTTCCCAGTAAGATATTTTTGATGAGTTTAGCTCATGCCTAAAATATAGGTCACACAGATTGAGGTCAGAATAGGAAGAATATATATTTGTTTGGCCTGTTTCTTCTATTTCTCTGTCTTCTACACAATTGTCCCATATTAATATTAGTAATAGCTTAAGGCCCATGCATTTGCACAGGTGTAGTTCATAAAATCATTTGTGTAAAAAAAGTGAAGAATGGCTGAGAACTTAAAAATTGGAAGGCAACAGACTACAAATCCTAGTCCTGGTTACAAACAAAAGTGCTCTCAACTGTACTTGTAGCTGTTTCTATCACTTCACACTGACTCAACAGACATTGTAGGATTCAGAGTGATATTTGGTATTATTGTATATGCTGATTGTATTGTTGTGTGTGTGGATGTGAGGTGGTATGTTGGTTGTGTCGTGCTGGGAGAGCTGTATGGATTTGTGCAGGTGGCAAATGAGGGGTGTGTGTTGTGATGAGGGGGTATTTATGTTTAGAATTATTGTATGTGCTGGTTATGTTGTTGCATGGGTGGTTGTGCATATTTGTGTGTAAAGAGGTTCTTCTGGGAGATTTGTTATGATTTGTGCAGGTGTCAAGTTGGGGGGATGCTGCCATGAGAAGCTATGTGTAATCTGGGGTTATTCTGTGTGCTGGTTATGTTGTGTGAGTGGTTCTGTAAACTTGTGTCTAGGTGGGTTGTGCTGGGAGAGTGTGTTTTGTGTGGGGTGATGAATGAGGGGTGTATTCTGCAGTGAGGAATAAGGTGTGTGGATTATTGTGTATGCTGGGTGTGTTGTGCTGGGGAGTCATGTGGATCAGTGCAGGTGGTGCATGAAGCTGTGCACTATAGTTTGTGTGTGTGTGGTTGTGCTATTGTGGGTTATTGTGTGTTCTGGTTGTGCTGTTGTGTGAGTGGTTTTGAAGAAACAGCAGTTGATCAAAGTAGTTCATTGGCTATGCAGTCTCCCTCATATAATCAATGAAATTGATGCATGCAAATTAGCTGCATACTACAGGTGCTGATTGGTTCAATCACTCTGGTATCACAATGCTCCAGGATTCTTGGCCTGGCAGAAATACATTACTTGCTTAGCTGTATGCTGCATGGGTATAATGTGTAAAATCAAACTACCTGAGAACTTACAAACTGAATGGCAACTGACCATAAAACACAGCTATGATTTACGCTGGTGATATTTTGAACAAAAAGAGCCCTGAGCAATTTTTGTAGCTGTCTCCATTACTTCACAGTCACTCGATAGACATTTTAGGGTTCAGCCTTATATACACAGTAAAAATCCTAGAATCTTATTATATACACAGAAAGCTGAAATCCTATTGACCATGGATACTTCATGAAGTCATGGGTGTAAAAAAGCCAAAGAAAGCTGAGAACTTAAAAACTGGATAGTAACAGAGCTGGAATCCCAGTAATAACTGAAGCTGTTGATAGCCTAAACAAAAAGAGCTCTCAATTCTGCTTGTAGCAGTTCTCATCACTTCACACTGACTCAACAGACATTCTAGGCTTCGGAATAATGCTTGTGGTTACTGCGTGTTGTGGTTTTGTTCATTTGTATGTGGATGAAGTTCTCAGATGGTTGCGTTGATTTGCGTGCATGGTGAACAATGAGCGTATCTGCAATGAACTAGCAATATGTGTTTGGCACAGAGATGTGAGTTGGAAGCAATGCCTATTGTGAAGATAACTAGTTGGAGGCAAGGTAGGTGGGAGCTCATATAGGAGTGAGATTTGAGGTGGGGTTGAGAGAGCAAGACAATCAAGAAGGGATAATGTCTCCTGATAAGATGGAGAGAGCAATAGTTTATGGCAGAGCTGGGTACATTATAGGGGGAAAAGACAGATGAGCAGTTAAGGAGGAGGTTTCTTTGTGCAAGTTTATTATGAAAAATCTATTTTTCCCAGTGCCCCAAGCATTAAAGACCCCCCCCTCCCCCAGGAATGAAGCAGCCTATCCAGCAAACAGCTGTCAGCCTTATTTATGAAGCTGAAAGGGCCAGAAAGAATCTGGCTGTAGATGTTCTGTATCCAGGGCTGGAGGTGAGAAAGCACAGCTCAGAGCTAAAGCTTACATGTCAGCAATAAATTATTTGTGAACAGAGAAAGCCACCCTTTTATCCTACTGAAGTGCATGACCCCCTCAACACCAGTGGAAGTGCTCCAAGCCGCTATGGAGGCTGCAAATCTGATTTAATTCTTTATTTCTAGATACCTTCACTTAATCTGGACTGCTTAGAGTATGATGTTTACTGCAACTCGGAGGTCTGTCCTCACCTGAAGTAGTTATTTCACTCACTTGCAGTGTGGTCACATTCTGAGATTTTGGGTCTTAGATTAATAGATTTTAAAGCCAGAATGGAGTCTTATGATCATCAAGTCTGACCTCCCATAAAGCATAAGATGAAGAATTTCAAAGTTATTCCCCCCTCAAGCCCAACAATTTGTGGCTGAACTGGAGCATATCTTTTAAAAAACCATCTGGTCTTGATTTAAAGTCCCTAAACGATGAATAATTTACCACGCCTCTGGTAATCTGTTCTAATGATTAATTACCCTCATTGTTAAAATTTTGCATCTTATTTCTAGTTTGAAGGTTGTTGACTTCAACTTTCACCCATTGGATCTTGTTATAACTTTGTCTGCTAGGTTAAACAGTCCTCTAATATTTTCTCCCTATGTAGGTAATTATATATTATGAGCCAATCACCTCTTTGATAAGCTAAATAGATTGAACTTCCTTAGTGTCTCACTGCGAGGCAGGTTTTCTCAGACTTCAGATGATGGTGTGGTTCTTCTCTGAACCCGCTACAATTTTTGATGATACGTGTAAAGAGTGGATCCCAAAGATTCTTAGATGCCAAGGCCAGAGGGGACCATTGTGATCATCTAGTCTGACCTCCTTTGTGACACACGCCATACAAAATAATTCCTAGAACATATTTTTTAGAAAAACATTCAATCTTGATTTAAGAATTGACAGTAATGGAGAATCTGCTACAACCCTTGATAAACTCTTTCAATGTTTAATTACTCTGACTGTTAAAAATTAATCCCCCTGCCCCAATTTTCATTTGTCTAGCTTCAACTTTCAGTCATTAGATCATGTTATACCTTTCTATGCTAGAATGAAGAGCCTGTTATAAAATATTTGTTTCCCATGCAGGGACTTATAGACTGTGATCAAGTCACCCCTTAGCCTGCTCTTAGAACTAAATAGATTGAGGTCTTTCAGTCTAGCACTGTAAGGCATCTTTTCTAATCCTTTAATCATTCTTCTGGCTTTTCTCTGTACCCTCTTCAATTTATCTCCATCCTTCTTTTGTTGTGGGCAGCAGAACTGGTCTAATAGTGGTCTCCCCATTTCAGTTTACAGAGATAATGCCATCTTCTGATTCCTGCTTGATGGTCTCTTACTGACACATCCAAGTATTCTGCTAGTCCTTTTTTGCCTCATTCTAGGAGGTCATGTTCAGGTAGCTATCTATAATGACCACTAAAAATCCTTTCCAGAATTACTGCTTGCAAGGATACTTCCTCTTCCTGCAAGTGCCACTTACATTTTTGTGTATGTCTAGATGTATTTGACTGTATTAAAATGTGTGTTGTTTAAATGAGCCCCCTTAAGCAGTGATCCAGATTGCTTTGTATAATGACCAATCCTGATTAATTACGACCCAGTCACTCTTTGCTTCATCTGTAAACTTTAGCCAGTGGCGATTTTCTGTTTTCTTTCAGATCATTGATGAAGATAGTGATCAGCATTGATCCAAGAAAAGATTAATTACCCAAATTTCTATATATGAATTTGTGAGACATTCCTGCATATAACTGATCTGGATCTAAGTGGCCAATGGGTTAAGTGGTTACTTCGCCTCCAAAGATGTGGGAGTTCCACTTTCTCACTGATTAATGTTTGAAAGAGGTGACTCCCTTTTCCATGTTACACCCTGTCTCATTGAGGGAGGGGATGATGTTCTTCTAATTTCTCCATGCTTCTCTCATGGCTTATTGCAGGGGGACCTGGGAGTTAAGAGTGAAGAGAAGCCAATAGGTCATTTCTTACCCCTGACAGGACACAAGTGGAAGCCAGTGGAATGCTGATCAGAGTCACAGCACTACATGTGGTTCTTGAATTACCAGGGAGAAGAAAATACAAAACTGGAGTAGTATGTGATTCTTTAGATTCAGGACTAAGGTGCATTTGCATAGATGTGTACAGAGACCAGGACTTCAGTAGCAAGGGCAGGATGGAGGTGAATTGGCAGAGCCATTTATTAGAAGCCGGAATAAGAGGAAGCATGAGGTGGTCCTACAACCATCCCATCTTGTGCTAAGAACTAATCAGAGACCATAAGTTAAGTGTGTTCAGGCTGGATCCTTCAAAGTAAATTGACACCGAGATCTGGTCAAAACCAGAATTTCCATCCGGTAGCAAATTCTGATACTTTTGACATTTGTTTTCATCTCAATCAGGACAAAAAGTTGGAAAAACAAAACTTTTCACAATGAAAAGTTCCAGAAAATTTCAGTTTGAAAATATTCATAGAATCATAGGCCTGGAAGGGACCTCATGAGGTCATCTAGTCCAACTCCCTGCTAAAAGCAGGACCACTTCTACTAAATCATCCCAGCCAGGGTTTTGTCTAACCGAACTTTAAATATCTCCAAAGATGGAGATTCCACCACCTCCCTAGGTAGCCCATTCCAATGCTTCACCACCCTCCTAGTGAGAAAGCTTTTCCTAATATCCAACCTTGACCTTCCCAGCTGTAATTTGAAACCATTGCTCCTTGTTCTGTCCTCTGTTACTACCGAGAACAGCCTAGCTCCCTCCTCTTTGGAGCAACCCTTCAAGTAGTTGAAGGTTGCTATCAAATCCCTCCTCAGTCTTCTCTTCTGTAGACTAAATAAGCCTCGTTCCTTCAGTCTCTCCTCATAAGTCATGTGCCCCAGCCCCCTAATCATTTTTGTTGCCCTCCGCTGGACTCTTTCTAATTTGTCCACATCCTTTCTGTAGTGGGGAGCCCAAAACTGGACACAGTATTCCAGATGCGGCCTGACCAGTGTTCAATAGAGGGGAATTATCACATCCCTCGATCTGCTGGCAATACTCCTACTGATGCAGCCTAATATGCCATTGGCCTTTTTGGCAACAAGAGCACACTGTTGGCTCATATCCAGCTTCCCGTCCACCACAACCCCCAGGTCCTTTTCTACAGTGCTGCTACTTAGCCGATCGGTCCCCAGTCTGTAGCAGTGCATGGGATTTTTCCATCCGAAGTGCAGGACTTTGCACTTGTCCTTGTTGAACCTCATGAGGTTTCTTTTGGCCCAGTGTTCCAATTTGTCTAAGTCTCCCTGAATCCTGTCTCTGCCCTCCAGCGTGTCTACCATTCCCCCCAGTTTGTTGTCATCTGCGAACTTACTAAGCACCCAATCTATCCCGTCATTGAGATCATCAATGAAGATGTTGAACAGAACCAGCCCCAGGACCAACCCCTGGGGCACTCCACTCATTACTGGTTGCCAACTAGACATCGAACCATTGATTCCTATCCACTAAGCCCGTCAATCTAGCAGTTTTCTATCCACCTTACGGTCCACTCATCCAACCCATACTTCCTTAACTTGCTGACGAGAATGCTGTGAGAAACCATATCAAAAGCCTTGCTAAAGTCAAGATATACCATGTCACCGGCTCTTCCTGCATCCACAAATCCAGTCATCTCATCATAGAAGGCAATCAGGTTGGTCAGGCATGATTTGCCCTTGGTGAATCCATGCTGACTGTTCCTGATCACTATTTTCCTCCAAGTGTTTCAGGATGGATTCTTTGAGGACCTGCTCCATGATTTTTCCAGGGATTGAGGTGAGGCTGACTGGTCTGTAGTGCCCCGGATCCTCCTCCTTCCATTTCTTGAAGATAGGTACTATATTTGCCTTTTTCCAATCCTCCGGGACCTCCCTCATTCGCCACGAGTTTTCAAAGATAATGGCCAGTGGCTCTGCAATCACAACGGCCAACTTCATTTAGTTTTTTTATTGACATTGATCTTGGCACCTATCTGAGCTTTATGGTTGCCTCATGGGAACTATAGTTCTGGATCCCTCATGCCCCTGTTCTCCACTATGTTCCAGGCTGCCCCACTTACTATATTTCTCATGATGCACCATGGTCTTTAATTGTGGCAGTACCAGTGTGGTGCACTATGGAAGCCCCATGACCGTGGTGCATCATGAGAGATGTAGTCTGGCACGTAAGCCCAACCCATGAATGGGAACAGCAACATATGGCACCAAATTACATGTCCCGGTAGGCATTGCAGTGGCTCATACTGATGCAAAGATTAATGTCCAGCTGACCAAAAATGAAATGATACTTTCTGATTTTCCTGAGTGAAAATAAAAATATTTCTTTAAACTCTACATTTTTCTACAGGAAATTTTGATTTTGTAGAAGTCACTTTTTCCATGAAACGAACCACAGCAACAGAAAGTTCCCAACCAGCTCTGCCTACAGTAGGTGCTTCAGAAAGTGGTGCTGATGCATCAATAGGAGGCACTCTCCCCTCTAAATCTGTATGTTATGACTGTCTCAGCATGTTGTAAAGGGATGCTGTGCTGGTGGAGGTGGATATAAAATTTCAATGAGACATAAAATTAAGAAACTACATATTTTGGTTATGAAATTTTCCTTGGTGCCTTTTTGGAAAAAGTAGAGTTTCATTCCTATATCCTGGCCAAATGCCAACTCAAGTGATTCTATTTGGCTTTACTAAATCCCCTGTCAGTTTTAATGGGATACAGTATTTTTCTCTTTTGTTTCATAAACAGCTGTTCAGTGCCATCCTTTTTTCCTTCTAATTTTCATTTTGTCTGTCTATAATTTTCTGTCATACAGGAACAAGCTTTGGATCCCTTGGTTGATTGCAGTAAACATTAACCCAGGGAATTCACTACTTATTTTGAATTTAGTCTTTACCACAGGAAATTTGTTGCATGTACAAAAAATTATCCCACATCTTTCAAAGGTCCACTGTTGATGTGAACTCCTAGCATTTTAAGTCAACCACAACCAGGAGTCTGAAATAGGAAAAAAAATTGAAAAGACAAGTCTGTTAATCCACTGCGACACATATACCTTGATTTTATTTTATTGGAGGGATTTTATAAGGGCTATTATCTTCTGGTTTACATAATCCTACACTTCCCCTTAGGGCAATCAGAATTGAGATTCATATGACTTTGAGTTAACAATCCAGTGCAGCTGGCAATGTTGGGATTCAAATTCATGACCACAAATGCAAGCCGACCGGATATATACTTAAACTCCCCCACCCCTTCTGTGATGTGATCTATCATATTGCCAGAGTGGGAGTGTTTGAGAACCAGTATCACTAAGCCAGTCTAAATTTCAGCTAATTTGATTCAAGGGTTCTATGACCTCTGTTAAGTTAGGGAACTCCATCTTTGTCTGTTCCTAATAATTTAGCCAGCAAAGAGGTATGCCCTAAAATATACTTTTTCTGGTACAAACATGACTTCAGTCCAAGTATTTTAGCACCTGAATTCAAGTGAGGATAATAAATGTCAAAGAAATATTTATAGCTTGGTATATGGAGAATTTCCAGTTCCCACTACTGCAATAACACACATCCATCTGCTAACAGCATTAGAGCTACATTTTTAAAACAGATAGGATCTGAAAATAGAAAACTGTTGTGTACACAGATAGCTGGAGTATTTAACTGTTTAATATTGAGCCGATAATTAAATTAAAAACTAATTACCTAGCCTGGAGTCCTTGGGATACCTTTTCGTTATACTCATACCCATATGGAAATTTAGACTGCTCTCACATTGAGTCTCTGAAACTCTTCTGTCTTCTTTTAGATAACATTTTCGCTTGTAATATGTAGTCCAATGTCATCTAAACAGGAAAAAGCAATTAAATAAGAATCATTGACATGGAGATAGGTTAAGAGATCTTTTTCCAATCTCGTATCTCTTTTAAGCCAGTACGAGATTATTCTCCAGGATTCTGTCCAGTCCAGACCCAAGCACCTGAAGCAATGGGGCTGGCAAGTTGGCTAGAGTGGCTCGCAAACATGGGTGCCAACCTCAAGCCAGGCTGCTACAAATAATAGCACACACCCCAGATTGGTTGCATGTTCTATACTTAAGGTTTCACCAGCCAAATATCAAGTGTGAACTCCTCAAGCACTATAACAATATTAACATGGAGACATAGACAGTCACCTTGGCTATGTCTACACTGGCAAGTTAGTTCGAATTAAGGAAGCTTAATTCAAACTAACTAAAAGCATGGCTACACTAGGCTTTCATTAGTTTGAATTAAGGGCTTCCTTAATTCGAACTAATAACTTCGAATAGGGTATTAGAAGTAAGGGTTAATTCGAACTAGTTAGTTCGAATTAACCAATGTGGCCATGTTAGTTCGAACTAATTTCTTAGTTTGAACTAACCAGCCCTTTGAAATCAATGGAGATCGCTAATTCAAACTAAGCAAGGGCCTTGAATGAACTAATTTTAGTCAGTGTAGACATAGCCCTTGTGCAGTCCAGTTTATTTTGACACCCAGGCAAGCCTGCCTTTGTGATAAATGGTCCCTTACACCAAAAACCATAACAATGTTCAGGTTATTCCCAGTCCCAAAGGACCTGTCACTTGCCCCAGACCAATTGCACTCTCGATCTTTCATCAAGATACTGCTCGTAGCCAATCCTATAACAAACTAACAAAGATTTATTAACTAGGAAAAAGAATTGAGTTATTTACAAGGTTACAACAAGTAAATTAAACACACAAATGAGATACAGTCTTTAGCTTCCAAAAGGCAATAGAAGCTGCTGCAATCTGCAAGTTCTGTAAACCTTGTAATATATGTAATGTAATGGCCTTGCCTGTGCTTAAGAATCGTCACCCATCAGAGTTCAAGCAGCACAGAGACACATTTCCATCTTGTTAGGGATTTTTATTCCCTTTCTCCAGAATTCAAGATGATGGGATGAGTCCATCTTCATGTCTCCTCTTCTTGTGTGTCTGTGTGCATGTGTGCATAAGCAATCAACAAGGTTTTTGTCCTCTGATGTCCCACAATGGCTCGTCCGGTAGCTATAGGCCTTCTTTTTTTGGAGAGGAGATGACACCTCTTGTTGTAAACTGGTGTTTGACACTTCATAATGTGGTTCTCCTGACTGTGAGTGGGGGCAAAGTTTGAGTTTTAAAGCAAATACTTTTATAGTTACAGAGCAAACACTTAAATGTTACTGGATAATATGGGATGCAGTAGCATAACTGAGAATAATGCCTGCCGCAACTCACATGCATTTCATAAAGTCCAAACACTAAACACATTTTTATACATCTCATAACTATTTTAACAACATTAACACACAGGTGAGTCAGTTATGCATTTGTCAGCGTTCAGTGAGGCCTAGAGTTCTTGACATGAGCTGGGACCTGGTCTACCAGCGTCATGCAGGCTTCTTTCGTTTCCTTGTGGAGACTGTTCACGTTTGAATAAAGCTCCCTTTTAGCAAATATTTCCTGACATGAAACCTGCCTTTTCCTTCTTCTAAATGTGATCCATTTAATGCTTGTTTTATCCAAGATTTAACCCAGCTCTTTGGGACTTTGGAAATCTTTGAAGAAATGTGACTGTTTTCATTCCTACATCACTGGTTAAGATCTAGCCTGGACTGATGCTTATTGAAAGTCATCGCTAGGCTATGTCTACACTTACTAAAGTTAGTTCGAATTAGTTAATTTGAACTAACTAATTCGAACGAATTAACTTAATTGGAACTAGCAAAATTTAGTTTGAACTAAGTAAGTGCCAGTTCAAATTAGCAAATTGCATTGAGTTTAATGGGCCGGTTAGTTTGAACTAAGCAATTAGTTCGAACTAACATGGCCACATTGGTTAATTCGAACTAACTAGTTTGAATTAACCCTTAGTTCGAATAGCATATTCAAATTTTTTAGTTCAAATTAAGGAAGCCCTTAATTCGAACTAATTAAAGCCTAGTGTAGTTAGTTTGGCTTTAGTTAGTTTGAATTAAGCTTCCTTAATTCAAATTAACTTGCCAGTGTAGACATAGCCTAGAATAGCTGTTTAGAGATCTATGAGAAATGGCTAATGGGTGTCAGTTCAGTACCTAAAATACAAATGTCTACGCGATGCGACCAGCACATAAATTTGGCATTCTCAGTCATGAGACCAAAGCCTAAATGAGCCATGGAAGCTTAAATATCCTCTTATGCCTTGAGGCAATATATCCAGGTCAAGGGGTGAAGTACACTACCAGGGCTGTGTGAAGAAACTTACACTGTTGCTTTCTTTGTTCTACCTGTGGATATCAAAGGACTTCAATTCCCAGTCAGTCTGTGCATCTGTTACTAGAATTGAAATCGTAGGAGCTCTGAAAGAAAATAAAGGACTTGGCAGAGCATGAGTCCGCTACATATAGAAAGAATGTATGAATATTTGTTTTCATCTTTGGACCAAAGACACATCATAATTCTGAATAACTTCCTCACTAATGAAAGGCTCAGCATTTTAGTGGCAGTAGGCAGTCAGGTACTTTGCTGATGAGGAGCCATATGTGAAACTAGATCAGGAAAGTGCACAGATTTTTGCCAGGAGTAGGGTTGAACCCTTAAAGGATGTTTTAGACTTGACACACTGAGCAGTGAATGAGGAAAACAAGGGGTGACAATAGGACTTCCATGAGTCACTGCACTAGTAATGGGATTGGGAGAGGGAAATCTTAACTCTGTGACTAGAACAAGGAGCAATGGTTTCAAATTACAGCTGGGGAGGTCAAGGTTGGCTATTAGGAAAAACTTGCTCACTAGGAGGGTGGTGAAGCATTGGAATGGGCTATCTAGGGAGGTGGTAGAATCTCCATCTTTGGAGATTTTTAAGACTCGGTTAGACAAAACCCTGGCTGGGGTAATTTAGGGGGAGTGGTCCTGCTTTTTAGCAGGGGGTTGGACTAGATGACCTCCCTTCCATCCCTATTATTCTATGATTCTATGATCCTCAGTGTCATCAGAGCTCTACTCAACACAGCTGAGGAGACTGGGTACATGGGAGCCTCTTATGGCTGTATGATCCTAAGATGAGCTCTCCACCTGGTCTTACTTTAGTTTACAACAGCCAAGGAGCTGCCCTAAAATATACTAGCTAGCAATGTGCCCAAGAGACCAGCTACAGCTGGGGATTGCTGGAGTTCTGCACACTGTGAATCTCTAATAAAGGGTTTTAAAGTTGGTCTCAGAATCAAAGAAACACAAAGTTTTGCAAGTCTAGGTTCAACCATGACATCTCAATGTTGTGCTGTGATGTAATGTTATAGGTGTCATGGCTACATCATATAAAGCTATCACAAATCCCAAGCTGCCCATTTCCAATGTAGGTGACTGAACAGAGTTGCTGTTGTCTTCTTACACCATGAGGATGGGTTCCCAGAACACAGCAATCGTCTCCACATAACAACTAATTGCTGTAACATTCTTCCTCTCTGCTCCAAACTTCCTGGCTATGTCTCCTCTGGCAAGTTAGGTTGATTTAAGAAGGCTTAAGTTGCTTTGTCCCCGTCCACACCAGGCTTTCATTAAGTCGACTTAAGAAATTCCTTAGGTCGACTTAATGAAAGCTTCAGTCAACTTAATAAGACCTGCTGGGTAGGTCGACCTAACCCTCCTTAAGTCAACCTAACCATTCTTTAGGTCAACCTAAGCACAGTGTGGACGCTTAAGTCCACTTTGTTAAGTCGACCTAAGGGCAGTTAGGTCAACTTAACAAAGTGGACTAAGTCCACGTCCATGGATACCACTTTGTTAAGTCAACTTAATAAGGTCGACTTTAAGTCGACTTAAAGTCGACCTTATTAAGGCAACTTAACAAAGTCTACCTAACTTTTTGTAGTGTAGACATAGCCCCTATGCCTCCATGAGTCAGCCTTAATACCTCTCTTTCACAGAAAGGGAGAGAGATTTTGGAGACTTGGATAGAATTCTAAGTTTCCAAGCTGTCAGTGGCAAGTCCCTATGCAATGTGTCAGGGATTGTTCACAGTGCTTCTTTGGGGAACAGGTTCTGCGTTCCAGCTGGATAAGTCAGTGATCATCTTTTCATCAGGTGGCTTTCATCAACTCTGGCTATCTTTGTCACTTTTTTCAAAGCCCTGGGTGTTTGTACAGTGAAAATATGGTGTTGTCTTGTAAATGGTCTGATATTTGTGTTCCTTATCTCTCACCCTCATTTTGGTGTTTCCTCACCAGGGTAAACTTTGTCAGTCATGTCCCATGCATAGGCCCTGCGGCAGTTACTGCATGACTGCTGTCTTCAGGACACGTAAGGATATTCACTCCCTAAGAAATAACTCAGTGTCACACTAAACATTTAAACTGCAAGGACCTTGAGATGGGTGGAGCTCTCATTGCAGAAGTAAGAGCTACCTCCTCCCCCTGACCTGAAAAAAAATAGTGCAAGCACTCAGAGGGAGTTGTTTAAAGGAAGTTTGCTGTCTTTCTGGAACTGTCCAATCCTTCTGCTTGTCTTGTCATTACTGTCAGAAAAGCTTCCATCTACTGAGACCATAAAGGGATTAAAAAAAGAAAAGTAATTCAGGATTCCCAGAATAGTCCATGCAAATGTTCCACTGAAATAGTATTCCAACTCTTATAAACTAAAGCTGAGTCAGTAGTACACTGTAGATAATATATCACTACATTTTACTCTTTTTTTCCACATGCGAAATATCTTGTAGCAGTGATTTCCTGAAATGCATTTATTCCTCAGCTGGTTTTTTCTGAGTGCTTTATATACTTTATGGAGAGATCTTATGTATTTAATCCTTCTATTTGAAATTCAAGATTTGTTAATTAGCTGAGACTGGTTCAAAGTGTTAGGGAAATTAATGGAGCCAGTGGTGAAGGAGAAACAGTCACAGCAGCAAGGGAGGGAGACCTTCACGAAGGGGCAAGAGTCTCTGGCACCCAGTGGCCAGCTGGAGGAAAGGAGTGCTGATTGCCTCTGATGCCCAGCTCCTAGGATTTAGCTTTGTGCAGGGGCCATGTTGTGGAGCCTCATTCAGCTCCATTCCAGTAGCACCGATCATCCTCTTGCTTGTTGTGGTGGACTTTGGGGGTCGGCTGGTGCATCTGTGACTGTTGAGAGGAGTCCTGGACCCTGCCTGAAATGGGTCTGTTACCGTGGCCCCCTCCCCTCCCACTATTCACTAAGAAGGGAGATGAGGGTCATGTGGTGCTGTTATGGCACCTGAGGGGAGGGGCCCTTGGGTCCGTGGGTGTCCCTGATGGGGTGGTTCTGCTGCTTTGGCTCCCAATGCTCCTCCTGTGGAAGAAGTGGCCATGAGCATACTGTCGCTGCCATGGTGGCATGCTGTGTCCTGCTCCACTCTCTGTGTCTCTGCTCCACTCTCTGTGTCCTGCTCCACTCTCTGTGTCTCTGCTCCACTCTCATGGTCAGCGGCTGATGAGGGAGGGAAAGGGCTTGTGGTACGGCCTGCTGGTGCCTGCTTCAGGAGCTGCTCTGCAGGAGATGCTCCACAGGAGCCAAGCAGAATGCACTGTCCTTTCCCTCCTGCCCTCAGGGTGAGGTGCAGAAGTTGGGGGATTAGTAACAGGGTACCTTTCTGCAGGCATGGGAGGGACCAAGCCCCCCCTTAATGGATGCACTGAGCATGGTGGCAAGGTGCTTAAGGCTCAGTTGAGCAGCTTTGCTGGGGAATCATGGGTTTGGGAGTGCAGCCCCGTGGGGAAGTATGTGCTCAGTCTTTGCAGGACTGGAGTTCAGGTGAGGACCAATAAGCCTGTGACCAGGTCGGATTTCCAATTAGGCACAGTAGGCATGTGCCTTGGGGCGCCTAAACAGTGCCAGATTACGGCCGCTATTTATCTCTGCATGGCTAGTGGGCCTATCCTGCAAATGTAGGCTGGTCAGTTTCCAAGACACATGTGGGCATTTCATATTAGGGTGGTCTAGGGGAGGTGGGATCTGGAAGAACAACAGGTTATCCATAACACTGGAAACTCTGGAAATATTAGAACGCACTATGCCTTGGGTTGGCAGCTGTGGGAGAAAGGCCATTTTAATTAAGTTGGCATTTGTTGTTGCTTTCTTTGGCACTTTTGGAGAGGGTGAGTTGGTGGCTATGGCAGCTGCAGACAGGTCCCAGCATGTGTTAAATGTAACAGATCTACAACTATGTGTCCCTGCACTTAAGAAACTCAAAAACAGACCTGAAGAGAAAGTGGGTAGTGACAGACTGGAACTAAAAATTGGGCCTGGCATTTAAAGAGATGGGAGGGGCCAGAGGAAGGGGCAGGGCCCAGAGGGAGGAGCTGGTGTCACTGGGCCCATGTGGAGGTGGGAGCGGGGTGGGGGGAAGGAGTGGGACTGGGAAGGGGGAACAGGTGCTGTGCTCCAGCCATGGCACCACCACGGGGCCCACACAGTGGGGCTTGGGAGATGGGTGGGGCCGGAAGGGAGAGTGGAGTGGCCACAGTGCTCCAGCCAGGGCGCTGCTGGGCCCATATAGTGGGAGAGGGGTGGAGGGAAGGGGCAAGGTCAGAAAGGGGGAAAAGTGGCTCCTGGGTCTGGCTAGGCCCTGAGACTCTGATGAAAGACTCCTGTGGTGGGCCATCTGTTGCCCTGGCAATGTAAAGACTGGCTCACCCAGCCCTTCAGTGCACCCGCCTCTCTGTCATTTCCCAGGAGTGCCAGTTGGCCAGTCTACCACTGAAAGAAGGCATATGTGGTGTTGGAGAAATGTGCAGATGGGCGCTTGTGCCCTGTAAAGGCAATAAGGCTAAGTCTACACTTGTAAAGTTAAGTGGACGCTGTTAAGTCAACTTAACAGAGTGGCTACACTTTCAGGCGATTTAAATCGACCTTGTTAAGTCGACATAACAGTAGACATAGCCGTCCACACTGGCTTTAAGTCAACTTAGCACTATTCCCTGTCCACACTGGCTTTAAGTTGACTTAAGAAGTCAACTTAAGGCTTAAGTCAACTTTCAGAGGTAGTGTTATTAAGTCAACTTAAGCTGTTATTAAGTCAACTTAAGGAAGCGCTTAAGTTGACTTAACAAAAACCCAGTGTGGACGTGGCTTTGTGTAGGTCAACTTAAGCGCCCTTAAATTGACCTAAGTTGCCAGTATAGATGCACCCTAAGAGACTTTGAGATAAACCTAGTGCTACTGTGATCTTGATCCATAAAAATTGGTTACTCATTCTTTCAGGATTGTGGCAGCAACGTCAGTGAATGCAGGGTGTTTTGGCCTATAGCAGGTGCAGGCAATAGGGAGCTGGAAACTGAGGTGCTACAGGACTTGTGTCCACAATTATGGTCCAAACCATAATTAACCCAAAGTGCTCATTAGTTAGTACACAGAACTTATGCAATACCTAGATTTGCTAGCACGGGGCCCATAAGAAGGCAGCTATAACAGCAGCTGGATCTCAGCTGGACTTCAGGATAAAAGTAGTTTTCAGCCAATGGTTCAGCAGAGGAGGCATGCACTGGGATCAGCCCATGCCACTTCTACACTCAGCTGACAAGCAACGCTCACTCACTTGTTTTATGTCTACACTGGAGGCTCTATTAAGTCGACCTAAAGTCGACCTTGTTAAGTCGACTTAGAGAGTCCACATTGAAAACTTCTGTCAACTGCCTGCATCCACACTGACAGGTGTTAGGTTGATGAAGGAGTGGTGCATTGTGGGTAGCTGGGAGGGGGCCTGGAGGCCAATTAGGTCGACTTAGGGGCTTTCCCCATCTACACTGGCTTAAGTCGACATAATAAGGTCAACTTAACCATTAAGTCCACCTTCAGAGATGGTGTTATTAAGTCGACCTAAGGAAGTGCTTAAGTTGACTTAATAAAAGCCCAGTGTGGACGCAGGAGTCTGTAGGTCGACTTAACCTTCCTTAAGTCAACCTAAGGCTCCAGTGTTGACGTACCCTTTGTGTCCTGGTTATTCACCTCAGAGAGAATGATCTCAGGGGCTATACAGAATCCAAAGGGATGGAAGCTTAATTAGGCCATCCTGACCGAGGGTGAGGTTAGTATGGTCAGAAATGCTCACAAGGTTCATTTGGCAGGGAGCTGCAGACAAGCCTGCATTGACAAGGTAAGAAAGAAAGTGAATAGAGAGGTCACCAAGATATTCCTGGAGGCAGGGAGTTCAGTGACACAGCAGAGGGATATCCCTTGAAAACTTGCAGCTGATTATAATGAATGATGGCAGACATTTGTCAGTTGGAGGTGCTGACATGTGGCTGCAGGATGTGAGGGAATGGATTGGAAGACACTGCGACACCAGGCAGTGTGGTTGGGTGGGGGGAATGACCAAGATAGCTGCTGGTGCCTGCTGTGGCTGAGAAGTTGCTAGGACTCAGAGAGCTGAGTACTGAAGAGCAGGCTGTGGAAAGCCTACCCCGCATTCTGGGTTTTATGGAAAGGAGACCTGCAACCCCTGCACTGTAACCAATGTAATGCCTAGTATAGGAGAGTTTTGATGATGGGTGAGATGCTCCCTTCCCTTGTGTTAACATTTAACAGGAGTTGCAACTTGTCACTGAATTCCATGCATATGTCTGTTCTCATTTTGCCACTGTTTGCACATCAGTTATGTTTCGGCATTTTCCCAGGTTTGCTGAAAATTCAGTTGCATATACTCTTTTGTTTCATTTGAAGCAACCTTAATAAATGTTGCTGATTCTATCTAATCTTCTTTCCCAGAAGAGGAATCTCTCAACTTTTATTACAGTCCTTTGAATCTGTACAGTTGAGGGGCCAGACTTGCAATCTTGGTCGCAGTCATAAATTTTAATGGTAGTAAATCCATTATCTCTCCTGGAATGTCTTAATGTCCTTCCTGATCCTTCCCCACCTGTACAAATTCCTATTGTGATTTAAACAGTTGCTACATAAAGATTGACATAAATTGGTATCTATGCTGTGAACTGCTGGTGTTCCAGTTTAGTCTTATGACTCTGGTAATGAGCATGATAAAATGTCCTCCAACTACAGATGTGTGGCTGAAGTCTCGTGAGACCTGCCTGTTACCAGGTCTCATGTGCATATTCTGTAGTTCTTTGTGCAACTGATTGAAAAAACATTTTACAGTGAAGCATTCTGAACCAAAAAAAAAAGGTGCAAAAGGTATCTTTTAATCTTTCAGAAAATTTCTAAAAATGAACTGAAAAATTTTAAATTTGACTCATGAAAAATGTGTATTGTGGCTTTGAAAACTGGAAAATAATTGAGTTTGGATTTCTGGACTTTTGCCCTTTGCCCTGTTTCTCTACCTTTATTAAATTCCCCATCTTCCTTCCACTGAAATAAAGGGAAAGAAGGTAAAAATCTAAGAGGAAGTGATAAATACGTTTGCTCCCGTTTCTAGTCATTCCCATAGGAAAAAGTAGAGAAGAAAGAAAAAAGTGTGAGAAAATGGGGGAGGGAACACTTTCTCATGGTTTTATTATTGTCAAATGAAAGTGTGGATTTTACTTATAAAATTAGGGAAAGTCGCACTTGCTTTCACTTTTTCACACTTTACAGCGGAAAAAAAGAAAGTGTGAGAAAATGTTTTTCTTCCACTTTCTTGGACTTTTAAACTTTCCTTGATGTTTAATGGGAGAGGACAATTAAAAAGGGAAAGGAAACGGAAATGCGGAAAACTTAAATGCAAATAACAAATACAAATGAAAATTGTCTATCAAAGTATAAATGAAAACAATACTGCAAAATTTGATTTTTGACAGACTTCTTTTTGGCCTGAAAATTACAGCCAGCTTTAGTTTTATTTAATATAAACCAAGAAAACCTTTAATGTTTGATTAAAAACCTCCTCGTCAAGTTAAACCTTTCAATTGTTTTATTCTTCTGTCCAAGAAGGAAAGGATAGGGAACTCAGAGAGTCTCAGACAATTTATTTTGCCATTTTTTGCTAATTATAAATATATTTTACACTTTTACAAACTTTTCATCTCACAGAGCATTTTACAGACCTCCAGATTATTCACTCAACATTTCTGAAACCAGCTGTAGATTAATAGATTCCAAGATCAGAAAGGACCTCTATGACTATCTAGTCTGACCTTCTGTATAACAGAGGCCATAAAACTTCCCCAAAAATAATTCCTTGAGCAGATATTTTACAAAAACATCCAAACTTGATGTAAAAAATGTCAGAGATGGAGAATCCATCCCCCCACCACCTCCTTGGTAAATTGTTCGAGTGATTAATTACTTTCACTATTAAAAATGTATGCCTTATTTCCAATCTGAATTTGTTTCATTTCCATGTCCAGCCATTAGATCATGTTACATTTCTCTCCGTTAGAGTGTAGACCAGGGGTGGGCAAACTTTTTGACTCGTGGGCCACAATGGGTTCATATATTGGACCGGGGGTTGGACCAAGAGCCGCTACGGGCCATAGGCAGTCAGAGGGAGGGCTGCAGATGGAGGGTAAGCTCACATTCACATTCAAGTCTTGAATTAACTTGCTTTAACAACCACTGCTTCACTACTTACTGTGTAGCAGGGGAAAAGATGCAGGCCGCACAATCACCACCAGTCATCAACTGAGACTGCGCAGTGAGAATCGACTCTCACTGTGCAGTCAGCAGTGTGTGTGGGTGGGAGGAGCTCAGCGTGCATGGCCTGAGCTGATCGGACTGCGGACTCTAACTACCAGGATGCAAAGCATCCTGAAGACAGTTAGACGTGCGTCCCCGAGTCCCGCCCCACGCAGACCAGCGGAAGACTCCGGAACCGAAGACATCGATACCTGTAAGTGTGCACTCAGCATACACAAAAAGAGAAAAAAACACCAATTGAGCAGGTACTGATCAATGTTCCCTCTAAGGTTTGGCGGCTTGTGTGCAAAATTTTCAAGCCGTGTGCAAAACTTTTTCTGAATAAAATCTCACATGACAGAAATTATAGGCATTAATTGAAGTTAAAGTAATTGTAAATAGAATTAATTAATTGTGTTTAATTGAATTTGAATGAATTTTGAATTGAAATTTAATTTTTAGAAAGGTATTTATTTAAAATTAATTTTTTAAAAGGTTTTTTTAAAAAAGGAAGGAAAAAAAGAAGGGAGGAAGGAAGAGAGAAAAAGAGAGAAGGAAGAAAGAGAGAGAGAGAAAAAGGAAGGAAGAGAAAAAGAAAGAAGGAAAGAAGAAGAAAGAAGGAAGAGAAAGAAGAAAGAGGAAGGAAAGAAGAGAAAGAAAGAA
>ML685952.1:1026844-1085428 GCA_007922175.1 Pelusios castaneus | reverse complement strand
GAAGGAAGAGAAAGGAAGGAAGGAAGCAAAGAAAGAGAGAAAGAAGGAAAGAAGAGGAAACAGGAAAAGAAAGAAAGAAAGAAAGAGGAAGGAAAGAAGAGAAAGAAAAAAGGAAAGAAAAAGGAAGAGAAAGAAGAAAGAGGAAGGAAAGAAGAGAAAGAAAAAAGGAAAGAAAAAGGAAGACAAGGAAAAAAGAGAAAGAAGGAAGAGAAAGAGAGGAAGAAAGAAAAAAGAAGGCAGGCAAAGAAGAGAAAGAAGGAAGAGAAAGAGAGGAAGAAAGAAAAAAGAAGGCAGGCAAAGAAGAGAAAGAAAGAAAGAAAAAGGAAAGCAAAGGAGAGAAAGAAGGAAAGAAAAAGGAAGGGAGAAAGAAAAAAGAGAGAAGGAAGGAAGAGAAAGGGAGAGAAAGAAGGAAGGAAGAGAAAGAAGGAAGAAAAAGAAGAAAGGGGAAGGAAAGAAGAGAAGGAAGAGAAAGAAAGAGAGAAAGAAGGAAAGAAGAGGAAACAGGAAGAGAAAGAAGGAGGAAGGAAGGAAGAGAGAAAGAGGGAAAGAAGGAAAGAAAGAAAGAAGCAAGCCAAGGCCGCCGGCGGGGGAGGACCCTACCGCGGCCCTGGGAAGCCGCCGGTGGGGGGGGGGTAGCATACCCCAGCCCCGGAGGCTGATCCCGGCCCGGTGCTGGGAGGCCAAGGCTGTGGATTAGCCTGGCCCCGGCCCTGGGAAGGAGGCGGATGGCGGGTGGGAGCCCGGGAGCCCGCCGCTGCCGCAGCCACCCCTCTGGCCCGGCTGCGTGGGGCAGGCAGGCAGGCCCGCTCTCCGGACCCTAGCCTGAGCCTGCCTGTCCCACCCTGGGGGCGGGGAGGGCCAGCCCAGAGGCCGGGCGCAGGCCGGGTGTGCCGCGGCAAAGCGGCTACCCCGGGGGTTGGAGGGAGCAGCGGGGGCTGCCGGGCTGCGCGAGTGTCCCTCACTGCTGCGCGGGGGCAGCTCTGCGGGCCGGATAAAAAAGTCATTTGGGCCGTATACGGCCCACGGGCCGTACTTTGCCCACCCCTGGTGTAGACCCTATTATTAAATATTTGTTCCCCATATAGCGATTTATAGACTGTAAAGAAATCACCCCTAACCTTCTCTTTATTAACAGTCTGAGCTCTTTCAGTCTATCACTATAAAACAAGTTTTCTAATCCTTTACTCATATTCATGACTCTTTGAACCCTCTCCAAATGATCAACTTCCTTCTTAAACTGTAGACACCAGAACTGGACACAGTATTCTGGCAGCGGTCACAACAGTGCCAAATACAGGGAGAAAATAACTTCTCTACTCCTTGAGCTTATGCTATTTATGCATCCAATGATTGCTTTAGACCTTTCGGCCATAGAATCACACTGAAATCACATGATCAGCTGATTATTCACCATTACCCTAAAGCCTTTTTCAGTTACTATCTCCCAGAATAGGGTCGACTATCCTATAAGTGTGGTCTGCGTTCTTTATTCCTAGATGAATACATTTACATTTAGCTATATTAAAACACATGTTGTTAGCTTGTGTCCACCTTACCAAGCAATCCAGAGCGCTTTGTATCAGCAACCTGTCATCTTCATTATTTACCATTCTCTCAATTTTTATATCATCTGTAAACTTTATCAATGATGATTTTGTGTTTTCTTCTAGGCCATTAACAAAAAAATGTTAAAAAGAGTAGATACAAGAACCAGTCTCTGCAGGAGTCAACTAGTAACATCAATCTGATGACTATTCCCTATTTACAATAATATTTTGAAACATTCAGAGGGGCAACTGGATCAGTCTGTATATAGCAAAAATAACAAAAGTCCTGTGGCACCTTAAAGACTAACACATTTCTTTGGGCATAAGCTTTCATGGGCTGCAACCCACTTTGTGAGATGCAATTGATGAATGCCCGAAGAAATGTGTTATGCCCGAAGAAATGTGTTAATCTTTAAGGTGCTGCAGAACTTCTGTTGATTTTGAAACCTATCTCTTAGCCAACTTTTAATCCATTTAATGTGTGCCATATTAAGTTTATATCATTCTAGTTTTTTAATCAAAATGTTATGCAGTACATCATCTGCTTATTTCCCAAATACAGAACAGAAGTGTTTATTGAACACTTTTGCCTTTTCTGTATTATTATTGATAATTTTACCAGTTCTAGCAATGGACAAATACTTTTGTTAGGATTCTTTTTGTTCCTAATATGCTTCAAAAACTTCTTCTTACTCTAACTGAGCTGGCCATAGCATTTTCCTTGTGTCCCTTTGCTTTCCTTATCAATTTTCTACAGTTCTTAGTTTCTGATTAATATTCATTACCATCAACTTTCCCTTTCTTCCCTTTGCTATGTATTATTTTTCATACCTGCCCTCACTTCCCCTCTAAACCTAGTCTTTTTTAAAATCAATAAGATATTCTTCAGTTGTAGGCTTGTGTATCCTAGGGCATCCAGTAAAGTGTTCTGAAAAAATTCCCAGTTATCATTTGTATTTTTCTGATTAATTTTTTCTTCCCAGGTGATTTGGCTTATAATTGTTTTCAGCTTTGTGAAACCAGTTCTTTTAAAGTGCCAGGTTTACATATTACTGGTCTGGATTTTATTCTCTTTGGACATTATAAATGTGCTCATGATGATCACTTGTACCGGTGTAACCATTAAAGTTAAGTTTTTGATCAGTTCTTCTTTATCTGTCAAGATGAAGCCTAATAAAGAATTCCCGCATGTTGAATGCAACACTTTTGGAGTTAGGAAATTGCCATTTATCATGTGTAGAAATTCAAAGAATGTTTCATACTAGCAGCATGAGATCGCCACCATATTTCACTCAATTTGAAATCTCCCATGTTCATGGAGCTTTTTTTCCAACACGTTACAGATAGGTGTGTAAGGAGCCAGTCATCCTATTTCCTGGTTTGATTTGATTGCCTGTTGCAGGCTCCAAGTCCCCATCTTTGTGCTTTATCTGTTAGGACATTAATCTATAAGCATTCAAGATAATTTTCTACTGAGATATCAGTGACTTGGAAACAGGTAATGCCATTTTTGACATAGAGTGCCACTCTTCCTCCCCTTTTGTTCACTCTATACTTCCTAAATAGCTCATAATAATTGATTTTAATATTCTGATCATGGGAATCATCCAACCAGATTTCAATGTAAGATGGAGGACAGTACTTAACCCCAACATAAAATATGCAGGGCAGTGCATGGGAGGGCAGATGTGAGAAAATGAAAGAAAATATATTGGGGAACACTAACAGAAATTTCTGCCTTTACCATTAACATCATAGGCTCTTTACTCTCCATGCATACCAATGATGAACTCATTTTTTAAATTCTCATCTGAGTGTTTCACAAACACAGTAACTACATATTACTCATTTTATCTACCCAATGATAAACAGCATATTAAATTCTGCTGGGATTTGAACCTGTGGTTCTATGCAATTTGGATGTAATACAGCTGTAACTTATACTATGAACTGCTCCCTCCCCTTTGGTGGTTTGTGTTATTGGGAAAGTAGTGTTCTTTCTACTTACATAACATCTCCACCATAGAAAGTGAACAAGAGTGCATATCTGTGAGGACGGAGATGTCTCCAGTTTGTCTATGCACATGTAAATGTAAGGTCACTGATTTTTTTGCAAATCCAGTCTGTTTACTCAGGCTCCTTTGGTTCTGGCAAAGGTAAAGGAGCATTTCTCTCCTTTCCAAATGTTGTGGAAAAATACTCCCAGTTGCTGCTCATAGTGTTTAATTTTTCATTGACTGGAAACCACTCAGGGATGGAAGAGAAGGACCTTGCCCTTCATTTTTCAGGAGGAGGAAGTTCTTTAACAGCAAGAATATCAAGGGCATTTGATGGTGATAGACACTGTCTGAAGGTCATACTCTGTCAGGTCGTATCAAGCTATGGAGCCACAGAAAAGAAACTCTTGGCTCCTAATCTGAATTTAAAATTTGTTCATTCTTCACTTGTTTGCTCCAGTTTGTTTTGTGCAGGGTCTGTCTATCTTGGCATGAGGGAAAGGGAGTCAGATATGATGTGTGTAGAGGGTAATTCTTATGCCTCATGCTCTGACACCTCCCTCTTTGAGAAGCCTGTCTCTGCAACAACAACAATAATAGAAGATCTCCTTTCCAGCTTGGTCCTGGTTGGAAGCTGAGCTCATGTTTGTATATCCTGGCTGCTGAGATGGAAAGTGTGAATTTTAAAGCAAATTAAATCTCCAGAAAAGAAGGGTGGTGGGCAGGAGGAGGGAAGAAGGGTCATACTGGAGAAAGAGACTTGCGGATGGAGATCCCATTATGTCCAGACCTCAAAGTGTCCACAGATGCCAACTGCAATGTCTACTGGGTGTGAGGCAAAATGCTGCAGACTAAGCCAAAGAGGAGGCCCTGCATATGTTGCTGTGTTTAGCACTAAAGTCGGAATGAGCTCTGACTCCTAGCCAGTCGCACTGGCATTACTGTTATTAGAGACGATTGTGTTACGATTAACACTTTTCGCAGGCCAGAGAAATTCTATTTGTGTTTTCCTGCATATTTAAAAGGGTTTAAACTTCAGAGAGAAAAGCCACGAGGATAAATAGGCCTCCTTCACCATGTGAATGTTAAGGGTACGTGGGGCCTGGTGAAATAAAGTCATTCCTGCTGCACTTTCTGCAGATTGCAGCTCATAAGCAATTAGGCTTGGGATGAAATTTTATAAATAACTATGGAGGGAAAAACATTTCCCCCCTGAATTGCCTTTGTGCTATTAGATCACTTCTAAGCACTGGACAGAAAAGCAGTTAATTAGAGCCACAGGGAGCCACGTAGTAGTCATGCCAAGTTGGCTCGTGTTCACCTGTTTGTGACTGGAAAGTCAGTTTGGATTAATTTTTTGGTGTGTTGGGATTTTTTTTCCTTTTAAATGACTTGATTTCTGGCCCAGGAAAAGCCAGAAATACTGGTAGAAAAGATATAAGTGTTTGTTCTTGCCAGCATTCCTAAACAAGGTCACCCTCCCCTGTCCTAGCCCTTAGCCCTGAGCTGCATGCTAGCCAGATGTGAGCTCACTTCTCAAACCATATTCTGAGATTTTATCACAGTCACTGCCAACTCTTAAATCATGGCCTTTTTGGTAATCTGGGTTACCATATTATGAGTCATGGCAAAATGTCCTTTTCTAATAAAGTCTGGGGTGAAATAGGGTGAGAAATAAGTCACCTGATTCAATAATTTCTATGGCTGATGCAGCAACAGTTTTCAGAAGAATGACAGAAAGGAGAGTAACCATGACAATAGAGGATTGAACATAGTAAAAATCTCAGCTCTTTCTATAGTCCATTGTGCATTAACATCAGTGGAACGTCATAACCTGACTGTCTGTTCATGCAAAAAGGAGCATGTGGTTAGCAGAGTATCATGCTAGTCATGAGTGTTGCACGTTTACAAGGCACAGCAGAAGAAATTTTAAGACAGCCAGCTGTGAGTTTATGTACAGTTGGTAAATTAATTATCCAAAAAGCAAGCCCATGTGGGTGGGATGGTTTGAAATTTCTGCCTATCATCATCACCATCTCTCCAACATTGCCACCTCTCCTGAAATCATAGACTCATTGGCTATGTCTATGCTACAAAAAGTTAGGTTGACTTTGTTAAGTCGACCTAGTAAGGTTAACTTTAAGTCGACCAAAAGTCTACCTTGTTAGGTTGACTTAATAAAGTGGTTTCCCCAAACAGGGATTTAGTAAATCGACCTAACTGCCCTTAAATCTATCTAATAAAGTAGATTTAAGCATCCACACTGTGCTTAGGTCGACCTAAGGAGTCGACTTAAGGGTTAGATCGACCTAACCGGCGGTTCTTATTAAGTTGACCTAAACTTTCATTAAGTCGACTTAAGGAATTTCTTAAGTTGACTTAATGAAAGCCTGGTGTGGACAGGGATTAAGTTAGGTTCCTTTTAACCTTAGAGTCTATGGGTATGTCTATACTAGCAATTTAGGTCAATTTAAGGAATCTTAAGTTTACCTAAATAAGCCTACATCCACACTTGACTTTCATTAAGTCAACTTAATAACTTAATAACTGGTCTTTAGGTTGACTTAATGCCTAAATCCAATTTGTTAAGTTGACCTAAAGCCGGTGTGGCTGCCCTAAGTCGACTTAATTACAAAAGTTGACCTAGGGCTGGGGACAAGGGAGCCTCAGCTCCCTGGCATAAGGGAGCTGCAGCTTCCCACGGGGACAAAGGAGCTGTGGGTCCCGGCAAGAAGGAAGCCACAGGTCCCTTCTGTTGGGGACCGCGGGTCCTTTCTCAGCAGGGAGCCATGGCTCCCTTCTCAGCAGGGAGCCTCAGCTCTCTGCTGGGTCTACACTTGAAAAGTTTAAGTCGACTCTGTTAAGTCGACTTAGCACGGCCGACCTTGTTAAGTCGACTTAACAGAGTCGACTTAACCTTTCAAGTGTGGACATACCCTATGAGTCTATACCATCTCCTTGATGAATTTATCATGCTCAGTTGTGAAACCAGCTAGATTTTTTTGCCCCGACAGCTCCCCTCGGAAGGCTATTACAGAACTTCACTCCTCTGATTCATAGAAACCTGCATCTAATTTCAAGTCTAAACATCTTGATGGCCTGTTTATATCCATTAGTTCTTGTGTCCACATTGTTGCTGAAGTTAAATAATTCCTCTCTCCCCCTTGTATACATCCCTCTGATGTATTTATACAGAGCAATCATATCTCCCCTCAGCCTTCTTTTGGTTAGACTAAATAAACCAAGCTCTTTGAGTCTCCTCCCATAAGGCAGGTTTTCCATTCCTTGGATCATCCTAGTAGTGCTTCTCTGTACTTGCTCCAGTTTGAATTCATCTTTCTTAAAGATGGGGGATCAGACTGCACACATTATTCCAGAGGAGGTCTCATTAACACCTTGTAGAATGGTACTAACAACTTCTTATCTCAATTGGAAATACCCTGCATCCAAGGACTGCATTAACTTTTCCTACAGCCACATAGAATCATAGGGTTGGAAGGGACCTCACGAGGTCATCTAGTCCAACCCCCTGCTAAAAAGCAGGACCACTCCCCCTAAATTACCCCAGCCAGGGTTTTATCTAACCGGGCCTTAAAAATCTCCAAAGATGGAGATTCTACCTCCCTAGGTAACCCATTCCAATGCTTCACCACCCTCCTAGTGAGAAAGTTTTTCCTAATATCCAACCTTGACCTCCCCAGCTGTAATTTGAAACCATTGCTCCTTGTTCTGTCTTCTGTTACCCTCGAGAACAGCCTAGCTCCCTCCTCTTTGGAGCACCCCTTCAAGTAGTTGAAGGTTGCTATCAAATCTCCCCTCAGTCTTCTCTTCTGTAGACTAAATAAGCCTAGTTCCTTCAGTCTCTCCTCGTAAGTCATGTGCCCCAGCCCCCTAATCATTTTTGTTGCCCTCCGCTGGACTCTTTCTAATTTGTCCACATCCTTTCTGTAGTGGGGAGCCCAAAACTGGACACAGTATTCCAGATGTGGCTTGACCAGTGTCGAATAGAGGGGAATTATCACATCCCTCGATCTGCTGGCAATACTCCTACTGATGCAGCCTAATATGCCATTGGCCTTTTTGGCAACAAGAGCACACTGTTGGCTCATATTCATCTTCCTGTCCACCATAACCCCCAGGTCCTTTTCTACAGTGCTGCTACTTAGTCGATTGGTCCCCAGCCTGTAGCAGTGCATGGGATTTTTCCGTCCTAAGTGCAGGACTTTGCACTTGTCTTTGTTGAACCTCATGAGGTTTCTTTTGGCCCAGTGTTCCAATTTGTCCAAGTCTCCCTGGATCCTGTCCCTGCCCTCCAGAGTATCTAACATTCCCCCCCAACTTACAACATCACAATGGTGGCTCATAGTCATCCTGTGATCAACTGATACCTCCCCGGTTCTTCTCCTCTTCTGCCAACTGATGCTTTCCCAGCTTATAGGAGAAGTTCCTGTTATTAGTCTCTAAATGCATATCCTTGCACTTTCCACTGTTAAATTTCATTCTATTTCTATTACTCCAGTTTACAACATCATCCAGATCTTTCTGTATGATATCCCAATCCTTCTCTGTATTGGCACTACCTCCCAACTTGGTGTCATATGCAGACTTTATTAGCACACTCCCATTTTGTATCAAGGTCAATAATAAAAATGTTAAATAAGATTGGTCCCAGGACAGATCCTTGAGGAACTCCACTAGTAACCTCCCTCCAGCCTGACAGTTCACTTTTCAGTATGACCCTTTTGTAGTCTCCCCTTTAACCATTTCCTTATCTACCTTTTGATTTTCATATTAATCCCCATCTTTTCCAATTTAAGTAATAATTCCCTATGTGGAACTGTATCAAATGTCTTACTGAAATCTATGTAAATTAGATCCACTTCATTCCCTTTGTCTAAAAAATCTGTTATCTTCTCAAAAGAGGCTTCAGATAGCTCCTGCAACTTGGACTTGAAGTAATTCCAAGCCTCCTCCACCTTTAGATCCATGAGTTCTTCAATTCAATCCATTTCCCTAATGGATTTCCTTAATTCTGTAAAAAAAACAAAAACAAAAAACAAACCCACGAAACAAAAGAAACACACAGACACCCCCCAAAAAATAACCCCCCCAACAAGCTCCACAGCAATCCCAGAACACCACCACATATTCTTTTCCAAAACGCCCTCCTCCAACAGACCTCCCACTCAACCCCCCCATTTGCAGCCCTGTTTGCTAGTTCTTGTGCTGCTGCAATCCCCATTTCCTATTGAAACTACATATTTTAGCCTCTCCAAATCCCAATTTCCCAAACTCCATCATATTCAAAACACTGCTACTCACTTTCTTGTACAAATTATCATGACATCATCTCCTCCTTAGACAACTATATTGTCTCTCCCTCCATTTCAAAATTGCTTTCCATGTTTTCTCGCTAGTCAGCTCTAGCCACTGCAGTGCCTGAGCAGGTCATTTCCTGATTGGGACCAGAGGGGCCAAGCAAGGAGCTCCTCTCTGGCCAAAGGAGCTTGAGTGCTAACCAGAGTTTGTTTCTGGCTCTATTTATTTGGTTAAGCTGGGAGAGGAAGGACCTGAGAACTTAAACACCGAGGAACTGGGCGAAGATAAAAAGATCAGGTGAGAAATAGCAACAAGGTATTGAAGTGTGTGGTGTGTGGCTGCTGCTTATAGGGACCTTGGGTTAGAACCTGAAATAGTGGGTGGGTTTGGGTTCCCCCACTGGCAAAGTGGCATAAACCCCAAGAATGGGACAATACTTGTTTGGAAGCCTGGGCATAGGGCTCAATATAAAGGACTCAGAGCTGAAGCTGACGCCCCCGGTGAACGCAGATACATTATTTTGTTGGATTTTTTTGCTACTCAAAAATAGGTTCATTTGGACCTTGAAATTTGTCTGGAGGACCAAGCCTTTGAAAACCCATCAAGGTTACCTGGCAGTCTACAGTGGGCACCAGAGGTGAGAGAAGGATTGTGACCCTATACGCAGCCACTAGGAGGTGCTCAAGCAATGATCACCCCCTGTTATACATCCATATAGCTTTCAGGCTTAAAACCCATCAGAGGCCTAGGGCGGGCTCTGGATAAAGACCACTGGGTTAAGAGCATACAGACAACCTGGGGTAACTAATGAACTGGTTTTCTAGTATGGTACTGGGATTGCTTAATTTCTTTGCTTAAGTTCATTGTTCTTGGTCATTGCAACAGCAACAAACACAACACCAAGGACATTGTAGCACCTAAACTTCTCACCTGCATGGAGCTCATAGGACAAACAGGCATTCAGGCAGGCATGTGTAGGACCTGATCTTCAGCCTATGTATAGCAGGGATATCACAAATATGCTGCTGTTCTGGCCAAACCATGGCCTTATCCACGCAAATATCACAATCTTGCTTTTATCTCACCAGGAAAATGAGCTAATAAACCTCACTCACCTGCAAAACTTTTTGAATAATGTAAGTTAAACTTGGTTGAAAAATGATCCATGGAAAAATGTTTCCTTGAAAAAATGGACTTTTTCACAATCAAAATGCTTTTCTGAAACATGTCAATATTGACAAAAATTTCGACAGGCAAAAAATGAAATTATGTGAAATGAAAAATTTCAACTCTCATTTTGTTTCATCATTTTTATTAAATTTGTTGTGACTTTTATAGCATACTAAAATATTAATTTAAATAATAATGCCTAATATTTAATATGTTATTTATGTTTTGATATTAACAAAAATATTTTACCATATCAAAATGCAACATTTCAATGGAAGCCAAATGAAATGGGACAGTTTGTGGGAAATCTAGAATTTTCAGATTTTTTGTTCTGGTTTGGAATGAAGATTCCCCTGTTTATGCAGCCCAGGATCACATTAGCTCTTTTGACAACATGTATATAATATTAAACATATTATAAACAAATATATTCCTACATATCTATATTTACATTTTTGTTGTATTAAAATACATATGGTTTGCTTGTGCCCACTCTATGAAACAATCTAGTTCATTCTGTTAGCGGCTTGTTCTCTTTATCATTTACCACTCCCCAATTTTTGTGTCATCTGCAAATATTATCAATGATAATTTTATGTTTCCTGCTAGGTCATTAACCAAAAACGTTAAGTAGAATAGGACCAAGAACCAGTCCTAGTTGGAGTTAGGAAACTGCCATCTTTAATATGTAGAAGTTCCAAGGATATTTTATTACTGGTAGCATATGTCTCTGAAATTGAAGTTCCCTATCATGACACAGCTTTTTTCCCCAACACTTAATTAATAGATGTGAAGGGAGCTAGTCCCATTCCCTAAAGTAGACATCAACAGATACTCTGCTTTATTTGTTATAGCATATTCTTCAGAGTTATTAGTGACTCAGAAACAGATACCACTTGTGACATACGATGACATTTTGCCTCCCTTTCAGCCCACTCAATCATTTCTAAATAGGTTATAACCATTGTTTTTAACATTCTAATTATGTGAATTATCCCACCAGGTTTCAAAAATGCCAACAAGATCTAATTTATGCTTATAAATGAGCAATGGCGTATTGACAATTAATATTTATTTTCTTTGGGTGCATCTACACTTACAAGTTAGTTTGGCTTAAGGAGGCTTCAGTTGACTTAAACAAAGCCGCATCCACACTGGGTTTTCCTTAAGTCGACTTAAGCATTTCCTTAAGTTGACTTAAGGAAAGGTTAAGTCAACTTAATAACACCTCATTTTAGGTCGACTTAACGCTTAAGTCAACCTTATTAGGTCGACTTAAGCCAGTGTGGATGGGGATTAGCGCCTAAGTCGAACTTATTAAGTCAACTTTAAGCGTTGAGTCAAGTTAATAAGGTTGACAAGGGGCTATGTCTACACTAGAAAAGTTAAGTTGACTTTGTTAAGTCGACTTAATAAGGTTGACTTCAAATCGCCTTAAAGTCGACCTTATTAAGTTGACTTAACAAAGTCGATTTAGCCTTTGAGTCTGTTGTGGGGTGTGCATGCACTCCCTAGCACCCCCTGGTGGGGAACATCCAAGGGGCGGGGGCGAAATGGGCACCTCCACAATCCTACAGGGTCAATACACAGCCCTTTGGTCAGGGCAGCACAATCTAGAGGCTACAGGGTAAATACACAGTCGCTATGAGGTATTGCGCCCGGGTAAGGGGGTTCAGGCCCTCCCGCTCCACTGAGCCCCAGCCCAAGGCCCTATCTGTGCCGTGGTTATAGCACCAAGTCAGTGGGGCTCCACACTGAAACATGCTAGCTCTCTTCCGTAGCATCCCTGGCTCTACAACCCAGTCCTCCTGGGCTACCTCCTACCTGAATGAAGAAGCAGTCCTCCTGCTTGGTCCCAGTCTTTGCTCTCTCGCCTCTGGTGATGGCTGTTGGCTGTTTCCCTGAAGGTTCCTGGTGTCAGCTGGCTGTGGTCAGCATCTGGGGGTCAACCTTGGGGCGGTTGTCACAGAGTGGCTGCTCCTGGTATCTTCCTCTGGGGTTGCTCTCTCTCACTGTCCAGGGCTGATACCACTCCTGGTCAGAAGCCTCCAGCGTAGGTCCTCCATCTTTACTGGTCATCCCCGAATGAGCTGAGTGGCTCCCTTTTATGCTAGGGCAATAAGTGGAGCATGCCCAGCAGCGCTCCGGGGTGGGGCTTCTGCTGCCAATAGTGTTTGCTGAGCTTCTGTAGGGTGGAGTAAGCTCATCCCATCACAGAGTCCTTTGGTTCCTTTATTAATTTGTGCTGAGTGTGCAGATCTTCCTTCTTTTCATCCTCACCTATAGTTACTAGTATAACAACCTCCAGACTGCTCTAGCAGTCTGTCCCCAAATAGATTTGTTTCCCTTCTTCTGAAATGGAGACTACCCAAATTATACAGCCCCCTGTCCTCATAGAAGATGAACTAATATTCCACAAAACTAAAAACCCACACTCTACATTTATTTAGACAGTGGTTCATTTCCAGAATCTTTTGTCTCTTTCTTCCTTTACTTGTGGGACTGGTGGAATCTCAGGAGATGGCTTGAACATTCTTCTTCTTCATCATCCTTTTGAGTTCCCTGAAGTCAACTAGTATCTACAAGATATCCAGCAATGTAGTGTCATTAGTGCCAATATAAACCATCACCAGTGGATCCTTGTGTATTAACTTCAGAAGCCTAACCAGTTTTAGAGCTACACAGTGTATCTTGGCTTCAGGAAGGCCACGCACCATCCTGTACCTCACATAATGTTCTTTCAATTCTTCTGAGAATTTAATTCCCAGCAAGGCTCATCTGTCTTTCTTGGATAGCTGGAAAACCCTGTGTGGGCAAGCTTGATTTATTTATTTTTTACAGATGTGGCCAAACTACCATCCACGGGTATGTCCCATACATCTCTCTGTTCCCTTAGACAGCTAGATCCTGAGCAGTATCTTCCATAGTTTCCATGATGGGGACCTGATATCAGTTGGAAACCTCTAACTGTGTGGAATTCCTCTTTGTCTCTCTAGTAGTCACAACTTTTCCATCCTTGTCTATCTCCAACTATACACAATGTCATCATGATCTCTCATCTCCAATAGTTACAAACTGAAAGGTCTCCTCTCTGACTTCTTTTCTCTTCGACTTCTTGGTGACCAACTCCTTTCTTCCTTGAAACTGCAGTTCCTATGTTTCCTGAACCTGACTGTCTAGGAATGCCTCCGGGTTTTTTTTTATTCTCAGTAGTGTCTTTATCTGCATCTCCAAGCCAAAAATATTTTTCTTCAGCATAGCTGCCACCTTGCACTTTATGCCCAGAAAGTCTCGTCTGGCACCAGTCAGGAAAGAAAACATGACACAATGATAACAGATCACCAGTATTGTTCCATCTTTGGCCAGCTTGAAATAGCACATAGAGCTGAACCTGGAAGGAAAGCATCACACACTCCTTTTCTAAACTCCCTCTGAAACTCTCTTGTTAGCTGCCTCTGCTGGCAGCTCTTGAGTTTCACCTAGTAAGATACTTTTTAAACCAAGTTTCCCTGCTTAACTCAGCTTACCTCCACCCTTCACCATCAGAGAGTGATTAACCACCCAGAGACTTCAAACAGCAGGACTGTGCAAAGCTCCAAGGGTCAGAGCTTCATGACCCTTACCAAGGCACCAATAACCAGACCTGTCTCATCTGCTTACTCAGGGAATCACATCCCAGGTACATAGCCCATGAATAGAGAACAAACCGACAACCAACCAACCCCCAGATGGACCAAATGCACCACTCCCTAATCCTGTTTTGTACCATCCCATTCTGCCAATCCCAGTGAAGATCTCTCTCTCTCCTCTGTTCTGTGAAGGTGTTTGTGTGTTTTAGCGGTAACCACCACGTACGGGATCTGATATGACATCTGAACAGAGTACTTGGCTTTATGCTAGAAGAGCATCTAGCATTCTGCTGTTTATCTAAGGGGTTTGGGCAGGAGCAGTTCCATGACTCAAATCTTTCAGTAACCATCCTCTCATTGGCTATGTCTACACTTGTGAATTTAAGTCGACTTTAACTAAGTCGACTTAACTAAGTCGACTTAAAGTTGACTTAGTTAAGTCGACTTAGTGTGCCCACACTTAAAAATAAAGTTGACTTAAAGGGGAACTTAGAAAGTCGACCTAGAGCGTCCACACTGGATGCTCTAGGTCGACTTTGTGGGGCTAGGGGGACCTAGGGCAGGTCCACGGGGGCCGGGGGGGAACCCCTTGCCCAATACCAGGGGGCTCAGCCTTTGCCCCATTGTACCTAGGTACAATGGGGCAAAGGGGGTTAGGACCCCGGGGAGGGCTTAGGGGCAGGGTGGGAAGGGCTCTGCCCTGCCAGGTGGGGGGGCATGCCAGGCTACCCCTGTGCCCCTCCCCTGGCAGGGAGAGCATTGGTGTAGCCCTGAGGTAGCCCTAAGTTGACTTAGGGCTACCCCATGGCTATACTGGCTTAAGTCTAGGGAGTCGACTTAAGCCTTAGGTCTATTAGACAGCAGGTTTTATAAAGTCGACTTAATTTTCATTGTCGACTTTATTTTCCTTAAGTCGACTTAAGCAAGCCTCTTAAGTCGACTTAAGGAAATTGTAGTGTAGATGCAGGGTAAATTAAGTCGACTTAAGCAAGCTTAAGTTGACTTAATTTACCAGTGTAGACGCAGCCATTGATTTGTTCTTGTACTCTTTGACAGAAGAGGTTCTGACCAATTCTGACAGCAACAAGTAAATCCTTGGTAAAGTCAGCCAGCCTTATTAGGAGTGGCACCTAAAGGGCAAAGACAGGACAGGGAAAGAGAAGCAAATTTTGAGAATGAAAGCTTGAGAGAGAGAGAAGATATCAGAATATGGACATTTACAGCAAAGGTTCACATTGGAACAGAAAAGGGGCCTCTGTGGCTGCTAAAATTACCATACATGTCTGTTTACAGGAAGTTGTTGGCTGGAGCAGATCTGTTTAGAACAACTGAGGGCTTTTGAAACTCCCAGAAATCCTGGCTTTAGGAGTTAGAGGGGAATTGGCCAGAGCTGGGAACTTCAAAGATGGTGGTAAACAGATTGGCTTCAGCCAACCTAGGCTCTGGGAAAAGAGGGCTTGACTGACACTTACCCAAATAGTTCCCCAGACCGGCGTTCACATTGAAAAAACGTATGCTGACCCTGGGCAGCTTCATCTCCTTGGAAAATAAATGGTAAAATATCCCCATAGGAAAAATCTTATATATACTCAAGGGCCTAATTCCTGTTGCATTTCGTGCTCCCTGAGCTGTTGAGCTAGTTCTCTGAATGATTGAACAATAGTGATCTAAGACAAAAGGTTTCACCAAGCCATCTGACTCTGAGCTGTTTCCAGTCATATGGATAAACAGAGATGGGGAAAAAGGGAAGTGGGGGGATGGGGGGAGGACACAAGAAAAATGGAGTTCCCAATTACTGGCGTGCACATCTCCACATGGACTCTGCAGTTAGGACTTGGAGTTAGCAAACTGCTTATTAGAGCCAAGGCATTAAGTCATTTCCCCAGGGAGAAATAAGACTGAATTCAGAGGCCAGAACTCTGCCAGAAACTGCAAGGCAGGGGGGGCAGGGGCAGCGGAATGGAAAGCGGTATGCAGTGGGGGTGTGGAAGACATGGGACAAAAATGGGAGGAGGAGAAAATGAAAGAGTAGAAGGGGCAGAAAAAAGGGAGGAAGAGAGAAAAAAAAGTAATGAAGTAAAGACAAGGAATGAGCGAGAAGAACAAAGCTATGGGATAGTTCCGGTGTTAGATTGCTTGATGACCTCTCACACTGCTCTCTAGCTGGTCTGTAGCATGAACAGTTTTGCAGTGGGTAATTACTGCTCTGATGGTGAAAACAGCAAGCACTTCCACAGCCATGTGGAAACAGAGCCTGCAAGTTCTCTGTATCTGGATTCAACATTGCCTGCAACAACAGGCCCCAAGTAATACTTCAGTGAGTCACAGCAATGAAGTGAGGCACAGCGTTGACTTGAGTTCTTTCTCTGAAATGCCTCAACTTCTTTAGCTCAGCTTTTTTTTCATACATTCGAAGGCCAAAAGGGAACAGTGAGATAATTTAGTCTGACCTTCTGCATAATACAGGCCATAGAACTTCCCTCAAATAAAATTGTCAGTGATGGAGAATCAACCACAATGCCTGGTAAATTGTTCCAGTGGTTAATGACTCTCACAATTAAAAATTTATGCCTAATTTCCCATCCGAATTTGTCTATCTTTTAACTTCCCACCCCTACATCATATTATATCTTTCTATGCTAAAGGGAAGAGCCCAGTATTTGTTCTCTGTGTAGACTGTAATCAAATCATTCCTTGACCTTCTCTGTGTTAGACTAAAGAGACAGACGTAAAGAGCTCACTCAAAACATAACTCACATTTTCTTTACTCCTTTAATCATCAATGTGGCTCTTGTCTGAATCCTTTTCAATTTATCGACTTCCTTGTTGAATTATGGGCATCAGAATGCAACATTCTAGCAATGGTCACACCAGTGCCAAATATGGAGGTAAAATAACCTCTCTGCCCTCGGTTTATGTAGCTCAGAATCACAAAGCTCTTTTGACAATAGCGTCATACTGGGAGCTCGTGTTCAGCTGAGTATTCATCATGACTTCCAAATGTTTTTAAGAGTCACTGCCTCCCAAGGTAGAGTCCCCGCCCTATCCTGTAATATGGCCTGCATGCTTTGTTCATAGGTGTGTACATTTGCAATTAGCCATACAAAAACACATATTTCTGCTTACACTCAGTTTACCAAGAAATCCAGATTGCTCTGAATTAGTGATCTGTCCTCATTATGTACAGTTTCTCCCCATTTATAATTACATTTTGAGACGTAAAACAAACAACGAGTCTGTGGCACTTTTAAAGACTAACATGTTTATTTATTGCATGAGTTTTTGTGGGAGAAAATCCCACTTTGTCAGACACTTAAAGTGTCTGACGAAGTGGGATATTTTTCCACGAAAGCTCATGCGATAAATAAATGTGTTAGTCTTTAAAAGGGCCACAGGCTTCCTTGTTTGTTTTGCTGAACTAGACAAACACAGCTGCCCCTTTGGAACTTGTCAACGTTTTGAACTTAGCACCTAGCCAGCTTTTCAGCCACTTTTTGAAGGATGATTTTATGTTTTCTTCTAAGTCATTAACAAAAAATATTAAATATCCACGAACCACAAGAAAATCCACAAAAGAGGGAAAAAAGTCAGAAATGTCAAAACAAAGCAGTGTTGTTGTAGCTATGTTGATCCCAGGATATTAGGGAGATAATGTAGGCAAAGTAATAGCTTCTGTTGGACCAACTTTTGTCAGGGAAAGAGACATGCTTTAGAGCTACACAGAGCTCTTCCTCAGGTCTGCAAAAGGTACTCAGGGTGTCTAAATACCAGATGCAACAGATTTGTTTAGCGTAAATAGTTAACATATCATGTAAGAGACCATTCAAGGTAAAGTGGTCAGTCAATGCCTTGGCAGTCATAGGATTTTAAAAAGATGGGAGTTGGGTTAGTGGGTCACAAACTGTTGTAATAAATCATAAATCCATGTTTTTTAAGTCCATGACTTTTAGTGTCTAGTTAAGTTATGAATTTAAGTTTCCAGGCTCATCTTTTAAAGGTGTTATACTTAAATTCCTCTTTGAAGATGCTTTGTGAAGTGTCAACCCACAGTTGATATGGTGGTTTTGTCTTTTATTATTTTTCTGCATAGCTCATTTAAGAGCATATTGACTGTCTGCTTTAAGAATAAAAGAACTAAGCAGACATGGGACAAGAGGGAAGGTCCTCTCATGGATCAGTAACTGGTTAAAAGACATAAAACAAAAGATAGCAATAAATGGTCAGTTTTCAGAATGTAGTTAGGTAAATAATTATGTCTCCCGAGCTGACTGTGACTAGTGCTGTTCAACATATTCATCAATGATATATGCAAAATATGCAGATGTTACAAAATTACTCAAGATAGTTAATTCCAAACCAGACTGCAAAGAGTTACAAAGGGATCTCACACAACTGGGTAACTGAGCAACTAAACGCCAGATGAAATTCAATGTTGATAAATGGAAAGTAACGCACAGTGGAAAACATTATCTCAACTATATATACAAAGCGATGGGTTCTAAGTTATCTGTTACAACTCAAGAAAGAGACCTTGGAGTCACTGTGGATAGTTTTCAGAGAACATCTACTCAATGTACAAGTGGCGGACAAAAAGCTAACAATGTTAGGAGCCATTTGGGAAAGGATAGATAATAAGACAGTGGATATCACAATGCACTATGTAAATCCCTGGTTTGCCCACACCCTGTGTACTGTGTACAGTTCTGGTCACCTCATCTCAAAAAAGATAAATTAGAATTGGAAAAGGTACAGAAGGGCAACTATTAAGAGTATAGAACAACTTCAATATGAGGAGCAATAATAAGATTTTGACTTTTCAGCTTGGAAAAGGGATGATTACGAGGGAATATAATAGATGTTTGTAAAATCATGACTAATGCGGAGAAAGTGAATAAGCAAAGATTATTTACCCCTTCACATAACACAAGCACCAGGGGAACCCAATGAAATTAATGGGCAGCAGGATTAAAGCAAGCATAAGGAAGTACTTCATCACCCAGCGCAGTCAATCTGTGGAACTTGTTGCCAGGGGATGCTGTGAAGGCTAAAAATATAATTGATTCAAAAAAGAATTAGATAAGATTATTGGAGGATAGATCCATCAATGGCTATTAGACAAGATGGTCAGGAATACAACACTGTATTCTGGGTCTCTAAGCCTCTGACTGACAGAAACTGGGACTGGCTGTGGGAAATGGATCATTCGATAATTGCCCTATTCAGTTCATTCTCTCTGAAGTATGTGGATTTTTCATATCCCTGAGTGACATAGCTATGCTGATCTAATGATGTAGACAGCACTAGCTTGATGGAAGAATTATTCCAGTGACCTAGCTACTACCATTCAGGCAGTTGGATTAAGTACAGTGATGAGAAAACTCCTTCCATCAGTGTAGGTAATGGCTTCACTGAAATACTGTAGTGCAGCCCTTCTGTCACTGCAGCTGTTTCATTTTAGACATACTCTCAAACTAAAGAGAAGGAAGGGTTTTTTTCCAATTGCTATAGAAACATCACCTTTTGAGTGATGATAGCAATGTCAACAGATGCTTTCTTTCATCAGATTAGCTGCGTCTACATTGGAGGTTGGGTAGGCATAGGACTGCTGCAGAGCTTTTTTGATGGTTCCTCTTTTGGTGAAAGAGGGAGGTACTCCTGGACAGAGCACGAATTACTTTAAATAAGATTCTTTACGGTTGGCTTGCTTAGCACAGGCTGACATTTCGGCTATGTCTACACTTGGTAAAATTAGCTCGAATTAGTTAGTTCGAACTAACTAATTCGAACTAATTTTAGTTAGTTTGAATTAGCTTAATTCGAACTAGGAAAACTTAGTTCGAACTAAGCAAGTGCCATGGCACTTGCTTAGTTCGAATTAGCGATCCCCATTCATTTCAATGGCCGGTTAGTTCAAACTAAGAAATTAGTTCGAATTAACATGGCCACATTGGTTAATTCGAACTAGTTAGTTCGAATTAACCCTTTAGTTCGAATACCCTATTTGAACTTATTAGTTCGAAATAAGGAAGCCCTTAATTCGAACAAACTAAAGCCTAGTGTAGCCATGGCTTTAGTTAGTTCGAATTAAGCCTCCTTAATTCGAACTGACTTGCCAGTGTAGACAAAGCCTTAGTTAGTAAATATGTTTTAAATTAATAATGTGGATTTTGCACACACACCTGAGCATCGTAGCTATGTCAGCCTAAATTGTAAGTGTAGAACAAGCCTTTGAGTATCTCTGAGGCATCTCTAAACTGCATCAAAGGCCATACTAGACTCCTGTAGTACCAGTGTTTGGGAGAAGGGGTGGAGACATGGCAGAAAGATACTTTTGCTGTTCCTCTTCCACAGTGAATGCTGCTCCAGCACATCTGAGGATTTGGCTATCATTCCAAACTGGATGTAAGATGGTACCAAAACAGTAGGTTAGCATTTTATACCTATTATTTTTTCCTTTTATACATTTAAAGAACAGCACAAATCACAAGGTAATGGCATAATCTGGTCTCATGAGTTTGTTTCATATGTATAACTTATTTGATGAACCGTGCTTGATAGTATTGGTTACTTAACAAATATCTGCAAATTAATCAGTTAATGAGTAGAGCTGTACAAAAAGCTGATATTTTCAGTATGGTTACTGAATTGGAAGAAAAAATTGTTGTTTCAGGTCAACCTGAAACAATATTTTAAAAAACTTTTTCAGTTTGCCAAAAATGTTTTTTTTTTTTAAAAAAAATGTTTCAGATTTAAAAAAAAAAAAAGACAAAATGAAATATTTTGATTTTGATTTTTTTTTCCTGTTTTACTTTCCAACCAAAATAATTGACTTCACTTGTTAGTTTGGTTATCTGAATCCTTCAAGTACCTACTGTCTGTCTGCCTTGGGGGCTAAAATTAGGATGTTTTTTCACCAAGGGGCAGGGGGAACCTCTTAGGGAAACCTCCCCCTTAAAATGAATTCTTCTGGCGGTTTAAAATACAGGACAGAGAGGCGGGTGGCACAGAGACAAAAGTGTAGTGTTTGTTTTAATCACCTTTTATATAACTTTTATTTAAAGCTGAGACTTAACAATTTTAGTAGCTTGATATAATTTCAAAATTACAAGATATATAATTGCTAACGTTAAACGCTGAGCTAAAAACAATCCTGCATGAATACTTCCTGAAAGCCAGTTCATTACAAGCGGGGAGGCAGCACTAGTACAATTACAATTACAAGTACAAACAGTTTGAGTCACTTCTAAACTATTATTAGTAAAATTTAAACCAATTCCTAACCCAATTAAACACCAAAATAAAACCATGGTTAAAAGGTTACTCATACTTACAAAAACATAATCATCAAGACCATGATCCCAACCATATCAACGCTGTTTTTCAACTTTAGCAGACTCCAGGGAATCTTCCTGTTTGGGATGATCGAATTTGGCTCCGGAATTTCCCTTGCAGGCCGCCCCAGATCTGAATTTCTCTCTACCAGGTCTTTGGGGAATCTTCCTGTTGGGATGACCGAATTTGACTCCAGAATCTCCCTTACAGGCCACCCCAAGCCTGGATTAACTTGCAGGATACCTGACTAAAACTTGGAGCTCACTACTAACGGCACCCCAAAGTGGTTTGGGAGTGCTCCTGTACTTGGAGAGATAACTTGTATATCTCCCACTAGCAGAACTCAGGGAATCTTCCTGTGCTGGGTGGTCGGATTTGACTCCAATCTCTCAGTTCCAGGCTGCCCCAGGTCTGGGTCAAGTGCCTCGGTTGATCAGGCTGTGGCAATAGCCGTCTTTGGTGCTCCGACACTTCGAAGGACCGCTGCCTTTCCATGTCTCCCGACAGCCCCCCACTTGTAACAGCCTGTTTTTTATACAGCCCTTGTAGCTGGGCAAAAATTGCCAATTAGAACAGAGATGGTTCAATGCCAGTCTAGGTATCCTTTTTATCATCATGACTTGCATTTTGAAACCAATTAGGATTTAGGTGTCCTAATACTTGTTTGTTCTAGTTTAATTTTGCTGACCTGGTGGGGAATTTTCACACTGCCCCTTTTTTAGGGCCTAGTCTTTTTAGCTGCATAATGAGACCATTGGCAAAACTACCACCACTAGCTTAACAGACACCTACATGGCAAAGAAATTTTTAATGATGGGCTCTTCAGTCTACCAGAGAAAGGTATAACAGAATCCAGTGGCTGGAAATTGAACCTAGACACCTCCAGACTGTAAATAAGATATAAATTTTTTAACAGGAAGAGTAATTAACCATTGGAACAACTTACCCAGGCTTGTGGTGAATTCTTCATCACAGACAATTTTTTTAAAACAAGACTGGCCCTTCTCTAAAAGCTCTTCTCTAGGAATTATTTTGGGGAAGTTCTATGGTCTGTGTTATGCAGGAGTTCAGACTACATGATCGCAATGGTCGTCTCTGGCCTTGGAATCTATGAATCTAGAATGCATGAACAAAAAAAAAATGTTGTATGAAGCATTTCATTCAGCTCTACTCCTGTACATGTGAATAGAGAAGGGAGAACTAATTGAGCCAAGTTTATAATCATTACAAAAATAATTGGCTCAAGACTTAAAAGAGAACGTCAATCTTTTGGATTATGCTTGAGTTGTAATGGTCTCTGGAAAAACTTGAGTTCTGGACTGCTGTAGAGGTTTTTGATGGTTCCTCTTTTGGTGAAAGAGGGAGGTACTCCTGGGCAGGGCATGAATTACTTTAAATAAGATTCTTTACGGTTGGCTTGCTTAGCACAGGCTGACATTTAGTTAGTAAATATGTTTTAAATTAATTTCCCCTTTAAAACAATGATAAACTAGGGAGATACTAATGTAACAAATGTTTCATGATAGTAACAACTTATATAAGATCTTAAAAGTTTTGCAGATTTTCCATCTTATGATCAGCCAGATTCCTTTGATTTTGCCTTGCACTGATGTTAGGGTAAGCAGTTGAGAAGTACATGGGAAATTGCATTTGTTCTTTTAAAATATTTATTTTTTTAAAGCATTTTAACCTTAGAAGGTGCTATTTATCATCCTCTTGTCTTCTTTATTACTTCTTCTCTTTCTTGCCATCTCTCTACCTACCCTTCTTCTAATATGTTGCTCCACACTGTTTGAATCTAAACAATTGCTTTGATTTGCTGTAACAGTCTGACCTGAACCTACACTTTCCTACATTTATTTTCCTCCCATTCTGTAAGTTCTCCATCTTCAAACATCTGACAAAGTGGGATTTTCTCCCACGAAAGCTCATGTGATAAATAAATTTGTTAGTCTTTAAAAGTGCCATAAGATTCTTGTTTGTTTTGCTGAACTAGACTAACACAGCTACCCCATTGGAACTTCTCTTTCCTGGATATTTCATTGATGACACTCATGCCACCAGATCTTAGTTATTTCCATTTTATCTCTGTGGGCCTCTGTACATGGCAAGTTACTGTGTGACAAGTTTGGTGTGATTCTAATGCACCAGTTTGCTGCTTAACAGATCCCATGTGGACACTGCTACAATGAATTGAAAATCCTGAGTGGGGTTTGGCATACTGGGACTTTCAGTGTGCTTTATCAGTGTCCACGTGGAAGTTGCTGTAAAGCAGACTAATGTGCTATAGATTCACATCCTGATTTGCCTTGTAGCAACGTCTTGAGTACAGAAGCACTAATTCACACTGCTGATTTCCTGCTGTTCATTTGTGCATAGAGACCTGGGCTAGATTCTTCGAAGTTTAGACAAAGGGAGGGTAGATGAAAGGATGTGCAGAGATACGCACTGAAGTCCCAGCTGCTGCACAGTTTGGTAGCTACAGTGCAATGTCCTCCACTCCTACTCTCAAAAGTGTGAGCCCTCTCCTGTTTGGCTCCCCCATCCTAATTAGATGGTCAGCACAGCCAAATGATGTGTCATGAGTTTTCTGACTGGAACTCGCTTAAAACCTGCCAGCCTTATTCCACTTCTGGATCTGAAAGAGATTTGCTGCCATGTCTAGGAAGAGAGACACTTTAACTCTTGGCCTCCAAACTCCTTCCTGGGAACAAATTAGAAAGAAAAGAGGGGATAAGTAAGAAGTCCCAGAAATCATGCTTTATTTATATTTCTCATTGAAGCAAACCTGCCCTGCCTGGGCATAGGCCGTGCTTGACAGTGTGGAGACTCTGCTAGAAGATATGTGGCTCAGAGCACATATGATGCAATGGAAAAGCAGCAGGCAGAAATGAGAAATGGCTGAACTTTATTTTTACAAAGTGTGGCTCTTTGGTGGGCTGCCGATTACACTGGAAATCAGACCCTTCACCCCAGGATCCTGCAGCTGTCCCTCTCCCCTCTAATTTTTCTCTGTCAGATTTCAGAGCTATAATTAACTGCAAGACCTTAGTGATACCGTGCGAATGTGAATGTGTGTGCCTGGGCTTCCTCGTGCAAGTAGGCCTAATCCTCTATGGAAAATTGACAGATTTTTGTGGAGAATAGCTTTTTAACTAATTCACTTCTAAATGTTACCTATTTCTCCCTACCCCACAAATCTACTGATGCTCCACAAACTTGACCAGAAATACACCAAGTGATTTCAGTGCTGGGTTCCTCTCACTGCTCTCTCAATGCCCCTCAGTCCATTAACGTGCTGAAGGGAGAACTTACAGGTCCCCAGGAACCCCAAGTTAAAATTCTGCTATTAAACAAAAGAGGGTTAAGCAGGACCAAATTAAGGCAGAGGCTTCAGGGGCTGCACCCTGGGCACCAAGTTAAAGGGGAGGGGCACACCACCCTGCCAAAATCCAGCCCCGCTCACACTGGCACAGCTCTGGCCAGATCCGCATGCTTCAGGCTGGCCTGGCAGGTCTCCTTTGCCAGGCCCTCGGGGGCCCTGTGCGGTGGTCAGACAGCACTTCCAGCTCTGGAGAGCTGCTGCCAGAGGCTACACCTAGCAACAACTGGCCCTGCCCCCATCCCTCCCCTAAAGTGCTGGTGCCATGTGCTGGCCTGCCCCTAGGCTGACTGGTTTGCCCGAGCAGGTCCTGGACCAGCCAGGACAAGGATGGGGTGAGAGCGCCACAGAAAGCGGCCTCTGGCCCCAGGATCCCAGCTTCCCCAGTGCTGGTTTCCCCTCCCCCCCACCAGCACCAAGTGCCAGCTCCACACCTGGTCGCCAGTCTGCAAGCTCTGGACGCCCTCCCCAGCAGTGGCCAGGACCCTCAATGGCTGAGCACAGCCCAGCCGGGCCCCCCAGCAATGAGATCCACCCTGCCCTGCCCCCAGACTAGGTGCCACTGCGGTCGTGAGACCCTACAAAAGCGGGCACCTCTGGGCACCCAGTAGCCTTGATCTGGCCCTGAGGTTGAGTTGATTTCACATCCTCTAATGAACTCACACCTCTCTAGAAAGTGCTAAAACATCTTTATCACACCAGATCTTTATCTCTGGGGTTCAGTAACAGTCTTGGGGGGGGAGAAGGCAGAAGGGAGAAGTGCACAGGCAATCCAGGAAGTTTTTGGAGAGTATTGAAGACAACTTCCTAGTACAAATGCTGGAGGAACCAACTAGGGGCCTTGCACCTCTAGACCTATTGCTCACAAACAAAGAAGAATTGATCGGGGAAGTAGAAGTAAATGGCAACCTGGGCAGCAGCGACCATGAGATGGTAGAGTTCAGGATCCTGATCAATGGAAGGAAGGAAAGAAGCAGAACACACACCCTGGACTTCAGAAAAGCAGATTTTGGCTCCCTTAGGGAGCTGATGGGCAGGGTCCCATGGGAAGCTGATCTGAAGGGGAAAGGTGTCCAAGACAGCTGGCTGTATTTTAAAGAAACCCTGTTAAAGGCACAGGAAGATAACATTCCGATGTGCAGAAAGAACAGCAAATGTGGACGGCAACCAGCGTGGCTTAGCAGGGAACTCTGCGGGGAGCTGAAGCATAAAAGGGAAGCTTACAAGAAGTGGAAGCTTGGACAGATGACAAGGGAGGCGTATAAAGATATTGCTCGGGACTGCAGGGATCAAATCAGAAAGGCCAAAGGACAATTGGAGTTGCAGCTAGCAAGAGATGTGAAGGATAACAGAAAGGGGTTCTATAAGTATATCAGCAACAAGAAAAGGATCAGAGGTGGTGTAGGTCCCTTACTGAATGGGGCAGGCATCCTCGTGGAGGATGATGCGGAAAAGGCTGAAGTACTCAATGCTTTTTTTACTTCGGTCTTCACAGGGCGAGCCAGCTCCCAGGCTACTACACGGGGTAACACGGACTGGAGAGAAGAGTGGCCCTCGGTGATGGAAAGTCAGGTTAGGGAACACTTAATGAAATTGGATGTGCACAAGTCCATGGGGCCGGATGAACTGCATCCGAGGGTGCTGAGGGAGTTGGGGGAAGTGATTGCAGAGCCGCTGGCCATTATCTTTGAGAACTCGTGGCGAACGGGGGTGGTCCCGGAGGATTGGAAAAAGGCAAATATAGTACCTATCTTTAAGAAAGGGAAAAAGGAGGATCCGGGGAACTACAGACCAGTCAGCCTCACCTCAATCCCTGGGAAAATCATGGAGCAGGTCCTCAAGGAATCCATCCTGAAACACTTGGAGGAAAATAGAGTGATCAGGAACAGTCAACATGGATTCACTAAGGGCAAATCGTGCCTGACCAACCTGATTGCCTTCTATGATGAGATGACTGGATTTGTGGATGCGGGAAGAGCCGTTGACGTGATATACCTTGACTTTAGCAAGGCTTTTGATACGGTTTCCCACAGCATTCTCGTTGGCAAGTTAAGGAAGTATGGGTTGGACGAGTGGACCGTAAGGTGGATCGAAAACTGGTTAGATCAATGGGCTCAGCGGGTAGGAATCAATGGCTCGATGTCTGGTTGGCAACCGGTAACGAGTGGAGTACCCCAGGGGTCGGTCCTGGGGCCGGTTCTATTCAACATCTTCATTAATGATCTTGATGATGGAATAGACTGCGTGCTTAGTAAGTTTGCGGATGACACCAAGTTGGGGGGAATGGTAGATACTCTGGAGGGCAGGGACAGGATGCAGAGAGACTTGGACAAATTGGAACACTGGGCCGAAAGAAACCTCATGAGGTTCAACAAAGACAAGTGCAAAGTCCTGCACTTAGGACGGAAAAATCCCATGCACTGCTACAGGCTGGGGACCGATCAGCTAAGTAGCAGCGCTGTAGAAAAGGACCTGGGGGTTATGGTGGACGGGAAGATGAATATGAGCCAACAGTGTGCCCTTGTTGCCAAAAAGGCCAATGGCATATTAGGCTGCATCAGTAGGAGTATTGCCAGCAGATCGAGGGATGTGATAATTCCCCTCTATTCGACACTGGTCAGGCCGCATCTGGAGTACTGTGTCCAGTTTTGGGCTCCCCACTACAGAAAGGATGTGGACAAATTAGAAAGAGTCCAGCGGAGGGCAACAAAAATGATTAGGGGGCTGGGGCACATGACTTATGAGGAGAGACTGAAGGAACTAGGCTTATTTAGTCTACAGAAGAGAAGACTGAGGGGAGATTTGATAGCAACCTTCAACTACTTGAAGGGGTGCTCCAAAGAGGAGGGAGCTAGGCTGTTCTCGATGGTAACAGAGGACAGAACAAGGAGCAATGGTTTCAAATTACAGCTGGGGAGGTCAAGGTTGGATATTAGGAAAAACTTTCTCACTAGGAGGGTGGTGAAGCATTGGAATGGGCTATCTAGGGAGGTGGTAGAATCTTCATCTTTGGAGATTTTTAAGGCTCGGTTAGACAAAACTCTGGCTGGGATAATTTAGGGGGAGTGGTCCTGCTTTTTAGCAGGGGGTTGGACTAGATGACCTCGTGAGGTCCCTTCCAACCCTATTATTCTATGATTCTATGATTCTATGACTCACAAGTTCACCTTATTGTGCCAAATGGCAAAGACTTAAAAACCCTATCTTTTCTTAGGAAATGATCTCCTGGATCTGCTGTTACTGTCACCCATCCTTCATTCCCACATTACAACCTATACACATTGTACTATGCTACCAACCATAGAATCATAGAATAATAGGGTTGGAAGGGACCTCACAAGGTCATCTAGTCCAACCCCCTGCTAAAAAGCAGGACCACTCCCACTAAATCACCCCAGCCAGGTTTTTGTCTAACTTTCCAAGGAAAATGATAAACATTGCCAGCATCGTATAGCTCAGTAGAAATGGATTCGCCAAAATGCTGTTGCTTCACTTCTTAGTTAGGGGGATAACTTTTGTGGGAGCCCTTGATTAACATATTGGCAGCATAGCATTGCCTCAAACCCGACCGCCAGGAATGCTAGCTGGTCTTTAGTTGGGCTCTACAGACAATCCTGCCAATGTATTGTTTGTATTGCCTTAGTGCCTAGGATCACCAGTCATGGCCAAGACCCCATTGGGCTAGACATGAACAAACAAGAAAAAGACAGTCTCAGCCCCAAGGAGCTTACAAAATTACCCTTTTTCTATATAATTAATTGTTTTGCATCTAGACCTGATTTCTGTGATCATGTCTCTTATTCATAAGTATTTGCTGAACGGACAAAACAGCTAAAGCCTATGGCGAATATGAAATAAATGATTCTGGGAGTGGCTCACTGAAATGATGCACTTCAAAAGGAACAAGGTATTAAGGGCCAAATCCTCCTCTCCTTACTTAAGTTATATGAGGGGTCCCACTGAAATCAACACATCTAATGCTGATCTCACATTGTAATGTAGGAGTAGCTATGTCTACACTTACCAAAGTTAGTTCGAATTAGTTAATTCGAACTAACTAATTCGAACTAATTTTAGTTAGTTCGAATTAACTTAATACGAACTAGCATGGCCCCACTGGAATGCTAGTTCGAACTAAGCAAGTGCCATGCAGGGCACTTCCTTAGTTTGAATTAGTCCGTTGCATTAAGCTCAATGTGCCGGTTAGTTCGAACTAAGCAGTTAGTTCGAACTAACATGGCCACATTGACTTAATTTGAACTAACTAGTTCGAATTAAGGGTTAGTTCGAAGTAAAACGAGGTTTTACTAATTAGAACTAACTTTTCCTTAATTCAATTTAAGAAACTGCTTAAGTCGAATTAAGGAAACTCAAGTGTAGACAGAGTAAATTAAATCGACTTAAGCCTGCTTAAGTCAACTTAATTTACAAATGTAGACGCACCCATTGGTTCTTGGTTCTCAGGTGAATGAGAGGGGCAGGCTTTAGCACTTACAAGACAACGTGAGAAGTTATTTTTTAATAAAATATAAAATGAAAACAGCCATAGAAATCATGAACAAACTCAAGCCCTACCTGTGTTTAATGACACAAGAAGCTGTTTAAATCACGTATTTATGCAGCTGCCCTTGCTGGGCTGATATATGAATTTGTTGAACAATGGAAAAATATTACCCTTAACAGAAGTCGTTCTATAGTGGAGCGAAGAGCAGTGTAAACTCTGCACAGAATGGGAAGCTTGTTGACCCTGAGGATAATAACGCTTAGAACTTCTTATCCATAGATTACCAAGAACTTTACAAAGTTTACAAATCCTAATTTTATAAATGGAGAAATTGAAGCACAGATGCATTGTCTGCAAGTTCTACCAGTTTAAAAGTGGTTTTTAAATTGTTTAATTGCAAGCTTTTAGGGAGAGGGAATGGGGGATGGGACACTCTTAATTTTAATTTAGACATATCGGTTTAGCTTGAATTGATTCCTTATCTGCTCAAGCTAAATCCATGTACTCGCTGAATTAAATGGATTTAAAACCAGAACTTTGGCTTAACCAGTGGAACTTGTAATTTAGACAGGGCCATAATAGGGGAGTGATACAGTTATCAGGGCTGGCCTTAGCGGCAGGCAAGCTAGGCAGCCGCTTAGGGACACTGATTTTAGGGGCCGCCAAATTTCCCCCAGGAGGAAGTGGCCCAGCAAAGCCACAGACACGGGAGGAACACTTCTTCCACCCTGTCCTGCTGTGGCCAGGCTTGAAATTAGATGCAGGTTTCTAACCATTGGAGGAGTAAAGTTCAGGAATAGCCTTCCAAGGGGAGTTGTGGGGGCAAAAACCTTTACTGCTTTCAAAACTGAGCTTGATAAATTTATGGAGGGGATGGTATGATTAGCCTATTTTGGATATTGACTGATATTTGGCTACGTGTGGTGGATTTACAAGTGGCCTAAGAGGGGAGAGTACATGGGGTGGGTTCTGAGTTATTACAGAGAATTGTTTCTTGGGTAACTGGCTGTTGAGACTTGCCCACGTGCTCAGGATTTAACTGATCACCATATTTAAGGTCGGGAAGGAATTTTCCCCCAGGGCTGATTGGTCTGGGCTCTGGGGGGTTTTCGCCTTCCTCTGTAGCACAGGGCATGGCTCACTTTCTGGTGAATTCTCTGTATTTTAAAGTCCTTAAATCATGATTTAAGGCGGTAAATAACTCAGTCATAGTTTGGTGCCCTATTGCTGGAGTGGGTGGGTGAGGTCTTGAGGCCTGCGTTTTGCAGGAGGTCAGACTAGATGATTGTACTGGTCCCTTCTGACCTTAAAATCTATGGGTGCGTTTACACTTGTAAATTAAATTGACTTAAGCTTGCTTAAGTCAACTTAATTTACTCTGCGTCTACACTACACTTTCCTTAAGTCAACTTAAGCAGCTGCTTAAGTCAACTTAAGGAAAAATTAAGTCGACTTTGTAAAACCTAGTTTAAAGTTGACTTTGCTGGCTAAGTCGACTTTAGAAAGTCGCCTTAGCCAGTGTAGACGTGGAGTAGCCCTAAGTTGACTTAAAGTCGACTTAGGGGACTCCAAGGCTTCCCCACTGCCCTCCCTGCCCCTATGCCTTGCCAGGGCCCCTGTCAGGGCAAAGGCTGAGCCTCCTGGCACTTGGCAAGGGGTGCCCCCCTGCCCCGGGGACCTGTCCCAGGTCCTCCTAGTCCCTAGAAGTCGACTTAGATGTCCAATGTGGACTCTCTAGGTCAATTTTGTAGGGTCCCATCAAAGTCGACTTAAAATTTAAGTGTGGACATGCTAAGTCAACTTAACAAAGTTGACTTAAATTAACAAGTGTAGACATAGCCTATGAATCTATGAGTTTCAAATCTCCTGCCCTGAGCATGCTCAGACAGAGCGTGCTCAGGGACAGAGCGGTCTGGCTCAGGAATGGCTCTGCTGGCCAGCCCTGCAGCTCCGGGCCTCCAGCCAGGTAAGGGGGGCTGGGAAGGGGCTGCAAGGGGCTGGGAAGGGGCTGCGGGGGGCCGAGAAGGAGCCGTAGGGTTGGGCAGAGGAGCTGGGAAGGGCCCACGGGGCAGGCAGAGGGGCCGGGAAAGGGCCGTGGGGGAGCCAGAGGAGTGGGGAAGGGGGCGGGCGAGGATCAGGGATGGCCCTGCAGGGGTTTGTGGTTGTGGGAGTCGGGCAGGAAAGGGACTGCAGGGAGGGGGAGACGATCAGGGAAGGGGCCACGCGGGAGGGGGGAGGAGCGGGGAAGGGGGCATGAATGCTTTGAAGCGGGGAGGGCGCCAAAAATTAATTTGCCTAGGGCCGTCCATAGTCTAAGGCTGGCCCTGACAGCTGTGATCAAGGAATGAGACAGTAGCAGAATTTGAAGACTAATTCAGGTCTTGTGACTTCTCACGTAGTTTCCTGTCCTCTGGACCACTGCACTGACAGAACACTGGATTTCTGTGCTGGAGATCAGAGTAGAAGAGCAGTCTCAGCGCTTCTTCAAATTGGACTGGCATGCTTGGGAATATTGTGGGAATGACGATTTCAACATCCGGGCTGGGTGGAACTTGCATTATATCTGAGCTCCAAGTGGCAATGCAACATGCTCAGAACTGATGGCCCTTTTGACCTTATGATGTTTATGCTGTTGTGGCTCCAAATGTGAGCATGCAATGCGTAGAAAGAGATAATGTCTAGATGATGGTTCAAGTTGCTCTGTAAGGCTTTGGATGGTGATCTTGTGCTTTTGCTTAAAAGACCCTTACTGCTAGAAAACCAGAGAGTGGGTTGAAATAGCTTGGCAACAAAAATAGAAGAGGCGTTTTTGTTTGTTATTTAAAGTCAGCATTTCTAATCCAGTCTAATCTATTTAGGTTCTTATACTATATTAATCACTGAGTTATATTATCAGCTAATACTGTCACCTCTGTCACTACATAAAGGTGCTGATACCACTGCCTCATCACAATCATTCTAATGACTTGTCACTAGATTTTATTTAAGCAACGAAACACTGAACAAGCCAAAATCAAACCTATTGTAACTCTGTTGACAGCAGTGGAGTGACACTGGGATGAAGTTAGCTCCTCAGTTTTTTGCTTATAAAGAGAACTAGAAGCACACAACATAAAATGATTTCAAACATTAGTAGTAATTAGAGCTTATCAACATTTGTTTGAAATTGTGAACAAATTTACATTGACTGGATTTGAATCACTTCAGTGTTTTGCTCCCTGTGAATAGTCTAGCTGAATAATTTATACTGCAGGAATGTTTGATGAAGTTAAAATTCGACATGAAAGTTGCTGAATATTCACAGAATGTAAATTTCAAATTTGTGATTAAAGCATTTGTCCCAGGATTCTTATTCTAAGAGTTACACTTATCTAGTCAGGGAACAGAAACTCACGAAGTGACCTCTCTGTCCCATCAAACACATTCCGATTTTGGATTGTGAATATCAAATACTTGAGCCAATATTTACAGCAATCAGTTTATAAGTTGAATATAAGTTAGTATAAAATAGTAGCTGAAAAATTTTTAAATAACAAATACATTAGTGGAAATCTCAATTTCTTTGCAGAGAATTTAAGAATAGGAAAAACTACTAAATTTGACATATTAATTATCCATCATAAATAATTTGGCCATCTTGAGTCACAAATATTGAAGCAAGGGATCTGTATGAAATGAAAAGGATTATAGTAGTAGAGTTATCTAAAAGTATAAATAGGCAATTGACCGCATTTATAATCTTGGCATATATCTTCAGTCAAATCACATAAGGAATAAACTAATGTAGAAATCATTTAAAGTTGTTAAAAATTTTTAAGCATAACACAGTATTTTAGAAATGTCTTGACATAAAAAGCAAAAAAAATCACAGCCCTACTTAACATCCAGCAAAGTGAATAATAACGTACAGGATTGTACAGCTTGAGTATCTGAATCATAAATACTGTATACAAAATTCAGTTAGATACCTTGTATTTTGAGATAGATATTCAGTAGGAAAACAACCAATCTAAATACTGTCTAAGATCCCATACCATGTTTAGTTTTTTTGTATGGACGTACAGTATATATATACTACTTTTATGTTCTATTTGGGGAAGGTAATTTTCTCTGTAACTTTGGAATTTCCTTTCTCAAAGCACAGATGTAAGAAGCCAACTAAAAACAGTGAAGGGTTAAAACTGTTTTCTTGAACTTAGCAGTGAAATTAGTATGGGGCTGAAAATGCCAGCTCTCTGATTGATGGGTTCATATGGGGCGACCTTCACATTAGCAACGCGACTTTGGTTGCTAGGTAAACATGGGCAGATGGATCCAGCTCTAGTGATTTTCAGCAGTGACGGGTGGCAAAAGTATTTCTGATCCACATTACACCATGCAGATTCCATGAAAATGACTTGGCATGGGGCAGAAAGTATTACATTTGCGTGACAAATAATTACCTGCTATTATCTGAGGTTTTTCCAAAAAGATTTTCCACAAATAACCAGCATTTACATAACTTAATTATTGCAAAGTGATTACAAAATTAGATAGCTCTTTTACTAAAATTCAGCCCTGCAACTGACTGATGAAAGCAAGTCATATGAGTATAACATGGGTTTCCTAGCAATTGCATTGCAACTGTGTGGCCGACTGCTCCCCAGGTCAGGTCTGTTGTTTCACTTTACCACCCCAGATTTCCACTCCTGAACCCTGATTCACTCCACTTTGCCAGGTGACCACTCACTCCTGAGTCAGTCCACGCCAGCCTTCTGCATGTAATCAATCCCAGCCAGTGGTTGTATGCCCTCTGGCTACTCAAGGGTTGGTCCGCAGGTGAGCACTCCGGCTATGTCTACACTACAAAAAGCTGGGTTTGTTAATTTGACATAATAAGGTCAACTTTAAGTCAACTTATTTAAGTCGACTTAACAAAGTGGTTTCCCTGGACGTGGACTTAGTCCACTTTGTTAGTCGACCTAACTGCCCTTAGGTCGACTTAATAAAATGGACTTAAGCATCCACACTATGCTTAGGTCGACCTAAAGGAAGGTTAGGTTGACCTAAGGAGGGTTAGTTCGACCTAACCGGCAGGTCTTACTAAGTAGACGTAAGCTTTCATTGGGTCGATTTAAGGATTTCTTATGTCGACCTAATGAAAGCCTGGTGTTGACAGGGACTAAGTTAGGTCAACTTAAGCCTCCTTAAGTCAACCTAACTTGCAAGTGTAGACATAGCCTCCCAGTCCCAGATACCACAATGGGAACTTCTGTCTTACAGGGATAGGGACCCACTCCCAATCACCACAGTCTTACCATTTAACACTGAAATGGATTGTGCCCAGCCTCTCTCACTCACACCCTCTAAAGTCCACACAGCTTTAGATAAAACAAATACTAATTTAGGCTATGTCTCCACTTGTTAATTTAAGTAGACTTAGCATGTCCACACTTAAATTTTAAGTTGACTGGACACCTAGGTCAATTTTTAGGGGCTAGGTGGACCTTGGACTGGTCCACGGTGGCAGGGGGGCACACCTTGCCAAGTGCCAGGGGGCTCAGCCTTTGCCCCATTGTACCTGGGTACAATGGGGCAAAGGGGGACAAGGACCCTGGCAGGCCATAGGGGCAGGGTGGGCAGGGCTCTGCCCTGCCTTGTGGACGGGCATGCCAGGCTCTCCCTCTGCCAGCCACCCTGGCAGGGAGGGCAGTGGGGAAGTCCTGGAGAGCCCTAAGTCGACTTAGAGTCGACTTAGGGCTACTCCACATCTACACTGGCTTAAGTCGACTTTAGAAAGTCGACTTAAGCAGAAAGTCAACTTAAAAGTAGGTTTAACAAAGTCGGCTTAATTTTTCCTTAAGTCAACTTAAGCAGCTGCTTAAGTCGACTTAAGGAAAGTGTAGTGTAGATGCAGAGTAAATTAAGTCGACTTAAGCAAGCTTAAGTCGACTTAATTTACAAGTACAGATGCACCCTTATTGATGAGGATATGATTTTAAGTGAATATATAGCAAATCAATGCACAGTCATTTAATACATGAGTCTGTGATTGCTTTGAGAATTTAAAAGATAAAACATGTCTGCTACCCTATACCACTACTAGAAATATGCTCGTCTCACCCCTCAAGTCCAGCTGTGGTGGTTTGCAGCCATCTCTGCCTATTGCAAGGCAGGTCCCAATTCTTCTTGAAGATGTTTCTAGATGGAGTTTCCCAGACAAAAAGCCTCAAGCCTTTCAAAGTAATTCTCTTTTGGTGTGTCTACACTTAGAAATTAAGTCAATTTAAGGAGGCTTAAGTCAACTTAATTTACTCCGCGTCTACACTGGGCTTTCCTTAATTCGACTTATGCTGCTCCCTAAGTCGAATTAAGGAAAAGTTAGTTCGAATTAATAACATCTCATTTTTAATTTGAACTAGCGCTTAAGTCAACTTTATTAGGTTGACTTAAGCCAGTGGAGACGCGGAGTAGTGCCTAGTTGGATGTTTTTAAGTTTACTTAAAATGTTAAGTTGACTTAATAAGACCAAAAAGGGGCCATGTCTACACTTGAAAAGTTACGTCGACTTTTGTTAAGTGGACTTAATAAGGTTGACTTAAAATCGACCTTATTAAGTTGACTTCATAAAGTTGACCTAACTTTTCAAGTGTAGACATAGCCTTTCTTTCCAAGTTTCAAAGGGGTAGCTGTGTTAGTCTAGTTCAGTAAAACAAACAAGGGCTATGTCTACACTTGCACTTTTAAGTCGACTTTAACTAGGTTGACTTAACTAAGTTGACTTAAAGTCAACTTAGTTAAGTCGACTTAGTGTGTCTACACTTAAAATTAAAGTCGACTTAAAGGGGAACTTACAAAGTCGACCTAGAGCGTCCACACTGGATGCTCTAGGTCGACTTTGTGGGGCTAGGGGGACCTTGGGCAGGTCCATGGTGGTGGGGGGGCACCCCCTTGTGTGCAATGGGGCAAAGGGGGGCAGGGACCCTGGCAGGGCAGAGCCCTGTGTGTGATGTTGTCTGGATTTAGGGAAGCATTTATGATATTATTTTTAATGGATATCTCATAAATGCTCTATAATCCATAGGAACTATGTCATCTTTGGTATCTATAGAAAGGTAGTAATTTGCTGGGAATGATTATACAGTTTATGTCTAGGAATTCTATTTCAATTAGAAGTTAGGAATTGGGTATTCTATCTGTACTTTAACTTATATTATTTTATTGAAATACCTGAGAGAGGTGGGTGGGTGTGTCAAACCATTGTGTCCTTAATGTTTAGGAATATACCAGGGACTAAACTGGTGAGCCATTAAGGACATAAGGAATACACCCATTGTGTCCTTAATAGCTCATCAGTTTAGTCCCTGGGACCATTATCCCTGGTACATTCCTAAATTTATATTACTATATTTATTCTAATAATCATAGCTGTTGGGGATTTTTTTTTAAAGTTGAAACATTCTTTTTTTTTTTTTAAGTAAAAGCAAATTCTAATTTTGTTTTTGCAAAATCTAATTTCTGTGCTGGTTGTCCTGCCAGAACCCCTTAATATCTCACAGTAGTTTTATACACTTTTCAAGTTAAGAGTATGATTAAGTGCATGGCACTTAGACCAGATAATGTCCCTAAGATCTGCAAGTGGAGTTTGTGCTGAATTCTTCCATTATAGGTGTACTGTTTGTCTCTATTTCTCCAAGAAGCAACCTGAGAGGTATTTTAGTAATAAATTATTGTTTGGGAGAAAACAATATACAGTGCATTTGTATCAATGTGCAAATGTGTTGATGTTGACAAAATTATTTAAATACAGATCATAGGAAGAAAAGAACGTATACATAGAGTTTATTTAACACACAAATACTGGACTATTATGACAATGGTACTAGTGTAAATTCACTAAAAAGAATGAGAAAAAACCCACCAGGCATTATATGTATATCTTAAGTTTTTTTGTTTTTTTTTTAAATTGCATGATGTTATATTCTGTTACTAGAGAAATTATGTGTGATCATGTAGTCAAATGATGCAGTGTGATAAATATATAGAGTCAAATGTGCAAAGGTTTTAAGGTTCCATGTTCCAGAATTCAGTGGTTTGTCATCTCCTAAGACAGCTATTATTTGAAGAGGATAAAAGTTGATCTGAAGCTCTCCTTCAATCTACAGTTTCTGATTTCTTCAGGTTCCAAGGCCATCTCTTAGGTCTCATTATTGATACTCTTACTCACAACAAGCATACCTTTCCATTCAAGTAGGCCCATTCATTTTAGTGGGACTGTCTGGGTAATAAGGTACTTTATAATGTGAGTAAGGGAATCAGAGGCTTATCCTTCATGATTATGAGTCTGGTCCAATTCTGATTGCCGTCAGTGGAATGATTCTCATTAACTTCAAAGGACATTAGATTAGGCTCTAAGGCTATGTCTACCAGGGCCGTCCCGTAGGGGGACTGGGGCCCAGGGCCAATTGGCCAAAGCGGGACCCTGCCCCCCATGCTGGAGGGGAGCGTGGCGGACTGACTGGCTCGCTCCGCCCCCCAGGGAGCCGGCCCTGGGCTTGGACGCCGAGGCTGCCGCCTTCAGGGGGAAGCCGGCTCCAGCCCTGAGGCCAAGGCCTCCTTTGTGGGGGGCCTGGGGGTGGGGCCAGCTCAGGTCCTGGCTCTGGAGGCCATCTGTGGGAGGGAGCTGGAGGCCCCGGCCCTGCACCAGGAGGCTGAGACCGCCTGCAGGGGGGGGAGCCGGCTGTGTGGGGCATGCCAGCCCAGAGGCCGGACCCCATGGGCTCCACCCTGGGGGCGGGGAGGGCTGGCCTAGGGGCCGGGCATAGCCCTCCCACCCTACCCCGCTGCTTTTGGCTGTCAAAGGCAGCAGGGCAGCCGTGGGAGGAGGGGCTGCAGCGCGTGCTTGGGCCCCGCACTGCCCCGCTGGGAGAGGGACAGCGCGGGGCAGTGCAGGGCCCAGGGCGACTTAAAGTTGACCTTATTAAATCGACTTAACAGAAGTGGACTTAACTTTTCAAGTGTAGACATGGCCCCTTTTCAACCTTATTAAGTTAACTTAACGTTTTACGTTGACTTAAAAAGGTCCACCTAGGCACTACTCCACATCTCCATTGGCTTAAGTCGACTTAATAAAGTCAATTTAAGAGCTAGTTCGAATTGAAATGAGGTGTTATTAATTCAAACTAACTTTTCCTTAATTGGACTTAAGGAGCAGCTTAAGTTGACTTAAGGAAAGCCCAGTGTAGACGCAGAGTAAATTCAGTCGACTTAAGCCTCCTTAAGTTGACTTAATTTGTAAGTGTAGATGCACCCTAGGACTCTGAAAGGTCAGATGATCACAGAGGTCGGACTGCAGTCTGAATGTCTACACAACAATTAAACAGCCCCTTAGCCTGATCCTGCAAACTCGAGTCAGTTGCCAGAGGCCAGCGGCAGGTGTCTAACTGCAGTGTAGACAAACCTTAAATAGATTCAGTGTGAAAAGCAAGGGAAGGCAGAAGAAAGTGACAGAAGGGGGGCAAACATTCAAATAAACTTGTGTGAAAACATACAATTGAATTCAAAACCCACCACCAAAGATTGAAGAGATCCTAAAGGGGCTCTGCAGATCTATAGCTCTGAGATATCTGATACAATACAATTATCCCCTCTGAGGGGGCAGATGGCAGCTGAGCCCTCAATCAGGACCATGTCTGGAATAAAAAGAGGTGCTGTGTTAGAAGTGCAACACAAAGAAAAATCATAATAGATTTTTAATTGCCTTGTCAGTTTTGATCCAGTGAGTTACCTTAAAACACAGACTGCTTTTAACAAGTGAACTTTCCAGCTTTGAAACACCCCCCTCTGTGTGTGTGTGTGTGTGTGTGTGTGTGTGTGTGTGTGTGTGTGTGTGTGTCAGGGAGTTCCTCTGGCCTGTATTCAATCTTTTCTCTCACTCTTCTCCCCATTACATTATTCCAATCCACACTACTTGTTTTAAATCAGCTTGTAGCACTTAACGGTGTGGCTAGGTCTAATCATGGCTTCTATCTTGCTCACAACGGTTTCCCACAGCATTCTCATCGGCAAGTTAACGAAGTATGGGTTGGACGAGTGGACCGTAAGGTGGATCAAAAACTGGTTAGATCAACGGGCTCAGCGGGTAGGAATCAATGGCTCGATGTCTGGTTGGCAACCAGTAATGAGTGGAGTGCCCCAGGGGTCGGTCCTGGGGCCGGTTCTATTCAACATCTTCATTAATGATCTTGATGATGGAATCGACTGTGTGCTTAGTAAGTTTGCGGATGACACCAAGTTGGGGGGAATGGTAGATACTCTGGAGGGCAGGGATAGGATCCAGGGAGACTTGGACAAATTGGAACACTGGGCTGCATCAGTAGGAGTATTGCCAGCAGATTGAGGGATGTGATAATTCCCCTCTATTCAACACTGGTCAGGCCGCATCTGGTCGACCTAGGGGACTTTAGGGCTTCCCCACTGCCCTCCCTGCCAGGGTGGCTGGCACAGCCACAGCCTGGCATGCCCCCACAGGGCAGGACAGAGCCTTGCCCACCCTGCCCCTATGCTCTGCCAGAGTCCCTTGTGCCCCCTGGCACTTGGCAAGGGGTTTCCCCCCCCCCTGCCACCATGGACCTGTCCCAGGTCCACCTAGCCCCTAGAAGTCAACCTAGGCGTCCAGTGTGGATGCTCTAAGTCGATTTGGTAGGGTCCCCTCTAAGTCAACTTAAATTTTGAGTGTGGACATGCTAAGTAAACTTAACAAAGTCGACTTAGCTAAGTCGACTTAAATTAACAAGTGTAAACATAGCCTGTATGAGTTTGTGTATGTTTCACTGTTATATCACTAAACCTGTGATAAACATTATTCCTGAGAGGTGCAGAAGAGCAGACCTGGATGCACCCAGTGAACTTGCAGGACTCTTCTCAAGCACAGATGGGTCAGAACATTAATCTGTTATTTTCAGTTATCCTTCCCACAAATATGCAGAGAGGGATACATGACATTTCCCTAGATGAATCCAAAGGCTGATTCTCTTGAGTTTGGATGCTAATTTCTTTTTTTTCACAGTCCTGCTCCATAATCATCTCCTCATGAAAGTAGAGCTGAAGTGCTCGCATGAGGAGAGTTAGAATCTCACAGACTCCTGGGGTATGTCTACACTGGCAAGTTAGGTCGATTTAGGAATGCTTAAATCGACTTACACAAAGCCACGTCCACACTGGGTTTTTATTCAGTCGACTTAAGCATTTCCTTAAGTTGACTTAACGAAAGCTTAAGTTGACTTAATAACACCACAGCTTTAGATCAACTTAAGCCTCAAGTCGACTTCTTAAGTCAACTTAAGGCCAGTGTAGACGGGGATTAATGCTAAGTCGACCTTATTAAGTCGACTTAAAGCTAGTATAATGGCTATCTCTGCTGTTAAGTCAACTTAACAAGGTCAACTTAAAGTGTAGCAAATTTGTTAAGTCGACTTAATAAAGTCGAGTTAACTTTGCAAGTGTAGACATAGCCTGGAGACAAGGCAACAAAGAATGGAAGAAGCAAAACATTATTATTAAGGCATAGAACTGAAACATAGAGAGATTGAGCCATTTGCCAAGAGGATGGAAGAGTGGACAGAAGAAGAATGGAAGAGTGGACTGACAAAGAGTAGAAGAAGAAAAACATTATTGCCCCAGTCTACACTTCATGCCATTTTTGGCGGCCTTCAAAGGGAGATACTCAAGTTACATAAAATAACTTGCTCATTTCCCTTCGAGTTCTTAATGTCCAGTGGGTCCACTGCACTGAACCTTCCTTTCGACTCTTTCTACTCCAGTTGAGAGGCTGGAATTAATGGATTGACCCCCCAATCAACTGAGCAGGTCTTCACGGACCCCATTGATTGAATTGGGAACCTCAATCTGATAGCAGCTAATTTGCCACCATCAGTTTAGACAATCCCATTATTAAAGGTGTGAAAATGAAGAAAAACATTTTTATTAAATAGTGGAACTGAAGCATAAAGAGATTAAGCAATTTGCCCAAAGAATCTGTAGAAAAGTTTAGACTAGCACCCACATCTGTCTGGGTACCAGCCTATTTTCTTTACCACAAGACTACTTTTCCTTTTTAATTAAGTTTAAACCCAAGAAAGCTTGGACCTGATCCTTCTTCTAATGAAATGACAATGAGTGTTTTTCCATGGACTTCAGGGCATCCAGGATTGAATCACAAGAGGCTATAATAATAGGCCACATCATTCCAACACAATCTCCCTAGTGTCTCCTTCATATGGAATAAATGTATCGTACATCTGCAGAAGAAAAGAAAAACAAGGAGTCTCCCCTGGCTTGCATTCTTGAAGCTCCCTTCTGGTCTCTAAAAATACGCCTTCTCCTGATATATTTCAGTGCTAATTAAGTTTTCACTGTCCCTCCCACAGAGGGTTATCAACATAGTTTACAAAGTGTCATCTTTTAGCAACTGCTCAAGAGCTGGCTGTTTCCCATTGCCTTCCCCCCACACCATGCAGCCTCCGACATGTTTACATGTCCTCTTATAAAAATACAGAGACCAAATATATATATATATATATCTCCCTAGTGTATCTCGAATATTTTCAGCCAAAGAGAAAAAATCTCTTGCCAAGTTGTTCAGTAGCTGGAAATGACTTCTCACGTCCACAGATCAGTCATTCTTTTTATTTTTAAATGAGTAACCATCCTGTGATTAATGGCTCACATAAATGGGCTCAAAATAAATCTGACATAAATGTATGGGAGGAGGAAGGCAGATGGGATAGTAGCTGGGTGGAACCACAGCAGGACATAGGTAGCGTGAATGGCATAGCAGGCACTGAGACAGGAAAAATGTTTTGTGCTATTTGTGGCTTAAGATTGCAGCTGCAGATGGTTTCACTGTCATGTAGCAAGGTTCAAAACCCAGAGAAATGGAAGCCTGCATTATATACTCACTCATTTCTCCCAGTTCACTCTCACTAGTACTTCTCTAGAAGACTCATGCAGAGGTTTGTATTAAAATGCTAGTGGAATTCTTGGCTGAGTACACAAACAATATAAATGCATCATGCACTGAATCTGCTTTTCACAAAGCAGATTGCACTACGTCAGTGCTACACAATGGACAGTATTTCCAACATTATTTTTTCAGAGGTTACCAAATTGGATTATTGTTGGGGGGTTTTGGTGACAGTTTAGGGTGAAAGTGCTGCAACCTTAAGACATTTGTTTATTCCCAGAACAGGAAGAATTTGGCTAATAAAAGTTGTGTGTGACCAAAAAAGTGGTAGAGTGGTAAAAAATGATGAGCTCAGGGCAGTCGTACAGAATGGTCTTGGCTCATGTGGTAGTCAAACAAACTGTGTTTTAATATAGCCAAATACAAGGTCGTATATGCAGGAACAAGGAGTGCCTGCCATACCTACAGAATGGGAGACATTATCGTGGAAAGCAGGGACTCTGAAAAGGGTTTCTGGGGAGAAACAACTGAGCATGTCCTGGAACAGTACATCTAGTTCTAGTGTCTGCATTTTAAAGAGGATGTTGAAAAAGTTGGAGAGGGTGAAGAAAACAGCCACAGAAATTATTTGTGGGTAGGAGAAAATGCCTTCCAGCATTTTACTTTAAGACATAATAAATGCCTTAACATTTTCCCTTGTCAAACTGAATCAAATTATTTTGTTTTGGGTTAGTTCAACAGTAGCCTGTGTACATCAGGTTTGCCATGTTGTCTGATGGGAATTATAGTTCAGGTGCCTTATGCCTCATTCATGGGGCTTTGTGCTGGTCTACATCTGACATAATTAGAGCCCTTGTTCAAATTGCAATGTAATGGACTGCAGAGAATTCATGAAATTTAACCCAGAACTGTGTATCCCCTTCCCCAAACATCTGCCCTGACATGATGTTCCTGCTACTGATTATGAGCTGAACTAAGTATGCATTCTTCCACTTCCCCACTGTTGAAAAAATTGCAGCAGTTCAAGGGGGACCTAGCAGCTGCACATATTCCACAAACTTCTGTACTTTACTCATGACACTACCACGAGTTTTCAAACAAATTCTAGTTTTTCCAAAGTCTGACCCCTAATACCCAATAATGTCTTCTCTCATTGAACTGTCATCAGGTATCATGACAGTAATCTATAGTAAGTCGACTTTATAATTATAATTTATAATTATAAATTATAATTTATAATAATTTATGAAAATAATTTAAATTAAATTAAATTATAAAAATCAACATTCCAGCCTTACATGTCTGGCAGGGGAAAGAAACTGGGAAGGGCTCTGGTAGTGGGGAATTGCTGGAGCTTTTTCATCTTGCAGAGTCTTTCACTAAGGCAGGGAAAGGTTCCGGCAGCTCCCGGCAGCAGGGAAAGTTTCCAGCAGCTGGGCTATGGTGGGACACTACTGTTAAAGGCTCTGTCTACACTAGAAATGCTAAGTCGACTCTGTTAAGTCAACTTAACAAGGTCGACTTCAGTTGACTTAAAGTCCACCTTGTTAAGTTAATTTAGAGAGGCTACACTAGACTCTCAAGTTGACTGGCTAGGTCCACAGAGAGCCGCAGCTCCCTTCTCGGGCTAGGAGAGCCTCCCAGGGACAAGGGGAGCCTGGAGCCTGGCTCCCCAGCAAGCAGGGAGCTGCGACTCCCAGGGACAAGGGGAGCCCCAGCTCCGTGGCAAGCCGGGAACCGCAGCTCCCCCAGCACAAGCGAACCGCGCGCGGCTCCCCAGCCAGGGCTCCAGCAGCGAGGGAATCCCCTGGGAATCTTGCCGGGAAAGTGCGGGTCCCAGAGAGAAGGGATCCGCAGCTCCCTTCTTATCGGGAAGCTGTGGCTTCCCAGTGAGAAGGGAGCCGCGGCTCCCTTCTTGCCAGGAAGCTGTGGGTCCCAGAGAGAAGGGAGCCGTGGCTCCCTTGTCGCCGGGAAGCTGTGGGTCCCGGAGGGAAGTGAACTGCGGCTCCGCAGGAGCCGCTGCTCCCTTGTCCCCAGGGAGCCACTGCTCCCTTGTCCCCAGCCCTAGGGCACCCACACTGGTTTTAGCTTGACTTAACAAATCGACTTAATGGTTAAGTTGACCTGAAGACCGGTAGTAATTAAGTCGACTTAAGGAACCCCTTAAGTCGACCTAATGAAAGCCTGGTGTGGATGTGGCTTTATTTAGGTTGGCTTAAGCATCCTTAAGTCAACCTAGCTTGCAAGTATAGATGTACCCAAAAATAGCAGTGTAGACAGAGGAGGCACATATTTGGCCATGAAGAGTATTGTGTGCTATACATAACCTTGGAGTTCTGGTGTGTCTTTACTCACTTAAACAGTGCCTCACCCTCTATGGGTGCATCTACACTTACAAATTAAGTTGATTTAAGGAGGCTTAAGTCGACTGAATTTACTCCACGTCTACACTGGGCTTTCCTTAATTCTACTTATGCTGCTCCCTAAGTCAAATTAAGAAAAAGTTAGTTCAAATTACTAACACCTCGTTTTAATTCGAACTAGCACTTAAGTCGACTTTATTAAGTTGACTTAAGCCATTGAGACACAGAGTAGTGCCTAGGTGGACCTTTTTAAGTTGACTTAAAACATTGTTGACTTAATAAGGTCGAAAAGGTGCCACATCTACACTTGAAAAGTTATGCCCACTTCTGTTAAGTCGACTTAATAAGGTCCACTTTAAGTTCACTTAAAGTCGACCTTATTAAGTCAACTTTATAAAGTTGACTTAACTTTTCAAGTGTAGACATAGCCTATGCTTCTATTTATTACTGTGCTGTCCACGAGCCCTGCAGAGTATTCATACTACATGTTGCCAGAAGGAATGTGCTGTGGAGATGTACCCTAATAAGTTCTAATAAGTTCAAACAGCATTTTTCTTATTTTTCCCACCTATGCATTTTCTTTCTGATGGAAGTATTTTTGGTTGGTTTGTGTGTGTACAGTGAAATCAAAATTAACCGATAAACCCTAATTCTTCCAAACCTATTTATATTGAACCAAGCTGAAATGAAATGTTTTCAATCAGTTCAACAAGTCAACATGTTTTGATTCAAGGTTTTGTTCTGGAAAAACTATTGATAGCTTAACTTTTGATCCAGATTTGGGACAAAAGCAAATTTTTAAACATCAGAATAGATAGGATTATACATATGTAATCAATGGGCCCAATTTGTAAGTGTTCAAATATTTTCTGTTATATTTTACACTGAAGCACAGTGTATATGATACACATATAATATGGCCATATATATATATATATATATATGGAATTATTTAATATGGTTTTGGGAATTTCAAAGGGAAAAAGAAAGAGAAGTAGACATAAGGAAGTTGGGGAATTTGCTCTAGATTTTGAAACACACAAATTCTGTGATAATATCAAAAAATGAGTAAAAATGGTGAGAGTTTGGAAGAATTGAAGTGATAATTTAGAATAGCAATGTTTAAGAAAATTAACATTAAGGCTAAGATTTTATCACATAAAGTTAGGAAATTCAGAGTTCAGGTTCCCATAGTAACTCTGTCAGTTGCATATATTCATTCCAGAAATATCTTTTATTACATCAGCACATAACACTAGGCATAGACCTTAGAAAATATTTATTTTACAGCTCTGGATTAACTCTACTCAGACATAGAAATGTGACATATCACAGGGTGAGGCTGAAGGAATGCAGAGGGTGTTATGAAGTGGATGCTGGGGTGATGATAGGGCATATAGTTTGTTATGGACTGTGTGTTGCAATATAAAAATTTAAGGCAGAACTGAAGAATCTTGTATCTAGATGAAACTGCATGGAAAGTAGGAAGGTAGTATGCACTCACTTGGATTGGAAATGAAATACTGTGGGATGTTAAGGACCAGGTTTTAACAACATTAGCTCCAACTGCTGCTGCAAGAGAGAGAGAGAGAGAAAACGACAGCCAATACATTCAGAAAGTATCACAGAACAACAAACAAGTCATGAGTGTTGGATTTGGTAAATATACTAAATGATACATAAATAGTAAAATATAATTAGGTTTTTGTTTTAATGATTTTTTTAAATTTAAATGATTTGTCTTCATCATCAGGACATCTGGAACATGAGGGTTACACAACTGAGTAGCTATGGACAGTCGTGCTTCGGTGAAAAGAAAATGAAGAAGTAAACATTTCTGTCTTTCAGAGGAAAATACTCATGTTGTGTTATACAGAGTAACCCAAATGAAAATACAGTGTGCTAGTTTCTGCACTCAGTTGGGTCTGAATCTCCTTTTAATTAAACCCAGGCTTTCAGTGGCATTGTGTGAAGGTAACTGAGAGGAGATTCAGACCAATTGTTTTCTTAAAATTTCTCAAATCATTTCTAGTAGGCTGCAATCCTATGTTTAAAGCAAACTTTCTTTGCCAGCAGTGGTCAGTTTCTATGTATCCCATTGCATGTAATTCTTGAGAGGTTTGAATAACAAAGTTAGTGAGAAATTCTTTATACCTTTCTTTCTCACCATGTGTAGAACTGTGACTAACATGATGAAGCCTTGATCTTTGCTGAGGCCTATAGGTGCTCCTGTAACACAAGTAAGTAAATAGATAATATCTAGCATTAGTGAAAATAGTGACTGTAAGTAAATTTGAAATCAAATCACTTAAAGGTTCGTGAAAGTAGAAATGTTCAAAGTGGGAGAAAGAGGATAGGCAGGAACTTACAGAGTAGGGTGTTACAGGACACTGACTACAACCTATTGCTCAGGCCCTAAGGGTTGTTGGGTTTGGGAGGCACAACACTGGGAGACAAGTTCAAAGGTACAAAGAAACAGTTTTATTAAGATACAGACAAGAAAGAAAAGAAATAGAAAAGCACTAATACTTACGCTCCTTCAGCAGACGGGAACCCCAGTTAATCGACTTCAGCCACCGAGCATGAGGAACGATGACTCGTGGCAGCGAACACAGCAGTTGCCCCGACGACGAGGTTCCAAACTTGGGGGGGTTTAGCCACTGGCTTTTATACACTTGCTTGCTAAGTGGGTAAATGGCATGCACATCTGATTATTTTCCACACTTATTTACAACACTTCTTTGCCCTGGTCTTATCTTGTTATTCTACAAAGCTTACATGTTTTGTCTGCTATGTTATGCGGGCAAGGTACGTCACTGGTCAGTACCAGATCTGTTTTACCTAACACCACCACAATATTTTAACAATGAGAAAAGAAAGGAAAAGATGTATGGTCAATTAGAAAGTAATCTAAACTGCATTGTTATAGCTATTGATAAAAAAGTAGGCAACAAATTACTTAATGTAGGTAATAGATATGTAAACATATAAATTAACACACCTAGAACATCTTGGTCTTAGATTATTTGTAAAGCAAATAAAAATCTTCAGCAACTAGTTTTTCCTAACAGACTGAAGTTTGAGTAATCCAATTACCTATACCTATTTATCTATTTATCTTAATAATTTGTAGTACATATATACTACATTATGTGTTGGTCACAACAGAAAAATATCCATTTAAACAGAAAAAAGTAAAAAGAAGAAAGAGATTCTCTCTTTGATTAGCCAAGACCTAAACAAACTCAGATTCAGATGAACCACAAAGGGAATGAATTCTGAGGTGATTCTACCTCCTCTCCCCAATACTACATATCATGAAACTGTCATTAGAAGAGCCTCAGTTAATCACTGCCATCATGGTGGTACATAGTGTGGCTGGGGACCTCTTTGTCTCTTCAGCGTCAGTGTTTCTCACTTGGGCAGTGGGGGACATGGAGTAAATTAATCTGACTCCGAAGGGTTTTTCTCTTCACTCAGGTTTTATTTTCCCTTATGTACATTAACAGATCTCAGGCTAGGCCCAAGAAGTTTTCTTAAGGAACACAAAAGAAACACCCAAATTCTTATTCTTAGTTACTTTAGTTACTTTCCCTATAGGGAGGGGAGCCAGCGTTCCACCCAAGGGAAGACTTTCCTTCCTCCTGCCACTGTTGCAGCCTGTCTCTCATTTCTCCCCTCCCTTCTCTCAGCAGAAGAGGTGTTTTAAAAGGTCATTGGCAGTCTTAACCCTCCTCAAATGTCTCTAGTTAGCCTGAGGTAACCTCTTTTCAGTTCATAGGGAACAGGGCCGTCACCATTCTAGGGCAGATATATCTGCTCTCTACCACTCTCTTATACCTGTCAGGGCTGACTTTGTCATAGTACAAAAAGAGACACCAGTTTCCAGAATGTGTGGAGCTTTAAAGAGTAAATCCAATACTTTGAACTGAGCCCGCAAGTAGAGTGGAATTAGCATAATTCGTGGAATGCATACATCAATTAATATTCAACAATTAGTTCCAATAATATGACATTGCATTTGAGTAGCCTAGTTAAGACAAAGGCATGGATGACAGTGATAAGGTCCAACAGTAGCTAAGGATGATGTTAATCAGCATTTACTAATGTTTTAATATTCAGGTGACCTGGATAACTTGCACTCAATTTTTTTTTAAAAATTGGTTGTTCAGCTCTCTTGATCCCTGATGTTAATTTTTCAAGTCTTGGAAAATTGGAGAAGTTCCTGTGGGGAAGTTCACGTCGGGGTCACCAGTGTTGTCAGAGGCTCCCGGTGTGGTGCTCTGCTCTCTCCAATGTTAGTATCACTCGGCTGCGTGCGTGTGTTCCCTCTAAGGGCTGCCCCAGCTCCTGCAGATAGCTGACACAGCAGGCCCGAAGAGAACCCCCAATGACCACAGAGTCTAGTAAGGTACGAAGGCACGTCGACCAGGTTTATTGTCACGATGGATACAGTAGCAGTTCCCCTGGAGTGCTCTAAGACTTGTCCAGAGGCACACTGCGGATACTGACCCTAGGACAATGGACTCGGCTCAGTCAGTGGCGGGATTTTCCACTGCCCCCTAGGCCGGACCCCTAACACACCCAGAAACACATTTTTATACACTTAGATGAAACTTTCGCAATGTTTCTGACGTATCAAGGTTCGACCCCTTAATGTGGTTAGGTGCCGCCTATTACTTTGTTCATGTTGGTTTCCATTATCCATCATGTCCCTGTCCTCCCTTATTTAAGGAATGTTCCAGGGCGTCTTGGTACCTGGTTTCTTATAATGTGCTTAGCTATGTTCCCATAACATTTATCCTTTTCTTGCCAACTTTCCTGGCGTGCCTTGGTTTAGGAATGTCTTGACATTACTTGACATTACTTTGGTTCAGGCTAGAGGCCTTATATTGGGCCTGTAACTGCTAAGGGCCTTGTACTGGGCCTGTACCTACTACATGAAAGAAAACCTCTTATGCTTACATTTTAGAAAGATCAATGGCATAAATGGGTAATAATAGGCTGGTTAGCCTGTTACTGATGTTGGGCAAAATAATGGCATGACCTATATGGAACTCTACGCAAAAAAGGGTTGAAGGATAGAAATTTAATTGATGAAAATCAACATAATTTCATGAAAAAACCAGATCTTGTCAAACAAATGACATAATTCTTTGAAAAGATTATGAGTGTGGTTGATAAAGGGAACTATGTTGATATAATGTATTTAGACTCTGTAAAGCATTTGTCTTCAAAATGTCTATGCTACCCAATGTAGGACATATTACATTTTATTAAAAACTAGCTACCTGATAAAACAACAAGAATCCTGTGTCACCTTAAAGACTAACATATTGCTTCAGGCATACGCTTTTGTTGGCTCCAATGCACTTCTCATGCACCTGATGAAGTGGGTTGGAGCCCACGAAAGCTTATGCATGAAGAAATTTGTTTGACCAATGATGATTGAACCTAGTGGTATTATGAGCAAAAAGAGCCCTTAGCCATGTTTGTAGCTATTTCCATCACTTCACACTGCCTTTATAAACAGAGAGACAATCCAGAAAGATTCTTGTTGATTTGTGCAGGTGACAAATGTTCGATGTATGTTTGGGGTTATTGCGTGTACTGATTGTGCTATTGTGTGTGTATTGTATTGTGTTTGGTTGAGTGATTTGTGTGGGTTTGTACAGGTGGCAAATGAGAAGCATATGCTCTGGTGAGAGGTTAAGTGTGTTTGGGCTTATTGGGTGCGTCTGCACTGGCAACTTGGAATGACTTAAGGGTGCTTAAGTTGACCTAAACAAAGTCACATCCACAACTGACTTTCATTAAGTCGACTTAAGCGTTTCCTTAAGTTGACTTAATAACTACCTAAGTCGATTCATTAAGTTGAACTAAAACCGGTGTGGATGCCCTAAGTGGACTTAATTCCCTAAGTCGACCTACGGCTGGGGACATGGAAGCTGTGGCTCCCTGGCAGAAGAGAGCCGTGGCTCCCCCTGGGGACAAGGGAGCCGCCCGTGGCTCCCTTCTTGCCGGGAAGCCCCATGCAGTTCACTTCTGCCATTTGTGGCTCCCTTCTGCCAGGGAGCCCCGCACGGCTCCCTTCTTCCCAGGAGCCATGGCTCCCTTCTTGCCCAGCTCCCCGGCAAGAAGGGAACTGCGGCTCCCAGCAAGAAGGGAGCTCCCCAGGCCAAAGCAGCTCTCCGTTGACCTAGCCAGTCAACTTAGGAGTCTAGTATAGAGTAACTTGCGTAACACCAGTCCACATCCTAGCTCCCCTTCAGCATGGTGTCTTCACTGTTCTGCACCAACGGGAAATGCATTTCCATTAAAGCAGTGCTACACCACATGAGGGGGTAGTTTTATTAAGTTGATCTCCAGCTCAGCTTAGTGGGTTTTACCTGACTGCTAAGTAAATCTGGAAAGATTGATGTACGGGAGATGAATTTGCCGCTGTAAGTGTAGACATGGCCTATGAAATAATAACAGTAGGATTAATAACAATAACTGAACAGCAGTAGGAAGGAGATTTTACCATTGTACATGGCATTGATTAGATCACTACTGGATTACTGTGTCCAGTTCTTGTGTTCACACTTCAAAAAGAGCTACAAGAGTGATATGAGGTCTGGAAAATGTGTCTTACAATGAAAGGCTAACATAGCCCAAGTTTCTTTTGTTTATAGAATAGAAATTAGTGAGTCAATTTGAGTTCAGTCAGAAATTAGTTACAGAAGAGAAAATATGTTATAAGATCCAATGACAGGAAGATTCAGTGTCTATAAAATAAAGTTAGCGAAATTCAAACTGGAAATAAAGTGGACATGTTTAAGGATGAAGGAAATCACTGTTACTGGAGCAAAATACAGAAGGATGTGATAAATTCTTCATTACTTGGAGTCTTCAGTGTAAATTGAGACTGGGTGTCTTTCCTAGGGAGTCTTTTAGCTCAAGTGTAAGTTGCTGGATGAAATGCAGGGATCACTGTTGAAATGTTATGTTGTGTGTTATGCAGCGTGTCAGACTAGATGACATATGGAGGTATTTGATAATGAATATAGGTCTGTACTACAAAATTTATTTTATATGTGGGATTTCCGAGGTGTGGGAATATCAGGGAAGCACAAAAGACAGTTTTGGTGCTCTTCACCACAGGCACAGGACCTGTGATTGAAAACAGTTACAGTTAAATGTGTCTAACTATCAATGGCCATGTCTACACTGGCAATTTAAGTCGACTTAAGGAGGCTTAAGTCGACTTAAATTAAGCCACGTCCACACTGGGCTTTCATTAAGTTGACTTAAGAAATTCCTTAAGTCGACTTTATAACTACTACTCCTTAGATCGACTTAACCCTTAAGTCAACTCCTTAAGTCGACTTAAGGATGGTGTGGACATGGAGTAACCCTTAATTTGACTTTATTAAGTCGACTTAAGGGTGGTTAGGTTGACTTAACAAAGTGGATTAAGTCAACTTAAAGTTAAGTCAACTTAGTCCACTTTGTTAAGTCGACTTTAATAAAGGTCGACTTTAAGTCGACTTAAAGTCGACCTTATTAAGTCGACTTAACAAAGTCAACCTAACTTTTTCTGATGTAGACATAGCCAAAGAGACCGACTATCATAAAGGCATACTCCTAGATGGTCAAGCTGGCTGACTGAGAAAAAAACTTTCTGGGGCAGAAGGAAGAGTTCATACCTGAGCCCTGTATCAAAGGCGAGGTGAATTAATTGGGCTCAGTCACACAAAGGAGGGTGGGGCTTTGAAAAAAGGTAGTTTTGCTAAAATAATGGACAGACAGATTGGAACAGGTGCTCTCGAAGGCAAACCGAGGCCAGGTTGCTTCACACCCCAGAGCTCCTTGACTTTCTAAAAATATGTACCTTGGGTCTGTTCTAGTGCTGTAATTCATGCGGGAAGCCCATGTAATTTAGTTTAGAGCAAAATGTTAGATTAGGTGAGTCCAAATATGCAAGTATGTCCATCGCTTTAAAATAATTTTCTCTAATGCTTTGTTCCATTTGCCATTAAACATGCTTGTTTTAAGAAGGCTGTTGTTCATTGTTCTACTAGTTACAAGCTCCTGAGGTGTCTCTATCTCTGATCTCTAGGTAGGCACCTGACTTTCAGCCTGTAACCTGATGCTGTCTTTGGTTTACCCTCTGCTCTGAGCACTAGGCATGATTGCCCATGCCCCTATTGTTACAGAAACATGCTCTTAAACTTCTCATCTCTGAGTCACCTTATTGCTAGAGTGGAATCACTCCTTCCAGCTTCCTCCTTGTAAACTGATATGGTCCTCTGCACAAATTGGCTTGGCAAGTCACAGAGGCTATGTCTACACTTGGCCAAATAAGTTGACTTAGCATGTCTACACTCAAAAATTAAGTCGACTTAAAGGGGACCCTGCCAAATTGACTTAGACTGTCCATACTGGACGCCTAAGTCGACTTCTAGGGGCTAGGTGGATCTGGGATTGGTCCACGGTGGCGGGGGAGCACCCCTTCCAAAGTGCCAGGGGGCTCAGCATTTGCCTGATTGTACCTGGGTACAATGGGGGCTGAGCAGGACAGGGACACTGGCAGGGCATAGGAGCAGGGTGGGCAGGGCTCTGTCCTGCCCTATGGGGGGGCACGCCAGGCTCTGCCTGTGCCAGCCACTGTGGCAGGAAGGGCAGTGGGGAAGCCCTGAAGCCCTTTAAGTCGACTTAAAGTCGAGTGAGGGCTAATCTGCATCTACACTGGCTAAGTCGATTTAATAAAGTTGATTTAGCCAGTAAAGTCGACTTTAAAGCTGCTGCTTAAAGCTGCTGCTGCTTAAGTCGACTTAAGGAAAATGTAGTGTAGACACAGATTAAATTAAGTCGACTTAAGCAATCTTAAATCAACTTAATTTGTAAGTCTAGACACACCCAGAGATGTTTGGTGATACCTCACATCAGTGAGTGAATGCAGCACTTACGTATACTCCTTGTGATATAATGTGGTGACTGTGCTGAAGAATTTCAACAGGGCAGGAATGTCTTGTAGGGAGACTACCTTATGTTTGGGAAAGAAAAAGCAACATGAGTCAGACAAGGAAAGTAGGCTGGAGCACAGGAAATAGCCTGCCTTTAACAAGAGACGAGGGAGAAAGCAACAGAAACTTTCAATAGTATTTTGAAGCCAGCCATCTCCCTCATCCTAGAGCCAGGCATCAGTGGACCCACAGGAAAGAGCAGATGACTTATTTGGAAAGACTTAAAGCAACTTTTGTCTTGTGTGTTATTTTCTGTCTGTGTTCCTCGAATTTCAGAGTAGTTAGAGACCCTTTTTTAGATTTGGTATTGGCACAGCTGTAAAGCAAACACCAGTTTGGAAAACAATAATGTTTCTTTCTAAATTCTAATGATCATACACTCCGTCAGTTCCAGCGACTGTTCCAGTCATTTCCTTTTGGTTCAGCCATTTCACATACACATAATAAATCTGCAGTCATGTGGATGTATAATAGCCATTTCCCCTCTCTCCCTTTCTTTTTCCACCCTTGAACGGATCTACTGCTTTTTTGGAGGGTGAGACGTGAAAGACTTGTATGAAATATCGATTCATCTTCTGTGTGGAGAGGGGATGCATAGTTTGAATGCCTCCATCTCAGTAGAAGAGAAACCAATCTTCTAGGACAGTGTTGCTCAACAACCAATTTGTGGACTGATGCCAGTCTGTGGCAGCCACCTTGCTGATCCCTGGGATTTCCATGCCACAAAATATCAATATTTAAAATGTAAAGTTTTTGTACTTACATTATACATCATTGTCTTAATTCAATTATTTCTGAACATTTAAAAATAATTAATAAATAAATCGACTGAATTGACATTTGTTACCATGATGCTGAAAGAAGTAGTTAATAGAAAGTGGTAAGCAAAATTTAAGTTCTAGTAAAATTTTTACTTAGCTAAACCAGACAATGTTACCTCTGGATCAATTTTTCAGAACTAATAAAAGTTCAGAAAAACATAAATAGAAATGCAAGTCACTCCAAATGTGAAAAGAAAGAACAGTTAGAAAAGAAGAAATATTGATCCTTCAATGAAAAATATGATATGTCTTCCCTTAAGTATGGGTTTGTTGCAAGTGAGGATAATGCCTGAAACCTCTCTGTGCTGTGAGCAATGATGATATAAATCTTCAAAAATTATTCCACATCTTAAAACCAAACATCCAAATTTAGAAGAAAAGCCAGTGGACTTCTTCCAATAGAAGCGAGATGAAGTGACGGAGTGAAAGAAACCATTGCACATTGCTGTAACATCAAAGGAAGGTATGTTAAAAGCATCATATTTGCTGTCCCTATGCATAGCTAAATGAAAATTTCTCTTGACAGTTGGTGAAGATCTAATCATGCCTTTAGTAATAGATGCTTGTTGCAGAGTCTTGGGTGATGCAGTTGCCAAAAAAAGTGAGCTGCATTACATTGTCAAATGATACTATCTCATGTCGGATCCCTGATATTGCAGAAGATATTGAATCTTATATGATAGAAAGGATGAATGTGTCAAGCTGATTTGAAATTCAGTTGGATGAGTCAACGCAGATTTCTAACACAACGGTTCTTATTGTTTATGTACGCCATGCCTATGAAGGTACATTTCATAAAGATCTGCTCTGCTATGAAGAACTGCCACAAAACACAACAGGTGCTGAAATCTTCTGGGTTCTTAATGAGTATGTGACAGGACATGGACTTGAGTGGGATTGCTGTGTTGGAATTTGCACTGGTGGAGCGGCCACAATGAGAGGCAGACATTCTTATTTTTTCCTAGTGTAGACATAGCCTATGATTCTATAATATGCATGATTGGGATGTTTAAATAACTGATGAGCTCTTTATGAAGGATCAACTAGGCAAAGGGGTCAGGAAGTGGCACTCTATGTCAAAAATGGCATCACCTACTTTCAAGTCATTGACAACTTGGAAGAAGATGAGCTTGATCATTTATGGATCAATATTTTAACAGATAAAACACAAGATGGTGTATTAGTGTCCACTACAGACCACCAAATCATACTGAAGAACAGGATGACTGGCTCTTTAATCACATATTTACCCATGTTGGAGAAAAACCTGTATTATCATCAGGGAATTCAATCTGAATTATTTATGCTGGAATCAGGATGCCAGTACTAAAACATTCTTGGAATTTCTAAAAATTACAGATGACTATTTCCTAATTCAAAAAGTGTTGCATCCAGCATGGGAGAATTCTATATTAGACCTCAGGTTGACAGATAAGGAGGAATTGATCACAGAGTGGTAGTTTAGATACCAGTGATTATGACTTGATTCCATTTGCTGTGTTCACACAGAGTAAAGTCCAGACCAATAATAAATGTACTTGGAGTTTTAAAAGGACCAGTTTTAAAAAGCTGAAAACGATTACAAACCAAATCAACTGGGGAAAGAATTTAAACAGAAAACTGTTAATTGGGAACTGTTTCAGTTCATTTTGCAAGATGTCCAAAAAGCCACAGTATCACACTGCAAAAGAAGGCCACACTAATGAAAAAACCAATTTGTGTATTTACTTTCACTTTTATTTAATAATATTCTTTCATATATGTATATATGAATATATACATATATGAAAGAAAGGGGAAGTAAATAGTAATGAATATAAATTAGAAGCTAGCAATTATAGAAAAATAAGGGAAACAAAAGGACTCAGAGCCACTCTGTTTTCAGTAGCGTTAAGGGCAATAATAAAGAATTTCTAAATATATTAGGAAGCAAAGGGATCCTAATAATAGTACTGATCCATTAATAAATGGAAATGATAGAATTGTCAGGAATAATGAAGAAAAGGCAGAAGTGCTCAACAATATTTATTTTGTCTATTTGGGAAAAAGCCAGATTATGTAGTCATATAATCATATCAGTCATATATAGTTATATAGTCATATAATCATAGATACATAGTTATATATAACTATATATAGCTGTCTATAGTTATATAGTCATATTATCTGATGGTAATGAAATGCTTTCCATTCCAACAGGAAGGGTGCGTCTACACTTACAAATTAAGTCAATTTAATTTACTCCACGTCTACACTGGGCTTTCCTTAATTTGACTTAAGCTGCTCCTTAAGTTGAATTAAGGAAAAATTAGTTCGAATTAATAACACCTCATTTTAATTAGAACTAGCACTTAAGTTGACTTTATTAAATCGACTTAAGCCAGTGGAGATGTGGAGTAGTGTTTAGTTAGACCTTTTTACGTCGATTTAAAACGTTAAGTCAACTTAATAAAGCCAAAAAGGGGCCACGTCTACACTTGAAAAGTTAAGTCACCTTTTGTTAAGTCGACTTAATAAGGTCCACTTTAAGTTGACTTAAAATCGACCTTATTAAGTTGAGTTCATAAAGTCAACCTAACTTTTCAAGTGTAGACATAGCCAAAGTGAGGAGGATATTGAATACCAGCTATTAAAGCTGCATATTTTTAAATCAGCAGGTACAGGTAATTTGCACCCAAGAAGTTTAAAAGAGCTAGCTGATGAACTCTCTGGACCATTAATGTTGCTTTTCAATGTCTCTTTGATTACTGAGGTGGTTTCAGAGGATTGGAAAAAAGCTGAAGTTGTGCCAATGTTTAGGAAAGATAAACAGAATAACCTAGGTAATTATAGACCTTCCCATCTCCCACTGATACAAAGGAAAACAATGAAATAGCTGATCTGGGACTTGATTAATAAAATATTAATTAATATAATTGATGCCAATGAACATGGGTTTAAGGAAAATAGATCCTATCTAACTTTTTTTATATATTTGATTATAAGTTTTGTTGCTAAAGGCAAAATGCTGATAGTACGGAAGTAAACATAAGTTTTTAGATGACACAAAGACTGATAGAACGGTAAATAATGTAGGGTGCAAGTCACTGATAAAAAGAAATGTGAATTTCTTGTTTAGTTGGGTGCAAACAAATGATATGTATGTTAATCCAGCTAAAATATAAAGTCATACAGGTTGGAACAAAAATTATAAACCACAGTAGATTATCACAATGATCTCTTCTATGAATCTAGGGTACTATAGGATTCACTCTTGCCTCCCTCCTGTTCAATGTGGACAAAAGACTATTAACAGGGTTAGTGAGGAACTGTGGATATTGCCTTCAGTGTGTTCGTGGCACCCAGCACTGTGTCTTTATTTAATTTAACCAGGCTACAGCAACTGCATCATTTACCCAATGTCTGGAAAGCTGGCTCAGGGCAAGTTGGCAGAAGCTTAACCCAGAAAGGTTGGAAGTACTTTTGGAAAAAGCAAGCAAAAGAAGTTGAATTTGTTATGTCCAATGCCAGACTGAAGGAGCATACCTGCTGTTTTATAAACAGTTCTGGAGTTTAGAGGGTTATGATAGCCTCTAATCTGCTCCTGGATGTACCATAAATAGCTGTGGCCAGAGCTGCTTTCTCCTATGTACAGCTGGGGGGATGAATTCAAGAAGACCTTCTCTTTCATATGTGGACGTTTCTTTAATTCCCCATACCTCGCACCTCAGATTTAGACCACTTGTGTTAATTACATTGGGTGACATCAGAAGTCTATTTAGAAATGTAGATTAATGCTAATTGTTTTTATCCCTTTAAAAAGTAGTTTTCATTCAGAGGCACATTAGCTGCACTGGCTACTTCTTAGGTCCATGTGGAATGAAAAGTTATGTGTAGACCTTTAAAGCCCTAAATGGTTCAAGACTTTGTTGCTGGAGAGACATCCCCTTCCCCTTGTGAGACTGTTGCATTTTAGATCAGCAGAGGTGGCCCTGGGTTTAAACTTTAAATAAAAAAATCAGGACAAACTTGCACCCATAACTGCCTAAGAAGCAACATACCAGGATCTAAACCTAAACTTAAGATAGGCACCACTTCCCTCAGCTCCAGCCTGTCTTCTGAAAAGACAACCTCATGCAGATGTGCTCAGATCAAATTGCACTAGAAGAGTGAGTTTAATTCCCTGCAGGAGTTTTACTTTACAAAGAGTATTTTGAGATCTACAGGTATATTGACATCAGTAGGGTAAGTCAGTTAGTTGTGGTCAGTACTGGTGTGGAATCAGACTTTCAGGAAGGGAAAGAAGAAGTTCTTTGCCTGGTAACCTGACATTAAGAGCAAAGTATTCGTAGTTTCATAGATTATATGAATCTATGAAAATGTGGCCATTAGTTTTTGGTTATCAGAAAAACCTCAGGGCAAAATTTTCATAGATTCAACTTGCCCTCTAAATTTGTGCCTGCATTTTCATAAGTTCAGCATTTGGATTATGCAGTTTTCTATACTCTATAACTTGGCTTTGCTTGAACAGACACAGCATTTGTGCATTCAGATCAGCAGTCTTCAGGCATATATTGTATAGTTTGCACA